>CAMAPE010000048.1:1545000-1985000 GCA_945859875.1 Cuscuta europaea | reverse complement strand
TCGGATGTGATATTCTTAATCTCTCAACTCAAATCACACTAGGCAACTTCACACACTCATAAACGAGTCAAATTAGTCCTCAACATGCTATTCAAAGTTGTCTAAGAATACAAAGTTGTGAATGGGGGGTCAAACAAAATATAAATCACATAAATTGACTCCAACTCATTCTAACATCACAATTAAAGTACACTTCAGTAACTTCAATAACTAAAGTAGACTTCAATATACAACTTATACCGTGAATCAGAAGCACATATTTCATGTACCGTAGTATTTAGTTTTTTCTCTTATTTTTTCTCTTCTTAAAATAGTCAAAGTTTTATTCATTTAACGTATCCCTAATTTTCATTCATCCCATTCTCACAATATAGGAACTTAAGAAGCTATGCTCGCCTTGTTGCCAAGAATCGAAAGACGCATTTTTAATTCATTTTTGAAATACAAATCTAACTTTTTAAAAAGTTAATTTAAAAATTGGTGAACTTTACGTTAATTTTAAGGTTTAAAGATTTCGTTGGGATTGGTAAAGTTAACGAACTAAGATGACTGTGATGGCTACGCCGAAATCCCACTAGCAGTATATAGAAAGAAGACAGAGCTACTAAGTTAGAGAGAGGGAGTATAGCATCGATCAATATTTGAACGGTTACATTTGTCCAAAGAAGGTTATATATACTAATCATAAATGCTAAGTTTGTTAAAGGTACGTACACGTGTAAGCTGTAGTAATAAAACTTTGGCATCACAAGTGTTAGCGCAAAAACTTTGGCCGCAAATAATAGTTTTTGTTGTAGTGTATAATCTATGGCGGGGAGCTCAATACTAAGGCAGGGATGGGCACATGGTGGTGCATTACATGCTCCCATTGAGTGTCCGAGAAGATCGGTCGAGTGTCCTGAAGACAAGGCTGAGGGCACATGCCAAGGGGCTATATGAACGACGACTTCTTTTCATGTTAGTTTTGTCAGTAGCCCATTTTATATGTTGTTGTGGACTTGTGGCCCATGGTTACCAAAGGCCTATCCAAGGAGTGGTTGCTTGCTTGTTGGGCTTCTTGCATTGTGGCCTTTTGGCCTGTTTCTGTGAGTATGATGAGTATATGGGCTGGGGGCCTGACACCATATACTCAAGTAGAGAACTGAGAAATAAGTTTTATTGTCTAAAAAAATGAAAAATATCGCAAAAGACTTATACCTTGATTTGGTCAATCAAACGTTTGTTTTAGCCAAACAATGTCTCGCTTGTCTTTTATCTTTATAAAGAGTAAAACAAAATCATTTTAACATTTTTGTAATGACTAAGATGATAACTTTCTTGTTTATTTGTATTATAAATTATATAAAACAACACTAGCCTAACTTTTTTAAGAAATGAATGTATTATTTTCTAATAGTTTTCGATAGCTAGGCATAGGTCAATTACCTTCAAATTGGCCATATTTCACACATTAGGAACTTGATTTAGTTTTCATTAAATTACTTCCTTTATCTTTTCATCTATAACCGACAAATCTATGTATAAACATATTGGGGCAGTTGGTCAATGGTCTATCACTCATTTATAACTATTTTAAGTGTTCGATAAACGGTTTTTTGATTTGGTTGCTTGCTACCAAAAAGCCAAAATCAAAAAGACGCTCTGAGTAGTTTTTTCACAACGTCCTTTTGATATTACGGAGTAAGAAGTATAATTTAAAAAGAATATTACCCGAAAATAAAACTAAAAAGGTTTGAAAATTCCAAAATAGGATTGTCATGTTTTTATTCCTAAAATAGGACTAATTATTGACATTTTTGGCAGTACCAGACTTCAAACATGACAATATTTTCAAAACTTAGTAGTAATTACTCCTATTTTGGGAATAAAAAACATGAAGTCTTATTTTGGAATTTTCAAACTGTTTTAGTTCTATTTCGGGAACTTTCCCGCTTGCCTAGTATTGTCTCCAACTTCGGCCCATTCCTTATTTCATAATTATTCAAAAAATGAAATTACATGGAAATAGTTACGAGAATGTAAGAACACTGAATCGGAAATATCATCATGAATATTACCAAACATTAATTTTACTTCAACCTTGTAATGATAGCAGCTGATCAAAACAGCTAACAGAATTCGATTATATAAATTCACTAATAGATTCGATTATAATGCTTCTGCATTGTCAAATATTATATATATCTTGACTTTGGGATGTTTTACCGAAATACGGGAAAAGGGGGTTGGGGTTGCCAAAATACGGGGACTTTTCTAGGGTTTACCAAAATATGGGAGTCGGAATACCCAGTTCCGACTAGGGATAAGGTTTCTGAAAACACAACTCTGCCTCCTGTCGGATTAGGGACTTCCGACTAGGAGGTTTTTTTATTTTTTTGTTGCGCCATTCTTAATTTAGGACACTAAATTGTCGGATTTAGTTTTTTTTGTTTGTTTTTTATGTCGGATTAGGGACTTCCGATTAGGGACCTCTCCTCAATTTTTTTAATTTTCTTTTTGAGTTTTAAAAACTAAAAGTTTTAAATGCTAGGGCTAAATTTTATCCATTCCAAATTTAAAAGTTTTTTTAGATTTCTAGCATATATTTTAGAATGAAAACTTACCATTTTGATTTTTTGATTGTTTTATATTGTTTTTTAATCCATTTGTATTGTGAATTTTGTTTTGATTGCAATTTTTGTAATTTTAAGTACGATTTTGATTTAATTCATTCGTCAAGTGAGATACAAATTTGATTTTGTTTTAAGTGCAATTTTTGTAACTTTAATGGAAGTGAACAAAACAAATGTAGTTTTCAATGTAATTTATTAATGAATAGACAGTACATACAATATTAAATTTAATACTACATCTAACGTTGCGTGCTCGGCCCTGCTCCGTCCCCACCGCGAGTGTTCCTAGGCCTCGTTGTGTCTCCATAGTAAAATGACGAATCCAAAAATGAATCAACATAATCACCCGCTTGTGTTGAGTACTGATAAGAATCATAATACGGCGGTGGTTCATCAAATGAGACAGCTTGATGTGTTGAGAATTGAGGGGGTGGTTGATCAAATGAGATACCCTGACGTGTTGAGAATTGAGGAGGCGATTGTGAGTGCTCACCCCCACCTTCATGTTCATCTGCATCATCCTCTTCGTCACTTCCACCTTCATCTTCATCTTCATAATGGAATATGCCCCGACGGAGCATCTCTTCATCACCTACGTCCAGGGCCATCCGCTGTAGTCGTTTTTGACAGTCCTCATGACTCGCGCGGTCGGCTAAGAGCTGATTCAGCTCGTAAAAGCCTTGCTTCTGCATAAAAATGTAACACGTGTAAATAATATGACATGATATATGTTAATGAATATAGTATGTATTCAAAAACTTACCACAATACCCCAATCGTGTGATGTCGGGATGTAGCCTGTCGTGGGCACATTGTGAGAAGGGTTCTGGACACATGTCGTACCATGCTTCTGGTACCATTTTCGGTAGCTCTTAGTTGCTTCGACAGACATATGTCGATCATAATCAAGAAAGTATATATTATGTTGTATGTCCGCCCACAACGCCAAGACACCGGTTACTATGTTGGAACGATTGTCGTGATGATCAGTACCCGCCAAAGGAGCATCCGGAGTATCTTGCCTTATATGGAATTGCCGAAGAAATCGATCGGGGTAATGCATTTCGGCCATATTGCAAAATATGAGCATGACCCTAGCCGACCAAAGCGGAGCGTCATGAAGGATGATAGGTGGGAGTTCCTCGGACGCGTAGGGAGTGAAATCAAACTGTAAAAATTTTAATTTGCAATTTAACCGCTATAAAACAATGTGTATTAAAAATTGAATAGTACGGTGGAAGTAAAAATTTCAAGTACTACCTGACTCTCACTCATGCGGTCGAGGTCATCCCGGTACAGGCATATGCAGTGTCTTGGGGATCCCTTATATGACTTGGGGACGATCCACCTACATTTATTTATTACCGAAATGAATTTAAAAAATCTAACGTCATATAACGCATTCTCAATTATTAAGATGTAATTGCCAACATACCTGCACCCATATGGAAGATGGTCATGTTGAATGACCTGAAGTACTGAGGGTCGGACCATCGAAATCCTCGACCAAGCCCAAATCTGTAACAAGTGCATACAACCGCCAACTTGTTTGGTTTCCCACTTGGCACCGTTGCACAAGTTAACAGGCCCTGGGCGCGGAATGTTTTGGTCCATTGGAAATTCCTAAAATAAGTAGTTATAAATTACTAAATTCGAAATTGAACACAAATTCTAAATGTAACACAATTTTTAAATTTGTAGATCTTTATAGCTAAATTGAACTCTAAAATTCTAATTTCACAACCTAACACAAAAATTTTAAAAATTACTAAAATAACAACTTGTAAGGTCATAAAATCGATTTTTAACTCAAATTCTAAATGTAACACAATTTTTAAATTTCTAGATTTTTATAGCTAAGTACAACTCTAAACTTCCGATTTCACAATGTAGAGTAAAATTCTAAATTCACAATCTAAATTAAAATCTTAAAAGTTACCAAAATAACTAGTAATTTTGAAATTCGAAATAACTATAATTGCGAAATTAAAATCTTAAATTCGACTATTTAAATTTAACGCAATTTCTAAACATCTACAATTTCAACTATTATAAATAATAAAAAGTTAAAATTAAAGAGTAAAATTCGAATTTCACAATGTAAATTAAAAAATTTACAAATTACTAAATTAACTACTTCTACACTCCTAAAACCGAAATTTAAGGGAAATTCTAAATGTTACACACTTTCTAACTTTCAAGTATTTTATAGCTAAATGTTACTCTAAAAGTCCAATTTCACAATCTAAATTAAAAAATTTATAAATTACTAAATTAACTACTTTTACACTTGTAAAACCGAAAATTAACTAACCTGGAAATTTGGCTGATCACAAATGTTTGATTTGCTAGTAGGTGCTCTTGCTTGGGATTGATAGTTGGGATTGAGTAATATAATGATGGAGCAATGAGCGGTAGAATCTATTTATAAAAAAAAATGAGTTGGGAGTTCTGAAAAAGTTGGTATTGAGTAATGATAGTGATCCACGCTTGTTCTTCTTTTACTTGGAACCGTGGGATAGTTCTGATAAAGTTAGGATAGTTTAATTAGTCTAGGTAGGAGTGTATGAGTATTTAATTTTGTGGAGATGGGATATTGAATTTTCGGTCAGAATTTTGTACAGGGTTGGACAGAGCACACGAGATTAAAGCTGATCCGAAAAAAGAATTCTCCCAGTCGGATTTGGCGCTTTTCTCAGGAGTGGGAGTTCCAGCTCTAGCTGGACCGTGGGATAGTGATCCAGGCTATTCTTCTTTTATTTGGAACCGTCAGATAGTCTTTTGTGTTTGTTTACTTTAATTGGAACCGGGCTATTCTTCTTTTAGCTGGACCGTGGGTCAGATTTTATCTGGTTATATTTTATCTGTTATATTTTATCTGATTAATTTTATCTGATGATATTTGTTTGATTATATTTTATTTGATTATATTTTATCAGATTAATTTTATCTGATTATATTTAAGTGATTATATTTATCTGATTAAATTTTATGTGAATCTGAATATGGTTGGATAGAATATCCGAATATGGTTGGACGCTACGTAAACACTCATCTTCTCTACATAATAAGGCAAGTTTTTCTAATTTAAAACTTCAGATACAATGAAAAAGAGAACAAATATTTCATTAGTACAAAAAATCCAACAAGGTATACATTACAATATTACTCATGTCCTCTCCTTCTAGCACGCAAATCCATTTCATTAGGAAATCGAGTTCTCTGTGGCCTACCGGCTCTAGCTGATCTATTGTTTGTGGGTGGGAGAAGTGTATGCGATGTTTCTGCCATGAAATTGAGGTAATTGTTAATAGGCATAATATCGGAAGCGTACGTTCGGATGTAAGCATTTAAGGAATACACAGCTGGGATGAGGCCGTCTATGGTTATTTTTAAAAACCGACAAACCGCATACGCGTGAACACATGGCATCCCGTTCTGCTTCCAATACTCACACCCACATTCCTGCCTTGTCAGATCGATTGTCACTGGATCATGCGAACCAATAGCTACAGAGTAAATTCCCGTTGTTCGATTGTGCGGGACAATAGTTGTGTGATACCTACGCTGTGACCGCTCAAGAACATCCTTCCATATGTTCTGTGGATACAAGAATCCAGCTTGGTGCCACATTATTCCCGCATTTCGTCGATCGGCAAATAGTTGGACGACTTTATCGAATGTGGCCTTTACTAGTGCTGTGATAGACAATGTACGGCATCCCTTTAAGACATTGTTAAAATTTTCAGAAAGGTTTGTCGTCAAAATGCCATATCTTTTGCCATCGTCATAGCTCAGGGCCCACATCTCAACAGGAATCTCATTCAAATATAGAAAAGCACTCTCATTTATGCCTCGTATTTATTCCATACAGTCGTGAAATTCCTGTTCTGTGGGAGTGCTACCAGCTTGCCAACATAATTTTTTCAGTTCCGCGTTCCTAAACTTGGTCATGAAATTACTCCGTATGTGACGGAGGCAATAACGCTTTGAAACTTGTGGTGATCTCAACTCTGGCAAGGCTCTAAATGCACTTTCAATTCCTGCATGACGATCAGAGATAATGCACACACTACGGTGATTTCTAACCACATCACGCATAACCCTTGCAAAGAACCACGACCAGCTGTCAGCATTCTCACTCTCAACAATAGCATATGCAAGAGGAAATATCTCACGGTTAGCATTCATGGCTACCGCAACTAGAAGAACCCCCTTGTATTTGCCATATAAGTGAGTGCCATCAACCGAGACTACGGGTAAGCAAAATCTAAAACCGTCTATAGAAGCTTTGAATGACCAGAACACTCGACGGAATTCAGACGTATCAGGAGTGCCGGCCTGTTGTGATTGCAAATGAACAACAGTCCCCGGATTTGAAAACTGTATAGCTTCCAACAACATAGGAAGTTCATTATATGACGCCTCCCAATTGCCGAATTTACACTCCAGAGCGATCAAGCGTCCATTCCAAGCTTTTTTATATGAAACACGGATATTAAATTTTTCATATATGTCTGACATTATCAGTTTTATGCTGTAGTCCGGGTCGACTTTCACTTTTGGAGCGATTTCACTGGCTATAATTTTGGCCGTTAGGAGCCTGTCATCCCGAGCCATGACAGGATCCTCCCTACAACTGTGATGGGGTTGATATTTTTTTACTTTCCATTTTTTTGACGTCATACCTTCTCCTGCTTGGATATGCCAAGTGCAAAGGGTCGGGTCTATGCAAACCACCTTCCAGGACCGTGACCTTTTGTCATCCGTTCTGAATTGACGAAATTGACGAATGTTTTATCTCGCCACCGCTTCTTATAGTGCATCATATGAACAATAAACTGCGCCTACTTCGATCCTTTCAGGCTCAGAATCTACTGCTTGAACATATGTTTCTTCTAGCTCCACATTAGCCCAGGTAGGGATGGCAACGGGGCGGATCGGGGACGGTTTTACATATAACCGTACCCGCCCCGTTTGGTAATTCCCTCGCCCCATAACCGCCCCATTACCCAACGGGTAATTTTTACCCAAACCATAACCGCCCCAACGGGTAACGGGTATAACCGTGGGTAACCGCGGGTAATCACTTTTTTAAATGTGTCATTGGTATTTTAATATAAAAATAATGTTTTAAAGGGCAAAAAATGGCATCACCTAGACGACTCTAGACTCAAACGCGGTTCCGTTAGATTGTGATGCCTGCGGTTATTTCATTTATTTGAACCGTTGATAGAATGTGTTTCTTTACTGTAATTAGGTAGAAGTATTGAATTTGTGCAGATGGGACGGACAGATAAAAAATTGAATTCTATCTGTGTGAGATTGAATTTGTGTCACTTTATTTTTGTCAAATTGAATTTGTGTCATTTTATTTTTGTACAGAACAGAATATTGAATGATTAAATTATATCTTATGATAGTTATCTTATTATATATCCTGGGTCGTGGATGAATCCACATCACTTTAAAGTTTCACATATCTACAAGACGAGAAAAAAGACAAGACTATTAAGATCTATTATGAACTTTCGTTCGTACACTAGAGTTAGTACATTTGTCATTGATATATACACAATGAAAATGGGACAACTAATAGATGAGAATGTAATAAAAATATAACTAAAAATAAACGGGGCGGGTACGGGGCAGGTAATGGGGCGGACATGTATAAAACCGTAACCGCCCCATTACCCGTAAAAACAAAACGGGTATTCCCCGCCCCATACCCGTTACCCGGTCAATGCGGTTTTCCCCGGTTTGACCGGGGCGGTTCGGTGCGGGTATCCACCAGATCGGTCACAATTGCCATCATATTGCCAGATCGGTTCCGTTAGATTGTGATGCCTGCGGTTATTTCATTTATTTGAACCGTTGATAGAATGTGTTTCTTTACTGTAATTAGGTAGAAGTATTGAATTTGTGCAGATGGGACGGACAGATAAAAAATTGAATTCTATCTGTGTGAGATTGAATTTGTGTCACTTTATTTTTGTCAAATTGAATTTGTGTCATTTTATTTTTGTACAGAACAGAATATTGAATGATTAAATTATATCTTATGATAGTTATCTTATTATATATCCTGGGTCGTGGATGAATCCACATCACTTCTAAAACCTTGTTCATAGTCTGGATCGTCCGACTTTTCACCCAAGTTTGTGACTGTACAAACTAGATACATTCATAAATTTCAATATTATTATCTGGGACAAATTATTAATTTAACACAATTCTTGAATTTCTAGAGTTGAACACATGTCCTTGTAACACACTATCCAAAATAAAATAAAATTATGGTTTGAATTTTTTGGTTTTAATTTATCCGATATATAAAAATTTTAAGTTTATTTGAATCATAAAAACTTTTTGTGCTCTGGTCGGATTTGGGTGTTCCGACAGGAGATAAAATTTTAAAATTTTTTAAAATTCCACTTCCACTTCCGGTTATTTCATTTATTTGAACTAGAATGTGTTTCTTGTGTAATTAGGTAGAAGTATTGAATTTGTGCAGATGTGACGGACAGATAAAAAATTGAATTCTATCTCACTTTTTTTATATAAAATTTTATTATAGTTATTGGATAAAATTTTATCTGATTAAATTTATCGGATTATATTTATTTGATTAAATTTGATTTTATTGAACTTATCTGATTAAATTTTTTCTGATTAAATTTACGACTGTACATAATTAGACTCTTCATCCGACTCTTCATCTGATTTTATCTAATTTTATATATTTTGAATACATAAGTAGACTATTCATTGGACTCTTCACATATAATTAATTAGATACGCGTAATATTATTTAATATATCACAACGATTTGGTAATTACAATGCATTTACAAATATTTTTTAGATTACACCACGTTGATTATGGTTCTACTATTATCAAATTAGCCGCAATATATTATACTAGAGATAATATATATTTTTATTATAGCCTAAGTATATAATACACTAAGTAATACATACATTACTAATATCAGTGATATATACTCATTATGTTATAATATTTAAGATAGCCAACTATCAATTATAGCCAAATTTTACTCTGAAATTCCTATTTAACAATCTAAATTGAAAAATTTACAAATTACTAAATTAACTACTTCTACACTCTTAAAATGACAACAAATAAAACCAAATCATTGTAAATTCTATTTAACTTGAACAACACATACCAGGAGATTCGTAGTTCTGAAACGTTTGGCGGTTGTTCCTCCGACCATATACGGATAATGGGCCTTCCTCTCTGGGAGTTCCGTGGAACGTCAAAGTTTGTGGCGGGGTCGTTGAAGTTTCCACGTAAATGTGCAACTCCTCATACTCATTTTTAGTGATCCGGAAAAAATGACGCCATGTCTGCTCATCGTGAATGGGCCATAGTCTAGAAGCAACATATACAGAATTCTTATATTTTGGCAATTTTCCGTAAATTAATTTAATTTCGGAAAATCCGTCGCCTCTAACATGATTTAGAACATTCTCATGTATAGTAGTATAATCATCTCCTTCACTAATGAATAGTACCGCCCTAGGAGGTATGGAGTACTCTATTTCATCATCTTTTTGAGATGTAGAGCCATTCCAATGAACCATAACAACAATATTTCCCTCACTAGACATTTTTATATGAGAGGAGAATGCCTAAACAGAAAATGTAATAAATATATCAAGAGAGAAAGAAGGATTATTTTTTGGAGTGTAAAATTTTTGAAAAGAAATGAACTCATTTTATAGGAGCTATTGGGGTACGGTGACCATATAAATCCAGTTGGTAGAATAAAGGAATACAAATAAAACACGTAGTGCAAAAAATAAAATTAAAACAAAACTCCTGGTCGGATTTCCAAATTCCGACGGAGTATTAATTAATTTAGAACCCCTCCTCCTGTCGGATTACACAATTCCGACTAGGGTTTGGAACCCTAATTTCGAACCCCTCCTCCTGTCGGAAGTGGTGAATCCGACCTTCGTATTTTGGTAACCTAAAGCCAATTCCCGTATTTTGGATTGTCAGAACCAAAAATCCCGCTTTTTGGTAAAAAAAACTCTTGACTTTGTCATTGTAGTATAACTATAAGTCTTTAAAGCATAGTCATCATAAGATGACTGTCTAGCTTTTCTTGCCTATATGGAGACAGTTTGAATGACACAGTCATCTACAACCATAAGAATATGGGGGATTAGTCTCAATATTGTTTGGAATATGTTGTGAACAGGTTAATTATTTTACTTTTTTGATACAATAGATTTTTCTATGCACCACATATATAAATTTGTAGAATAGAACAATATAAGTCAAAAAGGCTCAAGCGCAGCTAAGAAATGAGAAACTGGAATAGTATTAGAACACTTAAAGAATGTCATTCATTGTGTTGTTTGTCAAACTATATGTCTCTGTACAATCATTCATTGTCGTGTTAGTCAAAATTCTTAATGATCTGTGTATGACGTCTTGACGGATTCATCACATATTCACGGATGACACTACTCATATTTTATCTGAACCAATTTGATAATACATACGGGGTGTTTGGCGATTAGCTGTTGGTCGTTGCTGATTGTTTTAGCAGATTGAAGACATCAGATTTTGTTGGCTGTTTTGATTAGCTAATAGAATTAGCTGTTTGTAAAATAGTGTTCGGTTAAATGAGTATTTACAATCAACGGATAACTTGTTAAATATATATACTCGATATATATTAAAACATATTCTGTATGCTCTTAAAACAATTCACATTTTCAAGACTTATTTTAAATGTGTAGTCAAAGGAGACTACTACTTGATTTTGCGGGCACGCTAATTAAAGTAACTTTTATCCGATTTAAGAGAATTTATTAATTCGGACTAACACCAATAGGAAAAACGAATTCTATATATAGGTAATAGGCTTAATTGTTTACAGAATATAATGGTGTCTTTCTTGATATATATGTGGTTAGATGTAACATATGTCAAATAGATTGTAGATCGTATTGCATGCATTCAACACGTTTAAATGAGAATTAAATGTTTAATTCTTCTTATAATATTAAACATATTATATTGAGTTATATATTTCTCAAAATTATGTTCTTCAACGGACGTTGAATTGAAACATGTACAAGCTCCTAGATACGATGAAATTATCCAACTAATCCAAGTTCTTGGCTGGAATAACTACATTGATCGAGTGTAATCAACTATGACGTATATAAAAAAAAATTATACATAAAGTTTTTTTTGTAAAAAAATCATATGAAAAAACATAAATTGTCATCTACATCAAATTTATATAGAAAATTAAATTTAGTATTATTGATTTTGATAATTACAAATTTTAGCATGTAAAATTTAAAAATTACAGTCTGAATTTAAAAATATGATAAGTCAAAAAAGTGAGATATCAAATGGAAAATTATTGTTTCTCTTTAGATAATTTGTATGCTCAAACCAATACTCCAACAATTATGTGTTATATACCTAATATTTGTTCAATAGCATACTCTGAATCAATTAAAGATCTATGTTGTTACTGCTGTTAGTAATCTTGCATTTACTCATTACTTAGCTTCATGAGACAAATTCATAATTATTAACAATTCCTATATCTCTATAGTACTTAGTTAAGCGGCAGGTTGAGTGTTACATTCCTCTATCTCTATTTATTGATAGTGAAAAATATTGTTTATTAAAGGGTTTTTAAAAATATTACTGAAATAAAAATTATTATATTACCAAAAATATGATTAAAATTACTATGAGGATAGTGTCATGGCCATTTAAGGGGAAAAGAACATAAGTAACTATATATGTCTACAATTATAACTATAATCACTACACTTAAGATGTCACTGTCAGGTTTTCACCTCTCCAGCTCAGACCACGCTCATACAGCACACACACCAAGGCACCACCGGAAGGGACAAGAACACTCAGACCAGCCCAGCCATCTCAATGCACGCCAAAGGTCAGAAAAGGGGAAGCACAGAGAGAATACCACAGAGGGACCAGAATGGAGAAGAGACAGAAGTCTCTCTCACTTCTCTCTTAACCTCATTCTCTCTCTAACCGAAGACCTCTACGTCAACCAAAGGCGTAGAGGAGCTTAAGTACCCGGGCAAGAGGGGAAGCCCTAAAGGAGGGTTCCAGAAGAAGGGCTAGCGGCAGAACAACATGGGCCAGGGCAAGAGGTAAGCAAACAGGCCCAACAAAGAAAGGAGAGAGTTGCCTTGGCCCGTGGGGCCAATACCTCCACACTCTCCACCTTATTGGCCATCATTGATGGTGCATGGTATCACAAAGTAACATGAGCACGTGGTTCATCATCGCTGGGTCACCAGTGATATCCTAAAGACATAACTGGCAAACAAATTGGAGATACACAAAATACTCTCAAAAGGAAATTGGAGAAGTACCCAAAGTACTCTCCCTAACCGTGAGAGTAGATTCTCTCAAGCACTACGCTTTCAAGAATCTACCCTCCAACATACCCAAAACCTGCAAACAGAGTTAACCGCGGTCCAAATTCAAAATTCGTTTACAAGACAAAAGTTTTTGAGCAGATAGACACTTCGTCCCCATATCTGCAGGGTTGAACTCTGAGGGTATCTTGCACAGCTTCACTTTACCTGCATCTAAAACATCACGAATAAAAAGGAACCTCACATCAATGTGTTTGGTCCTGTCATGAAAAACAGGGTTTTTGCAAAGCTGGATAGCAGACTGGCTATCAGAAAACACAGTAACATCATGTTTAAGAAAACCTATTTCAGCAACAAGACGACTTAACCAGATGGTTTCCTTGAAAGCTTCTGTAGTTGTAACATACTCAACTTCAGTGGTTGATAAGGCAACAATTGGTTGTAACTGAGATTTCCAACTAATACACGACCCACACAAAGTGAACACATAGGAAGTGGTAGATTTCCTATTGTCTTTATCATTAGCATAGTTAGAGTCAACATAACCACTCAGTTTCACACCTTCAGTACACTTAGTAAAAATCAAACCATGATTAGCAGAAAATTTCAAGTATCTCAAAAGCCATTTCAAAGCATTCCAATGGGGCATACCAGGATTAGACATAAACCTACTCAAACAACTCACAGCATAGGCAATATCAGGTCTAGAACTAACCATCAGATACATCACAGAACCTATAGCATTGGAGTAAGGAACAGACTTCATAAGCTCAATTTCAGAAGCAGTCTTAGGAGACTGATTCTTACTTAGCACAAAATGAGAGGCAAGAGGAACATGCACAGGTGCAGCAGAAGACATATTAAACTTACTCAAAACCTTCTCAACATACGAAATCTGATTTAGAACAAGAGTATGCTTGCTCATGTCCCTAATAATGTTAATCCCAAGTATCCTCTTGGCATCACCAAGATCTTTCATCGCAAAGTTCTCACAAAGACATTTTTGAACAGACATAATAGATTTAAGACAAGGGCTAATAATCAACATGTCATCCACATAGATTAACAAGAACACAGGTACATAATTAGTATTCTTGAAATAAAGACAATGATCACATGCAGATTTCACAAATTTCATAGACTGCATACACTTGTCAAACCTAATATTCCACTGCCTAGGGGATTGCTTCAGGCCATACAAGGCCTTCCTAAGCAGACAGACATGGTCACTCCTCTTGGGATCCACAAAGCCCTCAGGTTGAGTCGTGTAAATTTTCTTATCCAATTCACCATGCAGAAATGCAGTGGTGACATCCATTTGTTTCATCTCCCAGTCATGGTGAGCAACCAATGCCAACATGATTCTAACAGTAGTAAACTTAACTACAGGAGCAAAGATTTCGGCATAATCTACCCCCTCTTTTTGAGTAAACCCCTTGGCAGCTAACCTGGCCTTATACCTAATGTTATTACCCGGTTCTTCCTTGACCTTAAACAGCCATTTGCACTCAACCACTGAGCTGGCATTAGGTCTAGGAACAAGGTTCCAAGTCTGGTTCACTCTTAGAGAGTCCATCTCACTTTTCATGGCCTCAAGCCATCTCTGAGACTCTCTGGACCTTATAGCTTCACTATAGGTCTTAGGTTCATTTAGGTCTAGGGCCTCAAACACAGTAAAAGCAAAATTAGATATATCACACGCAGTAAAAGCATAATCAGACAAAGTATCAGATTTTCTCTTAATGGTTCTTCTACCCCTATCCCTAACAAGTTGGTAGTCATGCAAATCAACATTATCATCCTCAGCAGAATCATCAAACACATTGGTTTCACCAGACAGAGAATCATTTTGCACATGGTCATCTTGAGTATTGAACTCCACCTCACCGGAGGTAGCAGTATCAGAAGAAGTATTAACATGCACATCATAAGGGATGGCAGGAACAACAGGAGGAGTGTCATACATAACAACAGGAATAATAGGTACAGAAGGAGTCTGAGGCTCCACCTCAACATGTGTCCTCTCAGGCTCATGCTCAGAAACAGGTTTAAGCAAGCAAGGGAAATCAAATTCATTAAAAATTACATCCCTACTTATAACCACCTTAAAACCAGGCACACTTCTATCCCACAACCTATATCCCTTTACCCCATCAGGATAACCTAAGAACACGCACTTTTTGGATCTAGGATCTAACTTATCAGTTTTCTGATGAACATAGGCAGCACACCCAAAGACCCTAAGGTTTGTTAGGTCAAGAGGCCCACCAGTAAACTTAACTTCAGGGCATTGACCCCCTATGGGAACAGAGGGAGATCTATTAATCAGATAGGTGGCAGTGGTGACTGCTTCACCCCAAAACTTCTTAGGTAAACCTGAGGTAGACAACATACTCCTAACCTTGTCAAGAAGGGTTCTATTCATCCTTTCAGCCACCCCATTCTGTTGGGGGGTGTAGGGCACAGTCTTATGTCTCCTAATGCCTGAAGTGGCACACAGTTGGTCAAGCTCTTGGTTACAGAACTCTAGGCCATTATCAGTCCTAAGGGTCTTAACATTCTGTCCAGTGTGATTTTCTACAAGTAACTTCCAGGCTTTAAACTTGGCCCCACAGGCCAAGGCACAACAATATAACAAAATTTTCTCTGATACCAAGTGTGGAGGTATTGGCCCCACGGGCCAAGGCAGCCCTCTCCTTTCTTTGTTGGGCCTGTTTGCTTACCTCTTGCCCTGGCCCATGTTGTTCTGCCGCTAGCCCTTCTTCTGGAATCCTCCTTTAGGGCTTCCCCTCTTGCCCGAGTACTTAAGCTCCTTTACGCCTTTGGTTGACGTAGAGGTCTTCGGTTAGAGAGAGAGTGAGGTTAAGAGAGAAGTGAGAGAGACTTCTGTCTCTTCTCCATTCCGGTCCCTCTGTGGTATTCTCTCTGTGCTTCCCCTTTTCTGACCTTTGGCGTGCGTTGAGATGGATGGGCTGGTCTGAGTGTTCTTGTCCCTTCCGGTGGTGCCTTGGTGTGTGTGCTGTATGAGCGTGGTCTGAGCTGGAGAGGTGAAAACCTGACAGTGGTATCAGAGCCGGAACTCCTGTCGTCCTCGCCTACAGCCCGGGAGCTCCTCCGCCGCCATCCGCCGCAAATCTCCGTCTCAGTGGTAAGTCGAGAAGCCCACCCTCGGGTTCTCGCTCAGGTAAATTGGCGATAAACACCCTAGGTAGCCGGGTGCCTCCGGTTTTATGTGATTCTTTGGTGTTTTTACTTGATTCATCCCCTTTCCCCGCTTTGCTCTTGCTGCTGACCGTGTTGGTCTGAGCTGGAGAGGTGAAAACCTGACAGTCACATTTTTAAAAAATGATAGAGCTCATATGCTTTTCAATAACAATATTTATTAGTTGGGGAGTGATAGGAAAAAAGGAAGAGTGAGCATGAAAAAGAGAAAGAGATTGAGTTGATAAGGTATAGCGGAGTTAGGGTTGTAAACGTATTGAATCGAGTCGAATATCTCTCTATTTGATTTGAATTTGATAACTTTCAATTCGATTTGAATTTCTATTTGATTAGAATTTCAATTCGAATTTAAAAGAGTATTTGTATTTGTTTTGAATGTTTTTCAAATGTCTTTGATTATATTCGATTAGAATATTCATATTTAATTTGAATATATCCTTATTTACTTTATCTAATTATATTATATGTTATACATAGTATATATATTTTAAATCGAAATTTTAATTATAATAAAAATAAATAATTTTTTTGGATAAAATTGTAGATTTAGTCTTGTATATTTAGTTCTGGCCACTTTTGATCCAGTAATTTTACTCACTTACAGATTTTTTCATGTAACTAATAAATATTTCTATGTTAAGGTCTTTTTGCTATGCTTTTAAATGAAAATTCTGATGCACACAATGTCTTTTTCAGTATGTTTTTTTTTGCCAGAAAATATACCTTCTAGTGAAAAAATCCTTTACAAGGATATATTTATTAATTACAGAAAGTCTTTCGAAAAAACTCTACATGATCAAATCTGTAAGTAAGTAAATTATTGGACTAAAAGTGTATTTCCCTTTCCATTTAATATACTTTTTTAATGAATATGTTATATGTGTATGTGAACATTTATTGTTCTTTAAATATGATGTATCTCGAAGTTTAGATATATTAATAGCTAGGGAATATAAGATAGTATGGAAAGCATAAAGAAAAATATTAAAATAAAGTAAACAATATAGAATTTTAATACAATTTCAGTTTAAACTTTCAGAGTAAAAAATATATTTAGGATTTTATTAGATATGGTATATTAAGCTTATAATTTAGGAATTGAAAACATAAAATATTTTATAACATTCATAAATACAGTAGTATATATGTCTATATAATTTACAATAAATGAAAAAAAAAGTTTTTTAGTTTATAAATACCTTCGAAGAGAAATTAAAGTTAAGTTAGATTTGTTGAAATGTATTGAGGAAATAATATGCAAGAGATAAATATAGTGCTTAAATTATTTTTAATATTTATATTTTAATGCTAGTAAAATATCCTAATATGCATGTACATAACTTATTATATTCAAAAAACTCATGACTATTTCTTATTAAATATACTCATAAACAAATGACTAAAGTGAACAAGTTGATTAAACTTTAACTAGTCATTGTCAAGGTCTCAAAAACTAAACGTGTATAGTAGCAATTAATTAACTACCAAAAAGAAAACTAAGCAAATTTTGCTTTCATTTACTGCCACCTAATTTCATTTTCCATACTTTTGAACTAAAATTGAGATTTTTTGGACATTTTCGGACCTCCCATATGAAAATAATATGTATTTTCGTGGTGGAGCATGTTAAAGGCTTCAAAAATAAAAATAATAGGAAGAGTAAGCTCGGTTCCAAGGGAGACGTTTCCAAGACAAAGTTCAACGAAAAATGCTTCAATTGCAATAAAAACGGACACAAGTCCGCGGATTACAAGGCACCTAAGAAGAAGAAGGACTCTCAAGTCAACTTGGTGCAAGGTGAGCAAAAGGATGAAGACATCATCCTTGCGACTGTGGTGACCGAGGTCAACCTCGTTGGATCCAATTCCAAGGAGTGATTCGTGGACACCAGTGCAACCCAGCATATTTGCTCAAACCGGGAGTTATTCACTACTTTTGAGCCATCAAATGGTGAGAAGGTGTGGATGGGAAATTCTGCTCATTCCGCGGTTGAAGGCGTGGGCAAGGTGGTCCTGAAGATGACTTCGGGCAAGGAGTTGACTCTCAACCAAGTATTGTTCGTTCCGGAAATACACAAAAACCTGATTTCCGATTCGTTGTTGAACAAACATGGCTTTCGCATGGTGTTTGAGTCGGACAAACTAGTTTTGTCTAAATCGGAAATGTATGTGGGCAAGGGGTATGCATGTGATGGGCTGTTTAAGCTCAATGTAACGACTATTATTAATAATAATAATAAAATCTCTTCTGCTTACTTGCTTGAGTCTTCTAATGTGTGGCATGGTAGACTAGGACATGTTAATTTTAATTCTATACGTAGATTAATTAACATGGAGCACATTCCTAAATTCACAATTGATGTGAAGCACAAATGTGAAGTTTGTGTAGAGACAAAACTAACGAAAACGTCTTTCAAATCGGTTGAAAGAAAAACGGAACCACTTGAATTAATTCATAGTGACGTGTGTGATTTTAAATCAATACAAACACGTGGTGGTAATAGATATTTTATTACTTTTATCGATGATAGCACTCGCTATGGCTATGTTTATTTATTAAAAAATAAACACGAAGCAATCGATAAATTCATTCTTTATAAGAATGAAGTGGAAAACCAACTTAATCGACGGATTAAAATGGTTAGAAGTGATCGAGGTGGTGAGTATGAAGCACCAATTGGTGACTTTTGCACGAGCGTGGGTATAGTACATGAACATACCGCACCCTATTCACCTCAATCAAACGATGCTAGTAAGTTCGGACCTGCCACAAAATATGTGGGGCGAAGCAGACTTGTCAAGCAATTACCTTTTAAATAAGGTTCCCTGGAAAAAATATGATAAAACTCCGTATGAGTTGTGGAAAGGCAGACAGTCTTCCTATCAATATTTAAAAGTGTGGGGGTGTCTGGTAAAAGTGCTTGTACCAACACCTAAGAAAATAAAAAATAGGGCCAAAAAACGGTGGATTGTATTTTTATTGGATATGCACAAAATAGTAGTGCTTATCGGTTTTTAGTGTACTTTTTGAATAATCCGGATATACATAAAAACACAATTATTGAATCAAGGAATGCTTCATTCTTTGAAGACATATTTCCATGCAAGTCCAACGATGGACCAAACACGTCAAAACGAACATTTGACGTAGCTATGGAAAATACTAGCGAGGGGTCCGGAGAAGAACCCGAACCCAGACGTAGCAAATGTGCTAGAATTGAAAAATCCTTCGGACCGGATTTTCTCACCTACCTGGTAGAATTTGACTCGAATATTCTAACATGTATGGTAGAAAATGAACCGGATTTTCTAACATGTTTGGTAGAAAATGAACCACGGACTTATACGGAAGCCGTGACGTCTACCGAAGGTCCTATGTGGAAAGAAGCTATCAAAAGTGAGGTAGATTCTATCCTTAAAAATCACACATGGGAATTGGTTGATCTTCCTCCGGGAAATAAACCTTTGAGATCCAAGCGGATTTTTAAACGGAAAATGAAACCAGACGGTTCCATTGATAAGTAAAAGGCCAGACTTGTAATCAAGGGATACAAGCAACGTGAGGGCCATGATTACTTTGACACGTATTCTCCTGTGACGAGAAAAAATTCCATTAGGATGATACTAGGGATGGACTCGGTTCGGGCCGTGCCCGGTTCGGGCCTTGAACCGACCGGGCCTCAGTTCAAGGTATGGGAGGCCCGGAACCGGCCCGGGTAACCCCCCGGGTTCGGGCCGGGCCTCGGTTATAATTTTTTTTTTGGCTTTTCCTATTTAACCCACAACCCTCCCCCTCACCCCCAAACCAACCCTAACCACCTCAATTGGCCCAAAATACCCAGCCCAACCCAAAAACTTAAAAAAAATTTAAAAAACAAAATTGACCCGGCCCGGGCCCGAACCGGCCGAGCCGGTTCACCTTTTGAAGGGCCCGAGCCCGAACCGAGAATCCACCGGACCGGGTGGCCCGAACCGGCCAACCAACCGGTTCACCGGGCCGGTCCGGGTCCGCACAGTTGCGGGCCGGTCCGGTTCCGGGCCGGTTGGCCCGGCCCGAGTCCACCCCTAGATGATACTAGCAATTGCCGCATTGCGGAAATTGGAAGTTCACCAAATGGACGTAAAAACTGCTTTTCTAAATGGCGATATAGACGAAGAAATTTATATGGAACAACCCGAGGGCTTTCGTGCTCCTGGCCAAGAAAGGAAAGTGTGTAAATTAATTAAATCATTGTATGGATTGAAATAAGCCTCTAAACAGTGGCACGAAAAGTTCGACCATGCAATGTTAATTAATGGGTTTAAAATAAACGAAAGTGACAAATGCGTCTATGTGAAGAGCACAGTAGACGACTATGTCATTTTATGTTTATACGTGGATGATATACTCATCGTGGGTAGCAATAATCTAATGATTAATTCTACCAAAAGCATGTTAAATTATAAATTTGACATGAAGGATATGGGGTTGGTCGATTTAATCCTTGGGATTAAAATAATTAGGGGACCAGACGGTCTTACGCTAAACCAATCCCATTACGTTGATAAAATCCTTACGAAATTTAATAAGGATGATTATCAAGAGGCAAGGACTCCATTAGATAAAAACGTACAACTTACCAAAAATCGTGGACAGTGTATTTCTCAAGTAGAATACGCTAGGATTATTGGAAACTTGATGTATCTAATGAGTTGTACCAGACCTGATATTGCCTTTGTGGTTAGTAAGCTAAGTAGATATACTAGTAACCCCGGTGATGAACACTGGAAGGCAATAGTAAGGGTTTTGAGGTATTTACGAAAAACCCAAAACCTTGGACTGCACTATGGAAGATATCCAGTTGTACTTGAAGGATATAGCGACGCTAGTTGGATATCCGACATTAAGGACTCAAAGTCCACAAGTGGATATGTTTTCACTTTGGGAGGTGCAGCTGTATCATGGAAATCGTCAAAACAAACTTAATAGCTAGATCCACGATGGAGTCTGAGCTAATAGCCTTGGATAAGTGCACTGAAGAGGCTGAATGGCTACGCCATTTTCTCGAGGATATTCCAAGTTGGGAAAAGTCTGTCCCTCCCATATGCATACATTGCGATTGTCAAGCGGCAATTGGAAGGGTACAGAGCAATATGTACAATGGTAAGTCTAGACACGTTCGTCGTAGACATAATACCATTAAACAACTCCTCACAACGGGTGTTATCACTGTTGATTACGTGAAGTCAAAGGATAACATAGCGGATCCGCGAACCAAGGCATTGGATAGAGAATTGTTGGAGAAGTTGTCACGAGGAATGGGACTAAAGCCCGTACATTGAAAAGTTCTATAGTGGATACCCAACTTAGTTGGTCCTAGGTTCAAAGGGGACAACTAAATTATAGAGCGAAGGATGGTCACTGTGGGGGTCCTGGACTCCTACCCACTCCTCGTTAAAACAGTGACTTCCGCACGAGGTTAGTAAAAACGTTTGCTTTAATGATTCTAAAATGTTGATCTACTCGATAACATTAGAAGAGTATGTGGGATACTCGTGAAAGAATCACCTATGTGAGAGAGAAGAGGGCCGCTTCAAAGGAGAACTGTAAAGGCTCAGTTCTTTAGAAACTCTTGAAGAACCAAGACGGTGACCCATGGCCAAAACGGGCACACCCATGAGAACGGAACAAAGTTGGAAGGTTCTTGTGTAAAGATAAGTCGATGTTTACACGACGGCATTATAGTTCAAGGACACCGAGTCTACTAGATAGCCAATAAATAAACGTGTCTTTACAGCGGAAGGTTCAAAGGATAAAACATACCTCTCCGTATGCAAGGATCATGCGGTGAACACAACGTGTCCTCCTATCTTCGTGTCTTTTTAAGTCTCGAAAATCAATTTTCATTCATGTGGGGGATTGTTGGAAAAATGTGTTAAAAATTGCATTAAATGGTCATTTTGGAGCAATTATTTGAGTGGGATCCACTTCCGATTTGGGTCGGATCAAAGTGGTTTCAGATTTTCCTTGTTAAGGGCTACAATTCGATATATGGTACGCTCAAAACGGATAACGGGTGAATGAGAAATTGATTCTCGGAGTTCACTCGTTGAAATGGAAAAACTGGGAAAATGATGGGTTTCTAGTGTGTTTTATACCACACCGGAAAACTCAAGGGATTTTCACCCCCTTATAAAGGGAAGCCTCTTTTAAGGAGTTAAGATTCTTGAAGGTAAAGGCTCTCTCTTACGTGCGGGGGGGGGGGGGGGGGGGGGGTGCCGATCAAATCCCGAAACGGGGAAGAAAAACCGCGAATCGTGTGCGCGGGTGACCTGCGGACACGAATGCCGTCCGAAAATCTATCATTCAAATATACGATTTAATTTGTTTCTTCCCGTAACGTTTTATTTTTCCCAGGGCCAGAAGTGCTCCGCTTCTGTCCGGAACAGATGTGCTCGACTTCTGTTGGCAACCAGAGATGCTCCGTTTATGTCCGAAACAGAAGTGCTCGAGTTCTGTTCGCATCAGAACTGCTCCTCTTCTGGTGGCGGTATTCTGGTCGCACACCATAACTGCTCCTCTTCTGATGGGGGTATTCTGGTCGCGCACCAGAACTACTCCAAGCCGTTTCAAAAATAAATGCCCAACGTTTTTCTCTTTTAATGCTGCTTTAAATGGACAGTTTATGGACGATTTAATGCCCAACGGACTGGTCATTGATGTCCAACGTTCAGGTCTATTAACACTCCATTTAATACACAACAAATCCTCCTATAAATAGCTGGCAGGTGGTTTGCAACAAAACAACACACAATACATTCCTCACGTATTTTGAGCTCTAAAACACTTCCGGTTACTCTGAAAATTCCTGAGTGTTCTGCCTTTGTTCCTGTTCACCGGAACTCTCGTTTGTGTGCTCAAACGTTAGTTCGTTAGCCACCGTATCCTGGGAAACGGTCGTTGCAACGCTCATAGCACCGTGGGAGGCGACGAATACGTTTTATGGACATCGTGCGTAGCACGAGCTCTGGCTAAAATCTGTCTCAACTCTTTTCTGTTTTTCTTTGGCTATTTAATTAATTAATTATTTTTATTAATTAATATTTCTTCTTTTTTCCGAGACACACCCAACATTTATATGGTACATATCAAAATCTATTGTATCAAAACAGTAAAATAATTAATCTGCTCACAACATATTCAAAACATGCAATATTGAGATTAATTCCCCATATTCTTATGTGTGTAGATGACCGTGTCGTTCAAGGTGATTTCGAATAGGCAAGAAAAGATTACACTATATTGTTGAATGTTGAGGCGCTATGCCTTATAAGTTATCTTATGACGATTACTCTTTATAGACTTATGACTATCGGACAATGATAAAGGGGTTATTTACTTTTTCTCATTAAATCCTAATGGGATCAAGAGATTTGTCTCGATTAAGTAACATTGAGATAATAAAGTGTTTACTTTGTGTGATGAATGAAAAATCTGAATTATGTTAAATGACCAAATTACTCTCTTGTCTAAAACAAGTGTTGAATGGATGTTGCTTGTTTACTTTACTTGCTCTGAAACATAATTTCATATGTTTAAAAATAGTTATTAACGGCAATAACACTTTAAAAGTACCTCGAGAAGTTCTTTTATGTTTTCTATTATTACCGTAACATGTGATATGGTACCTCGAGAAGTTCTTTTGTGGGCCTTAACTAGAAAAAGCATATCACACAAGTATACCAGCATCATCATGGATATGTATGAGGATTGTATCGAAGCAAGACTAAGTTCGTGAAGTGCAAGTTTGGTGGAGGTAGAACTAGTGGTAATAGCGGAATTGTTCTAGATGGTAAGGAGATACCAGTCAGTAATATGTTCCGTTACTTGAGTTCCATAACTCAGAAGGACGGTGAATTAGACGGAGATGTATCCCATAGAATCAAAATAGGGTGGATGAAATGGAAGAGTGCGTCAGGATTTCTATGTGATTGAGGTAACGCCGTCTAGACTGAAGGGTAAATTTTATATGATAACAATTAGGCATGCATTACTGTGTATAATAGAGTGATGGGCGGTGAAACAATGTCACATTCAAAAGATGAGTGTACTTGAGATGCACATGATGTGTTGGATGTGTGGACATACTATAAAAGAACGCTTAAGGAATGAGACAATTGGACAAAAGGTGAGAGTAGCACCTATTGATAAGATGTGGGAGTCTTACTTGCAATGGTTTGGTCATATGCATAGAAGACCGGGTGATGCATATGTCAGATGAGTTGAGAGGTGTGGAGAAGAGATAGGGAACACAGGAAGAGGAAGACCCAAACAGATGTGGATTAGAGAAGTCATGATTGATATGCTTCTTCTTGGATTGGATGAGGGTATGACTTTGGATAGATCAAAGTGGATGGTGGGTATTCGTGTGGCGGAATGATCTCTTATCATCCTTTTTCCCTCATCTTCATTTTCTTTCTTGGATTTTTGTTTCTTTATCCTTCTATCTTTATTTTTTCCCAGCAAAAATAAAAGTTTTATTAAAATAAAGAAAAGAGTACAACTACGAATGAAGGTAAAAAGAAATAACATGCTAATGATCCACACCAAAAAAGAATCCCTTCTCCTGCTGAAGATAGAAACCGATAGCCAATGTCTTCAACAATACCACATAAAGACATTACCACATAAATAAGCCGAAGCCACACTTCCAAAAAAATCATGAAAAATCTTCCCTATGAAGATGTAATCGCAATATTCCAAGGTAAATCTAACTCTTAATCCTGTTTTTAGCTTGAAGACGAGCGCTTCGTATAAATTTAAGTTGGGTAGCCATTTTATAATTAGGATCACTTAGTCGAGCAAACAGCTCTTGATATGAGTCATGTCCCAAAGACCCTTCATATGAAACCGCATCAAAATCCAATTGAGAACTACCCTTGATTGCTTATTGCTTACTTTGTTTAGGGAACAAGACTTGAATCGGTGTTACTAGCATGACTTCCTCCACATTACTCTCATCCTCCATTGCTTCTCTAGCCATACCATCATAATAGTTCTCCGTCAAAATGACAATATCCCTATTAGCGTAATCAGTCTCGGTAGGAGAAATAAAATCAATGACCTCAATTGCATCATTATCAATACTGCCTGTCTCCTCAGCTAATATAATTGTGTTCCCTTGAGCAACCTCAACTAGTTTTTCTGATCATGGAATAAATTAAATATTCATTCTTGTATAGATATTCATGAATCAAAGAAATATAACCATTTAAAAATAAATCCTCCTTAAAAAATTGGGAGGAGAAAGACTCCACAATCATGGAATTTTGGAACTTTGAGTTTGATCAAACCACTCTGTGATCTTCCATAGCGTTTTCCAATGTCCCCTTCTTCACATCTTTTAAAAGATCAATTTGAGTTAACAAAGTATTGCTGAAAAGACGAAAACCAAGCCTTTTCCTGGTATAACTAATGTAGTACATCCCCCATCATCAAACACCATCAAACGAATAAATTTATCAAATCTGTTTTCCCCAGAGCAGAAGGTTAATTTGCGAGAAGCCTCATACCAACTAATTGTCCAATAATTCCCATTTTGAAAGTGACAGAGAACTTAACAGAACCAATTAATCCCTTCTTCATCAAGATACATAGAAACATTATATCGCTCCTTTGTTTGACTGATTCTTAGCATTAAAGATTCAAACTGAAACAAAAAATTCTACTTTCGATACAAATACGTTTGTATTGACCTGAGCCAGTGAGGTCTGGTCCCACCATCTCTCTAACCTTGTTGATGTTCTCTCTTCCATTTCCACTTCTAGCATGTTCATCTTTTCATCATGTATCAAAAACACAAACAACTCTTTCCAAGTTGAGCACCAAATAGGTCAAATAAGGTTTCTTTTCTTATTCACGTGTGCAACAACGTAGGGAAAGTGAAAGTTGTGAGAGCATTCCACCATGAATATTACCTGGGACAACCTGAGTGGGGAATTGATGTAGCATCCATGACATATAGACATGGTTCCCATTCTTGTATTGAGAAGAACTCGATGCTTCGCCAATAGTATTTTTTGGAAAGAACTACAAATTTGGTGGGAAGAGGATTCAATGCAAGGATTGAGCTTGATATTCTTGATTGACAACCTAGCCGATAGGGAGCGGCCACACATGCCCCATAGCTACTTCATAGTACTATAATACCCCCTCATAATTCCATAGGAGTAGTTGGTTCTTGCATTTAATAGCAAGTGTATTAGTGAGTGAAATTTGTTTATGCGTGAGTGATTAGAGATTTGGTTTAAGCATTTTAGTTAAGTCATTCTCATGAACGAATAGGGTAACGAGTGAAATGAGGTTACTTTAAAGCACTCTGGTCCCCATTCATCGTGAAGAATCCAGAAGAACATGCATAGTATGAAAAACACAACTATGCATTCTAATGGGAAGTGAGAGGCTCAGGGACATCAAGGCCGAGCATAATAAAGATGACCGAAAATGAAATATGAGGCACTCTTTGTCATCCTCATAAAAGATAAAGAGAAACTCCAATGTATGAGTGAGTTAATGAGGTGAGGCTTTGTCGTGATCATGATAGAACTCGTTAACATCGTCGAGAGTCCCTAAAGAAAGATATCTACTCATGAAAGAATTGGTGTCCCACCCTCCCCACAATTGCATGCTCCAAGGAAGGAGACTGTGGTACCAACAAGAGACTTGAGATAAGTGATTGAAGTTATATGATCATATACTTATGTTGTCTCAACAGTCCGATATTTAGTTGCAATCACCCCATAAGATGAGATCCATGCTCCGTTAGATAATTAAGACGGTGAAGGAATTCAAAAAGATATGTGAGGGAAACAAGACAATAAGGACGACACAATGTAAATCCTTATGATTGAAACAAATATCCAAATGAACACTTTAGCTGCTAACAAGTTAGCCTGATCATATTGTCATATCGTATTAGTATATTTGTAGATTTTGCTTACCTACCCATGCGGGATCGACTTATATATAATCGTTCAATGAGCTCCCTGAGGAGTCGATAGTTTCTTGGAAATATTAAATAAGATGTTTTATATCGCATCTCACAGGAAAACACAAGACATGAAATCTTTTCTCTTTTCACCTCACTATTAGTCATGGCAATACTAGGTCCTTCAAAGACGCTTTCTCGAGGACTAGAGGCAGGAAATGACGAAAATCGGTGCATATGTCAAGACGCATTTCAAGGACTTGTTCCCTAAACATTCACTTATGCATCCTTATCCCCTTTAAAGAAATCCTCCTCACAAATTTGAAGGAGTCCTAAACAAACAGGTGGGACTTTGCCAAACATGACTGCGTACCCAACATAATCTCGCAAGAAAGAACTAGAAATAAAAGGGGAGACCATTTGCAAAATGAGAATCCATATAGAAGAAGATGCCATGAAAGAAATATGTATTATTGAGTTGGGATTCTCACACTGACCCCTCATACAGATATTCCAATCTCAGACTTCACTGAGATCAAGAGCTTGTGTTAAGGGAACCAAAGTGGCTGATACTAATGATTTAATTGCTTCCTTGGGTATGATACATATGAGCATCATACTCAACAAAAAGAAATTGCGATGCTAAGCTTCTTTGAACAGTACATGTTGATATGACTTGAATATGCTCATCTACTTCTTGCGAAATATACGGGGGTCTCACATATATGTTCACCTAGCAAATTTCTCATAGCAAGTTCCAACGTTATTTGGACTTGCTAAATATCACAAGTTCTTAAGTTCCCCTACGGGGGATCGAAGGCAAAATGAGAGGTCTTTTCATCTAGCATTGTCATGATCCATCATTATGTAGGTTTCAAGAAAAGGTGGATATTTGTTGATACCATGTGCGATCATTATGAGATGTCTTTTCATCTAGCATTGTCCTCAATAAATCTATTCTCCTTCGCCTGGTGGAAGTTACCAACAAAATGTTGGTGAACCATGTTAAATCTGTGTTTGTTTCTTTGCATTATTTTTCTTTGATCATCCTTGATAATTCGTTAATAAGAATACATTTGAATAGCAAAATCGATCGATCAATAAATAGGTTAAACTATAAAACATGAGGGACTTTATGGTTGCGTCGAGCAAAAAGATAGATCACACAAGTGACAAATAAGAATCCAACAATGACATAAGGAGTTACAGGAGACATCATGTTAGTTTCATCGGGGACAGGGAACAGGTGGGGACCAGGGTTACCTCAAGGATCAAATGGGCCAACTCAATCTAGAAATGCAAGGTTACTAACACTTGACTTTGACTTTCAAGAGGTTGAATGTAGACTATTCTACCAAAGCTACTTTAATGAGAAAAATCTAACCAAAAGATACACTATCTATATATTTTAAATAAAAATATACCGAGTCAAAAAAAATGTCGTAAGAACTTTAGTTAGCATGATTCGGTTTCAAATAATAAGTGATTATTCCATTCTCAAATTTCCCTCTGGTTTCTAAGTACTAACATTCCTTTTCCAGAGTCCCACAGTAAAGTTCATTTTTTTGCTTTGTTGGCAATATTTAATGATGAATTGATAATTCTGCTGCCCCAAATTCATTAACCCGTTACACCCCCCCCCCCCCCCCCCCCCACGTTTAACTCCATTAGTAGTGGGTAATATTTTTTTGTAAAGTCAAATTTTCCTTTTTAAAAAACATAAAGTCAAACTAGGAACTTAATTAAAAAGCGGAGTTAGGATTATTTTAGAAAGAATTGTTACAAAATCTGAAAATCGTGTTTTTTGAATTTTCAAGTCATTTTCTATCAATTCCTAATGTTGTTTATTTGCCAACATTACATCTATGATACAAGAACCGGATCGGGTAGGTCGACACGGCACCTAACCCGTTCCGACTGTACATAGACCCGTAAATATAGATAAAAGTGGAATTACCTATTGGCCCGTTTTAGCCCAGGAAGTACCCACGATGGAAAAAACCCAGGAAACCAAAGAATTTCTGAAAGAACTGGCCCATATGAAAAATAAATGCCAATGTGGCCGGTTGTAACAATAGGGTGTTTGGTAAATGGCGTTTCAGTCCAAAAGTGGTGGTTTGACCACTCTTAACGCTTTCAATAAGTGAAAAAGTTGTTTGGTAAATAGTTGTTCGCCACTAACGTTTTTGGACGGAAACGCTGGAATGGAAACACTGCAAATAGGAGAGTTTTGGGTCAGCGTTTTGAAATATGGTGTTTTCTACTAATTTTATGGCCAAACAGCTAAATTACCAAACATCTTCTGACAACTCGTCAACTTATTCCGCTAGTCAAACCCGCTGATAGAATCTACTATTTACAACACGCTAACATAATTCGCTAACCGCTAACTGCTAAATGCCGAACACGCCCAATATGTTATTTAATTACTATTATTCCTTTATTATTCAGTACAAAGTATTAAGATATCAACACTTTCAAGTACTCCCTCCGTCCCAAATTGTTTTGCAAAGTCAACATTTTTTGGTCAACCACTAATAAAAGTAAATGCTCCCTATTGATAATTAATCAATTTTTAATAATTAAAATTTACATATTCAGAAACAACATTAAAATCTCTTCAAAGTTGCAAACTCCAAATTACAATATAATTAAAAATTGACATCATAATTAAGCGAATAAAATGAAACTGTTTGACCAAGAAAAGTCAAATTTGCAAATCAATTTGGGATGGAGGTAGTATTAATTAATGAAAGAAGGGCTAAAATATTACTTTAAGAGTTTGGTTTGACAAAATATGACCATTTTAAATCTGGACAAAAATATCATCATTTTTGAAATAAAATAGCTTCAATCGTAATTCATCCAACCCTTTCATTACATCAAAGCAGTTGTCTCCTTCAACTCGACCTCCGCAGAGACATCATCACCCCCAACCTCATAGTTGCAGCCCACCTTATCGTTGTTGCTCACCTCATCGTCGCCCGCTATAGTCGTGCCCCTTCTCTAGTCATCGCTCTCCCCTACCTTATGTTGATTTTCTTTTTCTTCCCTTTCTGTCCAGTGAGTGGGGAGCTGAATGTGAGTAGAATCGGCGCTGTTGTCATCAATGGAAGCATGGTATTTGGTCGTGAAATACCAGATGGCGGAATCGTCGCAGTTGCAGTGGAGACGGCGCAAAATTAGGGTTTGACTAGGGTGGGCGGCGTAGATGAAAAAACAGGGGAAGGGGCAAGGGTAGCGAGGGCGTGGTTGGGACTTGAGCAGTAATGACGGTTAGAAGTTAAGGTTGCGGGTGAGGAAGTTGCAGGGGAGGAGATGGGCAGTAGCAACGGTCGGAAGTTGGGGATGCGGGTTGGGAAGTTGTTGGGGATGGGTAGAAGGTTGGGTAGGCTGGCCACTGGGGAGGGTGCAAGGATGGAGCAACGGCAGTCCCAAACGAGTCAGCGGCAGCCAAGGAGTTGGGGCTCATGGTGGTACCAACATTGGTGGGGTTACTGTGGCGGAGTGGTCGGGCTGAGTCTTGGTGTAACTATGACTGAAGTCACTTGTCATTGTGGCCAGACTCATTGTGGCTGGAGTAGTCATTGTGGCCGGAGTCACCGTGGTCTATGTCACTTTGGCTGGTGTCATTGTTGCCCGTGTCACTTTGCCGGTGGCGGCCATCGGTCGGAGGTGGTGGTAGATGTCAGTATGCATGTGTCACTGTATTTGGTCTGTTGTCCATTTATTAGTAATATTGAGGTTAAAAGCCCATAATTAATAGGTATTTAATACAATAGTAAATATTATTGTTATTTAAATGTATACTTTTGCCTTTTCAATACCCCATTGTGTACAGAAAAAATCAAATATAAGTAAAAAATGCTTATTTGATGTTTTTAAAAGTTTGTAATAAGTATACTTATGTTCATATTTATATATGAAATAAATATATCATCATCCTAATGTCGCAAAGGCTCCCACCAATAGAGAGACTGTTTCATATGTTTATTCATATAAAATAAATATATAATATCTTTAAATATTTATACTGGATACATACTTATTTCCATATTATTTTATACACATATATAAAACTATTATGGGTGTGTTTTCAATGCTTACTAAGTTACTAGTAATATATTTATTTGATTATTTTGAATAATAGTTACCCTTTTCTAATTATATATATATATATATATATATATATATATATATAGAGAGAGAGAGAGAGAGAGAGAGAGAGAGAGTAAGGATCATATGAGAATACTTCTTAACGTGAGAAATGAGAATGATTCTGGAGCTTTGAATTTTGGCATTGTGCATCAAGTAAAACAAAAATGTGCATATAAAAAATGGAAAATTTGCATTTCAAGTGTGCAAAAGTTTACACGTACACGTGCACATTAGAATTTTGCATTACTTTAACTATAAACGTGCATTTTCGTGAATGATAAAGTGCATCGTTTTAGAGCGTTCTCATTTCTCACGTTAAAAAGTGTTCTCATCGGAACCGCACCCAATATATATATATATATATATATATATATATATATATATATAAATATATATATATATATAATCTAAATCCGGTGATATATAATGTACTCCACAGAGCACATAAAAGCATTCACCATTCGGTTTGCGCAACAAAACATTAAATCATCAAAAAATGGAATACATATGAAACTCTTGAACATTTGAAGTAAATCATACAACTCAATCTCCATCGTTTAGCTTGAAAAATGGTATCATGATGCCTCTGGGGTGGTACTACAATTCTGTGGTTTGGTTTTGAACATCTTTAGCCTTTGTCTATTCGCTCACTTCGCTCAATTTGTTTTGGCTTTCTTTACTAGTTTCTTCTTGTGGCCTCATAGCTGGAAAGAATATGACTTCCTTGATGTTTTGTGAGTCGGTCAAAATCATTGCAAGTCGATCAATACCAATTCCCCATCCAGTTGTAGGTGGTAATCCGTATTCAAGTGTTGTGCAAAAAGTTTCATCAAAAGCCATTGCTTCATCATCACCAGATTGCCGGTCCTTAAGCTGATCAGCAAAGCGTTGACGTTGAACAAAAGGAACATTCAACTCAGTGTATGCATTGCAAAGTTCATGCTTGTTGACAAACAGCTCAAATCGTTCAGTCAACCCAGGCTTAGACCTATGCCATTTCGCGAGCGGACTCATTATTTCTGGATGGTTGATGATAAAAGTTGGATTAACACACATCTCTTCAAGGAAGTGCCCGACAAGTTTGTCCAGCAATCTAGATGTAGTCTGAGGGGGGGCACATCTTATCTCAAACTTGGTGCATGCATCCGCCAGATACTTGTTAGCCTCATCACTAGCAAGATCCTTGGGTATACTGAGATTTGCCACTTTCTCTAGATCTTCGATCATATCAATCCTTCTAAAGGGTGGGGTGAAGTCTATCTCGATTGGGTCTTTATCCATGCCATTTGCGTGATACTTAATTATATAGCCACCTGTAAGCTCCTTCACCATCCCACTAAGCATTTGCTCAGTAAGGCTCATCAAGTCATTGTAATCTGCATAAGCCATGTAAAACTCACAGGTAGTGAATTCAGGATTGTGTGTCAAATCAATACCCTCATTCCTAAATTGATTCCCAATTTCATAGACACGTTCCAGTCCACCAACGACTAGCTGTTTAAGATAGAGTTCCGGTGCAATGCGCATGTAAAGCCTCATATTCAATTCATTGTGATGAGTAACAAAAGGGCGTGCGGCTGCTCCGCCAGCAATCATGTTCATCATGGGAGTCTCAACCTCCAGGAAGTCAAGATTGTTAAGAAAACTTCTAATGAAATTTATAATATTTGCTCTCGTCTTAAAGATATGCCGGATCTCCGGATTCAACATCAGATCCAAATAGCGCTGTTTGTACCGTGTTTCTTGGTCTTTCAATATAAAAGTGTCTGGGTTTCTAGGCATCCCAGAGGCCCATTCATCAGTTTTCCTGGATTCATTTTGGGCTCTCTTCTGCCGTGGCATCATATGGACACAATGACTTAACACTATAAATGATTTTGGAAAAATACTCAGCTCTCCTCTTTTTGTTTTACCTGGGGACCCAATAACACCAATAGCATCACCACGCTTCACAGAAGAGTGAAGTTTAATGAAATCATGCTCATTCAACTCAGATTCCCTGGCATTCGTCATTACTTGAACTTTGGCGCCCCATCCATGTAAGTCATAGAACACCAGCTTAGAGGAAGACTCGTGTTTGATCATTATCCGGCCGGCTAAAGAAACTTGCTCATCGCGATGCTCCCCGCTTTCCAGTTCCTTGTATTTCTCAATGAACTCGGGAATAGTCATGGATACTTCATGTTTATGAGGGTAAATATTTTTTCCAGTTTCCTTCTCAGACATGAGTGCTTTCTTTCTGTTTTCAAAGTATTGAGTGGCATCCAATTCGTCATCGCCGCCGGGCTGTTGCTGTGGTTTCCCCATCTATTATAATCTAAAAGCAAAATGTTTTTTGGGGTTGTATTCCCCTTATAAAAATGCTTACTCTCACAGTGGTTCTTCAGCGGTAGTAGTGATTTCGTGATGCCGGCTGAATCGCTGAAGTTCCGAATCATATATATATACATACATATATATACATACATATATATATTAAATAATACTAAAATATTAGTACTAAATTGTAAAGGTTGGCCGGGTTTTTCTGATGTTGGTCGGGCTGACCCGTGACCTAGTTATTCCTCCGGGTCACTTTCCGGGCCGATTCTTGTAACATAGCATTACATGACTTAGTTCATTGAAAAGGATAAGATGCATATAATACTACATCCTTCCCTAAAAACTTTGACTCACTATATATTTTTATTGGAATTTAGTGATAATATAAAAATGATATGAAATTGTTCCTTATGAAATGTAGTTTTATAAAAGTATAAAATTTATAATTTCTATAATATTGATTTAATCAAGATCATGATCCAAATTTTACGAGATGACAAAGTTATTAGAGACGGATGTAGTAATAAACTTCTTATATTACTTTGAAACAAAATGACACACATGATAATAAACTTTTAAAAAGGTATATAATACTATATATAGAAATTTCTAATTAATTAATTAAAATAGCCATGAAAACAAAAACAAGAAGGGCAGAAAAGCCCAAGCTTGTGCAACACCCAATTTCCTTAAATGTATTAATTGCCTCCCATGGTGCTAGGAGCGGTGCAATGATCGTTTCCCAGGATACGGTGGCTTACGAACAACCGTTTGAGCACACAATCAGTTGTTTCGGTGAACGGAAACGAAGTATGAACCCTAGAGGAAATTTCAGAAGGTTGGAAGTGTTTTTAGTTCAAAACTACGTGAACACTGTGTATAGTTCGTGTGTTGTTGCAAATCACCTGTCAGCTATATATAGGGATGAATTTGTTGTGTGTTAACTAAACTTTAATGGACCTAAACGTTGGACATAAATGACCAGAACGTTGGGCTTTGATATGTCAAAAAATTGTCCTTTTAAAGACTCATTAAAGGAGAAGAACGTTGGGCATTAACTGTTGTAATGTTTCGGGAGACTTTCGGTCCAAGCAGTTCTGATGCGGAGCAGAGGACTTCTGGTCTGAACAGTTCTAGCACGGAGCAGAAGCGGTTCTGTCTGTTTGAGCAGTTCTGATTCTGAAAAAAATGAAACGTTACGGGAAGAAACAAAAGTTAAATCATATCTTTGAAAGATAAATGTTTGGACGACATTCATATCCGCAGATCGCCCACGCACGCAAGTCACGATTTTTCTTCTTCATTTTCGGGATTTGATCGACCCCCCCTCCCCGCGCATGAAGAGAGCCTTTCCACCTTGGAATCTTAACTCCTTCAAAGATGGTCACCTTTATAAAGGGAAAAATCACACTAGAAACTCATCCTTTTCGCAGTGTTTCCATTCCGACGAGTGAAATTCGAGAATCAATTTATCATTCACCCGTTATCCATTTTGAGTGTACCACATATCGAATTGAATCCCTTAGCAAGGGGAATCTGAAACCACTTTGACCCGACCCAAATCAGAAGTGGACCCCACTCAAATTATTGCCACAAATTGACCATTTAATACGAGTTCTCCTTTCTTTTTCTTTTTTTGTTTTCTATTTCTTTTTTTCCTGTTTCTTTCTTCTTCCATTCGATTCAAGTAAAAGCGGTCAACATCTTTCTTCATCTAGGCAAGCCACAACCAGCCCACATCCTTCTCCCGCAAATCTTAGACGCAATAAGAAACATCATTTGGGTCTCCCATTTTCCTGCCGCCGCAAAGAGAATAACATATCATGTGGCCGTTGTAGGCGAAGGAGGAGGGCGGCCACGAAGAGATCAAAGGGTCGTGGAGTCTAGCAAGGTGGTGGTGAAGTGGTCTCGAGATCTAGTCGGAGAAGAAGAAGGAAGGGGATGGCGGAGAGGAGCTAAAAAATAAGAATAAGAAAAAATTCAAAATTGACACATGTACATTCACTGTGTCAAACGACCGGTTAACCAACAATCATTTTTATATAGTTCATGAGTTCAATTGGGTGTTTCTTTTGTTCGAGAGCTAATTTGACAGTATTCTCTTTACCCTTTTACTCTTTACAAACTACTTTCTTTTTTCTATTTTTTTATTACTTTTCCTTTCTCAATATATTCTTTCTCTTACTTCTTATTTATCTTACACCATCTATATTACCACTAATATCTTCTTCTTAAAAATCGTGAAAAACTTAGGGAGACAATTATCAAAGAATGAAGGGAGTAACATTTTCAACTTGATTGCTCATGAGTAAACTTTTTATCAAATTTAAAAATTTTTATGTCCACCGTTGTATTGCATGGTAATAAAAATAAGTCGTTAGTTTTTTAAATTGGCTGAGGTTATTGAAGTTAGTTTGCAATCTTTTGTTTTTATTTTATTAATAAAATAAATTTTGTTAATAAACATTTTAGCAAATTCAGATGTTTCATTCAAAATATCATCAATTTTACCATATTAATCAGATTCAGCCAAATTAAATACTAGTACTACTCACTCCGTCCCAAAATTAACTTCTCAGTTTTCTTGTCGAATTGTCGCAAAATAAAGTCACACTTCCTTATTTGGCAAACAAATCTATATCAAAACAGTGTAAAATAGTGTAAAACAGTGTCGAAACAATGTCCTCTATAGTAAATGTATTTTCTTAATATGTGTGAAATGCAAGTGTAACCTGAATTATGGGACGGAGGAGTTGTGAACAGGCCTCATAAGTCAAATGAAGTTACTTCAATCAAAATGTCCAATTTAAACGTTTACTCTTCCGATTCTATGATTTTCAAAAAACTCCAATTATTTAGGGAGAATAGAGCAACATTATTTACCTTGAGAGCTCATAATAATAAAACTACATAATTGGTTATATCTATATTGACCCGAAAAAGTAAGGCGATAAATACCGGTGAGTGTAATTAAAGCTATATCATTTTCACACAGGGAGTACCAAACAGAATTCATAATCTTTAGTCAAAAGAGTAGAGAAAAAATACGGTGGCAGTAAATGAAAGCAAAAGCCGGGACCGTTGACTCGTATGGCATATATGGTGCGATGATGAATACAAAACCAGAAGTTCCCAACCTCCACCTGCCGCTTATTAACCCCATCCTTTTTATCTTTTCCCCAGAGAGAGAAAGATACAGAAGTGAGAGTGAGATATCAATGCTCTGCAAATCTGCCAATCTTACGTGTTTCAGAGCGCTTTTAATTTCATTGATCGAGAAATAAAGATGGACAGGTCTTGGTTTTCGCGAATATTATATTGAAATGATTTTGGGATTTCCTTCCCACCCTTTATCTTCTTCGTCCTTTTCGTCTTCCTCGTTGCCATTTACTTGCGCATCCGCTTGAGCCAGTGAAGAAGCGGAGGGATTATTAACGGAGGAGAATAAGAATTTTCGATTCAAGATGGTGTTGGGATGGAGGCGGCCTTTCTGTGCATCGATCCCCAGAGATCTCGATTCCATGGAACAAGCGCATACTACGCCTCAGCCGAGTCCTAGATTCGGATCCAAGTTCGGATTCTTTTCGAATCCTTCGACGCCGCGGATGCACCACTCTCCACCGCCTGAATCTACGCCTTCTCTCCGTTGCCGCACTACAGTGACTCCGCCTGCCGACAGTCCGAAACACCAGTCTAAGAGCCCCAGATTCTTCCACCGCTCACAGCCTTCTTCTCCGCGTTCTCCTTCCCCTTTTTCTCTCCTCAAATCCAGCCTCCGTCTCTCTAAGGTATGTATTGAATGCAGATGCTCTACATTATTGAAATTGGAAAATACTGTTAATCTTCTGAATCGTCGGATTTGTTTACTTATTGAAATAAAAAAATTTGAATAACAGAGCAGGTGTGGGATATGTTCAAGGACGGTGAAGTCCGGGCAAGGGACGGCCATATTCACGGCGGAATGCTCTCATAGCTTTCACTTCCCCTGCGTTGCTGCACATGTGAAGAAACAAGGCAGCCTCATTTGCCCCATTTGCTGCTCAACTTGGAAAGAGCTGCCCGTGTTATCTCTACACGATGAGGAGATGAAGATACTGGAAGTGGAAATGGAAGAGAGAACGATCCGACAAGTTACGCCTAAAGGAATGAAGGATGTTCGTGTAAAAAGTGAAGTTAATGATAAGCAGCGCCAAAAGGGAAGGGCGATTTTGAAGGTCTACAATGATGATGAACCACTGATGTCTCCCACTTCTGGAGCACGTTTTAACCCTATACCTGAATCGGATGAAGAGAATGAGGAATTTCAGGGATTTTTCTATGAAAAGGCAAGTCCAGTGATGCACACGCCTGCTGCTGTGGTCTCCAATAACGTTGAGGCGACGCTGTTGCCTGAGGCGGCTGTGGTTTCTGTTGGGAGGAGTCAGGAAACTCATGCGGTGGTTCTGCGACTCAGAGCTCCGCCGGCATCGCTGGTCACTTCTCGGAAAGCTCCGATTGATCTAGTAGCGGTGCTAGATGTTAGCGGGAAGATGACAACCGATAGCATCCAAGTAATGAGACGCGCTATGAGGTTGGTGGTTTCGTCACTCTCTGCAACAGACAGGCTCTCTATCGTGGCTTTCTCTGCAACATCAAAGCGTTTGCTGCCGCTGAGGAGAATGACGACAAGCGGCCGGCGCTCTGCGCGTCGTATAGTGGATGCGATGGTTTCTCTTGGTGGAGCGGCGAGTGCAATCGACGCTCTCAAAAAGGCCGCGAAGGTTCTGGAAGACCGCCGTGAGAGAAACTCTGCCGCCAGCATCCTTCTCCTCTCAGATTGCCATTACGAGCAGTTAGCCGCCAGCTCAGTGTACCAGAGACCTCAATCTCCGGTGATTTCGTCCTCCAAGTTATTCGGGCAAAATGAGATTCCAGTATATTCCGTCGCATTGAATGATGCAGCTGGGTTCGGATCCGGGTCAACCGAAGATGGACTCACAAAGTGCATTGGCGGGTTACTAAACGTCGTCGCTCATGACCTTCGCGTTGAACTCAAATTTGTTTCCGGTTCCGCTCCGGCGGAAGTAGCCGCAGTTTATTCGAACGGCAGCCGTCCGGTTTGTCACGGGTCGGGTCATATCCGTTTAGGAGATTTTTACGCAGAGGAGGAGAGAGAATTGATGGTGGAACTGAAAGTCCCATCATCAGCCACTGGGGCCCACCACGCGCTGTCCATTCGATCCGTTTACAAAGACCCGTCAACTCAAGACCTCATCCATTGCAAGGAACAAGCCTTGTTGGTCCCGCGAGCCCACGCCGTTAGATCTTCAAGTGAAAACATCAGACGGCTGAGAAACCTCTTCGTATCGACGCGAGCCGTAGCCGAGTCCCGGAGATTAGCCGATCGTAGCGATTTCACCGGCGCGCGGCGGATGCTGTCTTCGGCTCGAGCTTTGTTAATGCAGTCAAACTCCGGGCAGGCGGACGATCTGATCACCGGCTTGGAAGCCGAGCTGTCGGAGCTGCATAGAACTAGGCAGAACCAACAAAACCAGATCCAACGGCGCGGAAGGGATGAAGAGAAAGGCGAGCCCCTGACGCCAACATCGGCCTGGCGCGCCGCGGAAATGCTTGCAAAAGTAGCTATGATGAGGAAGTCGTTGAATAGAGTCAGCGACTTACACGGCTTCGAGGACGCCAGATTTTAGAATTTTTTTCTGCCGTTGCAATCCCACCCTCATCCCGCACCGCACCCACCCACCCACCCACCCCACCTCAATTTCTCCCCATTCAAAAAAATTATTAATGGAATGTTAATTTGTACTCACTAGAGTAAGAGATTGAAGACTAAAATAATGTAATTTAGAAAAGAATGGGACCCAACTTGCGCATATAAATACAATAGGGTCACGACCAAAACAGTTACTCGGGCTGTGTCTGCAGGTTATGATTGATTGATTTGAGGCAGTGAGGAGGGGAGGGGCTCTCCAATTTGTCTTCATTTTACTATTTAATTCTAGTCTTATTTTTAATCAATTTCAGTTCCTTCTGTTCATTTATGGAATCTTATACTCCATGTTCATATTCTATGGGGTTGAACAGAAGAGGGCAATACCCTGTTCATTTTGATTTCTCAATTAATATTCCATGGGATGGGAGTATCAATTAGTTAAATGTTGAGCAATGTTCTCAATGCATTAACGCCAATGGGGCTTATTGTGTCATTTGTATGTATGCAAACTATGCATGTCTCACTTGCACCTGACTCCAATTTTGAATGAGATCTAGTATGCTAACCATAACCCTTTTTTGGTTAATAATTAGTCTTGTTACCCGGTTTTTATCAAGTACTCCCTCCGTCCCTAAATTATCTTCAAACTTTCCCTTTTCGTCCGTCCCAAAATTATCTCCTCTTCCCCCTTTTAGCAAAAAATTTGTGGTTCACAACCATTCTTACACATTCTTACACATTTCTCTCTCCTCTGCACAACTCTCCACCACACAAATCCCACTATGTTAATAAATGTACCCAGCCGAAAAGGGAGAAAGATTAGGGACGGAGGGAGTACTCTATATAAGTGTTAATGTACAATAATAAAAAACATGTAAATGTATTACTTTTCAAATTGAATTTGCTGATATGGTTAAAGATGCTAGGTAGTACGGAGTATTATGTTTAAGCTACGTGGAAATTGGTGGATCGTTTTTAAACGATGTTTGAGTTCAATATTTTATATGCAGTTTAGATAAATAGGCACTCGTAAAAATAAGATAAATTGTCTTTGTTCTGTTTCTGAGTCGTGTTACTTAAATATTGAGTAAATTATATCCTATTTTTAAATTTTGGGAAAATAATCTATAGTATGCATCAAATTTTGCTGATTTTACGTTTATATAATGTTGATTTTCCAGAAGTCATAATTTTTTACTCGTAATGAATTATGGGAGTCATAATATATCAAATCAAACATAACTCAGAGCTCTATACTCTCAAACTTTCAGCGGGATCGGCTGACCACCCTGACCCCTGGCTCCACCCTTGGGTATATATGTATACAATTTTTCTTTAGTTTAGTAATAAAATACATTTTATTAAATAGGAATAAATCATACACAGGGCACAACCTTAATTATTTTCTTCCTAAATACCGAGTATGTCATATTCACTTTTAATTAGAAAGTTTTATATTCTAATACCTAGTATAACTTAATTAGCCAATTTTTTTAATAAAAAACATAACTACTCCTATTTGAACACTTTATTTAAACAGGGTGAACTCGACTAGTGCATATAATAAGAAAAAAAATTATATATCTTGTTAAAAATTGAAATTTTCGAACATTCATTCTTTGATACTACCTCTGCTCAACTTAAAATTTTTCCAAACAAGTGTATGATTATTTATCAATAATTAAGTAAGACTATTCGAGTATGTAATTTTAAGAAAATAGTTTTCATAGTTATATATTATAATGAGGTTAAAAAAACGAAAAGGTACAAATATACCCCTGTAGTATTGGTGTGAGAACAAATATATCATTGTTCTATTTTTCGAAACAAATATACCCCTGAAATATATGTTGAAGTGCATATATACCCCTGAAATTTTAAAAAGTGCAAAAGTACCCTTCATGTTCTTATAAAGGAGTAAATTTACCCTTATTAACTTTATATGGATTAAATAAATTTCCAAAAACACCAAACAAAATTGAAAATTCGAAATTTAAAAATAAAAATTTATTATTATGTTAAAATATTAACTCTTTAATTTCAAATTGCAAAATTATTATTTTTTTGTTGTAAATGAAGCACTTCAAATTCAATACTTTTAATTTTAGTTTTGTTGCGAAGTTTTGAACACATTGTTAAATTTTTTGAAATAACATTCTTTATTTTGTTTAACCTAAATAAAATTAAATTCACTATTTTGTAATCTTGGACAATTTATCATCATACAAAATGTGTAATTTTATAGTGCAAAGTATGCAAAGAGATAATATTTGTTTACATTGCAACACATATGTTAACACTTTTTTGAAAAAATCTTAAATATATAGTAAATTTTTGAAATAATAATTTATGCTAACAATATTAAATTGTGATATACAAACAATAAAAGGGAGAATCGGACACAAGTACATTTTTAAAATTTTTTATTTTCAAATTTCGAGTTTTTAATTTGTTTTTGGTGTTTTTGAAATTTATATTATCAATTTAAATTCAATAAGGGTAAATTTGCTCTTTTATACGAATAAGAGGAGTATTTTTGCACCTTTTATAAGTTCAAGGGTATATATGCACTTACACGTATGCTTCATGGATATATTTGTTCATTTTCCTTTAAAAAACAAAAAACAACATATAATGGTATCATTGATACTTATAATGGTATCATTATTAATAATATTACTCTTTTAATTATTTATCAAAATAAAAATGGAATTTTAGTTGGAATGCGAAAAGAAAGGTAAATGAGAAATGTTCAACCGAACCAATATTTGACTTGTCAAATGATTTGAAAAGGTGAACCGGCCCGGCCGGTTCGGGCCCGGGCCGGGCCAATTTTAATTTTTTTTTGAATTTTTTTTTGAGTTTTTGGGTTGGGCTGATTATTTTGGGCCATTTGAGGTGGTTAGGGTTGGTTTGGGGTGAGGGGGAGGGGTGGGGGTTAACTAGGAAAAGCCCCAAAAAAAAAAAAAAATACCCGAGGCCCGGCCCGGCCCGGGCCGGTTCCGGGCCTCCCCTTCTTGAACCGAGGCCCGGCCGGGCCCGAACCCGAACCGGGCCCGAACCGGCCCGAGTCCACTCCTATTTCACATAAACTCTCTCAATGTCAAAAATGTTTGCTAAATTGATTTTCCGAGTTAATGATATTCAATTTTTACCAATGATTTTTTTTAATGTATATGAAATTATTTTGAATATGAAAATTATATCAAAATGTTCCTTATTCAAAATATTTTCTTAAAAAGTATAAAATTTATACATTACATTCAAATATAATAATTAAAATCATTGTCCAAAGTTTGTCATCATTGATCAAGAAAAGTCAATATTTCAATCCTTTTCGGGATGAAGTTAGTACTATACTCGCTCAGGTCCAAATTTAGTTCTTACTTTCATTTTTTGAATGTCCCAAGCAAGTTCCTACTTCCTTATTTGTCAAACAAATTTAAACCAAAACGGCCAAAATAGTGCAAAATATGAAAATAGTGTCAAACAATGTCAAACAGTGTCACAACAGTGTACGGTACACTAAAATTTACCTCTTAATAAATTTTTTTTTTAATATGCATGAAGTTAAACCAGAAAGTTGAAACAGGAGGAGTATATTTTCCAACGTGCATGAGAAAGTACAAAAGATGCGATCGAGTCCAAGCCTGGTTGCAATAAACTCCGAATATCACCCACACGGATAGCTCAGTTGGTCGAGTGGTGGGAGATTTGGATTAATGGATCAAGGTTCGAATCCCCGCAGCGATCAGGTGGAGGTCACAGAACCTGAAATAAGGTTGGGCCTCTGGTGCGCACGGGTGTATGAGCCTACTGCCATTCTGCTGACTGAGTCACCGTGACTAACCTCTCCACCATTCTGTCAGGTCAGGGTGGGGCTCCCGGAGATTCCACCTTTAGGATCCATAAACTCCGAATATCTAAATGATTCTATACGTTATTGCTATTTGCTCATTGAGATTGACCATTCGATGAAGCCACCACAGATGTTATTGTCCTCTCTGAGAAAGATGTTATTGTCCTCTGAGAAAAGATATTCCAAAATAATTTTCAATAGATTTAGTCACATATATCCAATTTTATCTTGATTTATTCAATTTTTACGTCTATCAACATATTCAACTTTATCGGTTTATCTTGGCTTTTTTCTCTTTATCTGCATCAAAATTATGTCATTTCAAAACTCAAAAGAGTAAAATAAGAGTAATGTAGTAAATGTGTTACAAGAAGATTTGAAGTGGTTTTTTTAATAAAAAATGAAATGCAAGTGTTCCCGGCTTTCAACAGAACTCGAGTGAATTTTTTAGGGCATCTCCAATGGGGAGATTATATGAAAATATAATTGGGAGAATAATGGCTTACCCTATTGGGTGTCTTAGCCTTGTATTTATCATAAAATAGAGTTATGGAATATTACAAAGTAATCCCTAATTATTACATTATTACACCCTCTCAATTTGTGCAAGCGAAATCACATGCAAATTGGAACGTAAAAACTCAAAACGCTGACTGGATAAGTTCTTGGTGAAGATATCCGCCAACTGTAACTGGGTAGGAATATGCTTCACCACAAGATCTCCATGTGTTACTCGTTCACGAACAAAATGATAGTCAATCTTAATGTGTTTACTCCTGTCATGCTGAATGGGATTAACCGCCAAGTATGAAAATGATACGTAGTACCATATACGAAAATATAATTGAGAGAATAATGACTTACCCTATTGGATGACTTAGCCTTGTATTTATAATACATCAGAGTTATGGAATATTACAAAGTAATCCCTAATTATTACATTATTAGAGATGGATTGCCAAAAAAATGTCATCCACCCCACCCAATGGAACCTTTGTGAGCAAATGCACTTTCCAATACAAAAAGAAAGGGAAAATACTCTAATATTACTAAAACTCATGACTTATACAAGAATATGACCATATATGTTTTTAATCTTTATTTATGACCAAATTGAACATCACATACATGGCCGCATGGAATTATGAGAATAAATACTCCCTCCGATTCCTAAACAAGTTCCACATTTGACTTCACACATATTAAGAAAATAAAATTGACTTTACTGTGGAGTGCACTGTTTGGCACTGTTCGAACATTGTTTGGCACAATTTGGCACTGTTTGACACTGTTTTGATATAGATAATAAGGAAATGTTTGAAAGTGGAACTTAATTTTGAATCTGTCCGAAAAGGAAATGTGGAACTTGTTTCAGAAACGGAGGGAGTAACAGATAATGACCTTATGCATATACGAACCAATTCCTTATGTTTAGGAACAACAATTAATGCAGCTTAACACATGCTTTAATTTCTCCTTGGTCGTTAGTTAAGGAAATCTTACAAAAGAGAAGTTATTGTTGGAGAAAAATGTCTTGATAATTGAGGTACATAGATAGTAAAAAAATGATGATGGGTGATCATAGGCTGTAATTTGAGGACAATAAAGAAATGGGCAATAAATTAACATATTGAATAGGACAAAAGCACACAAATCACACTACAGTACAAATGTGGTATGATGGAAATAATCATATAGGCAGTAACTAAAAGGCAATAAATGGATTATTGTATGTCACTATATCAAAATGGACAGTAAATACAAAATGGAAGTAATTGTATAAGACCACAATAATGTGTAGGAGAGCAGTAAATTTTGTAGTAAGTATAATAATAATAATAATTATTATTATTATTATTATTATAGTAACATATTTTATTAATTTATATAATATAATAATTAACCTAATAATAATAATTGAAGCAATATCTCGAAAGTTACCATAAATAAACAATTCCTTATTTTTAGGAGCTATTTAATACATTTACATACATGCGGTGGAAATTAATGGAATCCTTAATTTTAGGATGAAATAACTACTTATCCATTATTGTGTGGAGCCGTGGGGGATATTAGTGGAATAAAAAGAAAATAAAGACACGTGTTTGACCAAGTACATCATGCGGACTACGGAGTATCATATTAGAGAAAAAAAGTAAAGAAGTCATATTTTGGGAACATGATGTTCTTTTAGTTATAAAAGAGGTAGTTTGAAACCTTCGGTCTCACCTCCATCTCTTTGCCAAGTTGGTTTTTGTAATCATGATTCTTATTTTGCATAGCATTCACTTTAGCATTAGAGTAGAGTATTAATAAAGCCTTTCCATTTGTTGTACACTTTAATACGCCCTCTCCATTTGTGGTACACATAAGCATCAATCCACCCTATGGATTGGAGATGCTCTTAAGTCTTAACAGTTCGGTACGGTCTGGAACCCCACTAATATGCTTATGTCATTAGTCGCTTAGTATACACTCTTAGGATGGGCGTGGTCCGGAAGGATCCGATAAATTAGCAAAATCAGTAATGTATCCGTGAGTTTTCTAAAAGTTCGGTACGGTTTGGAGCAACATGATCCAGTTCTATGGTTGGAATCATTTGGTACCATGTCATTTCAAGATGGTCCAAAACCGTATTCCAATGTCAAACCAATGCTAAAAATTTTAGGAAAAACTTACAATTAATAGTTACCATCATGCTGGCAAGCTCGATCACATGAAATGTTACGTTGATAAAACAATAAAAGAAAGAACATATTAAATGCTAGGATAGATTCAAGAGCCTTACATTTTTTTGTGCTTTGGAAATACACATATAGTGCAACACAACTATGGAAAATATAGCGAAATGATGATACATCATATTAGGGGTGTGCACGATCCGGGTCGGTCCAAGTAATTGATAAATTGTCAAGAATCGCCGGTTCCATTTACATGTAGGTTCAATCCGGGTATTCCATGTTTTGAAATATGAATCGAACCTTACCCGCCCCGTTTCAAACGGGCCAGTTCGGCCCAAGTTCTCGGTTCTTTTATTTTGTAAAAAAAATACCGCTATGCAAATAAAGTATCTAGTAGTTATAACATTCTCAAACTAATTAAGTATCAATGTCACCATAATATAATACAAATTCAAATAAAAATATAAAAACAACATGTTAAATTAGTTAACAAAATATCTAACCACAAATATATAAATTAAACAGCACACAACTACCAAAATGAAATAACATCAAATTTTAAAATGTAGAAATTTAGACATCATTATCCATATATAAACTAAAAAGATATCACTATAAAGTCAGAAGAAACTAAACTAGTTACCATATGTATTTGTTTATGAAAACAATTTAAAGCATATTAAATTTCAAAATATAAGTATAGTTAAGATATTTAAATAAATATGTAACACCTCATTGAGTAAGAGTCTTCGTAACAATCAAGAAAAATATGAAATAAAGAAAGTTTGATGCATTTGAAATAGAGAATTGGGGGAAATAATTAATTTAGGAGATTATATGGATTTTGAAACTCTTTATAATAGACTATCAAATTTCTTTAATTGGTCTGAAAAAAAAAAGATTTATTGAAATAAGAAAAGTATAAAAATCTCAAATGTATTATTTTTGAATGATCTCGTCTAGTATTTTTCCGTTTTCAAAATCTAGAATCGGTCTCCTATCCATTTCAAAAGGTATGGTTTCAGTTCAGGATAAAAATTTATAGAATCATTAAAATACCCTACATTGAGGTTGATACCTTATTATCCTATTCATTATTTGCAATAAAAACATAAAATAAGAGTACATGTTTAATCTTATCTCAATTGACTAATTAGTTTTATTGTGTAAATACAAGAAAAGAGTAAGCGAGGTTAGATTAATTTATCTGAATGGTTATCTCCACAATAAGACTGTTGAAAACAATGCTAGGTGTCTACAAATGAAACAAAGTGTGATTGCATGAACTATTTTATTCATAATCGAGAGTATTGTTCTACATCTCTCATATTCAACTTGAACCAAGCTCAAAAGAAAAGGCGACGCTCTTACCGCGCTCATGGGTGAATTAACTGCATGTTCAACTTTTTTTTTTGTTTCCTTAATTATGCTTAGCTATCATTGCCTATCAAGTTAAGAAAAGCTAAAATATTGAAAGTATTTTGTAAGGATGAGGGCTTAGATGAATTCAATTTGTTAAGAATGTCTCTTGCAAGTGTACTTGGTGAGTTATGGAAAACATGGGTGCCTTAATAGGGACAATGCCTATTTTTCCTATTTTTGAGGGTCATATCTCCGCAACTGGACTGCTCTCCATCCACCTGGCTTAATTTCAATTGTATTTTATTGTATTGTATTGTACTCCATATTGTGTTGTGTTGTGTTGTGTTGTGTTGTGTTGTATTGTATTCACCGTTTTTCAGAATTATTTACTCTAATGAAATTATTTGTGCCTAATTTATAGTGAATTTTTGTATACAGTTTTAATGTCCTGTTTTTCTTGTTAATTAACTCCTGCTATTTTAATTTAATTAACACACAAAAAAATCATATAGGAGGAAAAACATGAAGATAGTTCAATCAGGTGCAACTAACGTAGTCATGTTGATTTTGCAGGTAGGAGCTAGTCACAAATATTTAAGAGTTCGTCTTCTAAAAAGAGTGATTGTCAAGCTATATGTAACTGAACAAGAAAATGAATCCATAAAATGTCATTTAAAATGCATTAGAAGATGATGTCCAAAAAATTAAAGTGATGCTTCAAAGTGAAGGATACAAAGATCAAGTCCGGGAAAAAATAAAATAGTACTCCCTCCGTCCCTGTTTTATCTCCCATTTCGGCTGGGCACACTTATTAAGATAGTGGGTTTTGTGTGGTGGAGAGTTGTGCAGAGGAGAGAGAAATGTGTAAGAATGTGTAAGAATGATTGTGAACCACAAATTCTTTGCCAAAAGGGGAAGGAGGAGATAATTTTGGGACGGACGAAAAAGGAAAGTTTGAAGATAATTCAGGGACGGAGGGAATATAACAGTTTGATTAAATAGTTTTAAATTTTAATGCTTAATTTGTTTTGAACCAAAAGTGAATGATTATAATTCCATGTTCTAGAATTATATATGTTTGATAATCAGTTTGGTAGAAGTCGTTAGTATATTATTATGCTAGTCATATGAAATAATTAAATATATTAATAAAAGGTTGTATTGTGTTCATTATATTAGCAAGAGATAATGGTTGTAAAATCTTCAATATTTTTTTATCACAATTTATAAATAGGAATATACACACAATTTTATTCTAGTGAAGGGATATTGGTCTCAACTAATCATAAACTGTGCTCCTAAATAATACCATTAGCTTCCACATAATATGTACTAATCAATTTTGCACTTGTCCGTGACTAATTTCAAATTTAAAAAAAATCCCGCCGGAGGCGAAAATGGGTTGGCCGGAACACTTTAGTCACGAACTAGGTCCGTCACTACCTATAGTCACGGACGTAGTCACGGACAAATCTGTGACTACTTTTTTTTTAACGGTTCCGTGACTAAACCGTGATTAGAACCGTGACTAACTAGTCACGGACCAAATCCGTGACTACGGTCCGTGACTACAGGCGAATTTTTTTGTAGTGTGTGGTCCCAAATTGTTTTAGAGATCAACTTCTTTTTTTGCCACCAAAGACCTTTTGCAGCGAGACCGATATGGACAAACAAGCGACCACAAATAATCATTTGTGATTGTTTATAATGTTTTTGCCAGGGGTGGGCACAGTCCGGAACGGTCCGATAAATTGGTAAAACTCGTAATGTATCCGTGAGGTTTTAACGGTCCGGTACGGTCCGGTTCCAAGGATAGAACCGTTCGGTACCATGTCGTTTCAGAACGGTGCAAAACGGTACGGTACAATGCCAAACACATGCTAAAATTTTTGAATAAATCTTGAAATTAGTAGGTATCATCACATCAACCAACTCACGTGAAATGTTGAAATAAATACAAGAAATTGCATACATAGTACTAAAATTCACAAATACACAAATAGTGCAACACAACTAAGAAAAAGTATAGCAAAACGATGACGCACGAGATAAATATCATTTTTAATTTACTAAGTTCATGTGAAAATATAAAAACGAATATCATCAAATTGTTTAATATAATAGAAATCTTCAACGTTCTTCTTTGTCGTTCTAGGTTAAATATTACTCCGTAGTTCTAATTTAATTTATAGTTGAACCTTGAGAGCTAAGATTTAAACCATATTAATTAAGTTGTGAAAAATGCACAAACATGATACAACAAAAAGTCATGTACACTATATTACTAGAAAAAAATAATCATTAATTATTTCTAAAGTTTTAATATTCTTTCAATACATACCAAAATATAACATAAATTATCTAAAAAGAAAAACTAACAGTATATCTTAGGGACACATGAATACATATTTGAGGTATAAAATTGTTGGTCTAGATCTATTGATATAGAAAAAATATAAAAAAAATCAAATGCAAAATTTATGAACGGTTCGGTCCGGTATTTTTCGGTTCTCAAAATCTAGGATCGGTTCCGTACCCGTTTCAAACGGTACGATTTCGGTACGGGATAAAAATCTATAGAACCGTTTAAATACCCGGTATTCAGTTCTGTACCATTACGGGACGGTTCGGTACCGGTTTGGTTCGGGTATTTATCGGTTCTCAAAATCTAGGATCGGTCCCGTACCCGTTTCAAACGGTACGGTTTCGGTACGGGATAAAAATCTATAGAACCGTTTAAGTACTCGATATTCGGTTTTGTAGCATTACGTGACGGTTCGGTTCGGGTTTTATGTCCACCCCTAGTTTTTGCGGTCGATTTTCCATCGCTGATAACTTTTTTCTTGTAGTGAATGTTGTCAAACATTTTACATGAGAGCTACCAAACTAATAAAATTTTGAACAAAAAGAAAATCGTAGCAAACATTAAAATACGGTCCAAATAATTTGAAATTTGGAGCAAGTCTATCTCGGACGTCCCATACTGATCAAATATACGAATAATGGAGTACTAACAATTCTTAATCCGCAACCGCACGGGAAGTGACATGGTGAAGAGGGTACGACCATTAGTTTATTAAATCCATTAATTAATTATTGTATCTAATTCCAATTATTGTACTTTATTAATTATGAAATTCTGAAGAAGAAACCAAGAAACTGCGAGATTTATAGCTATTTCACCTTTCTACCTTTGCACAACTTTATTACCTAGCTGTAGGACTTTCATTCGTTTAATATTGTTACCATTTTCAGGGAATTTAATTAAAGAGTGATCCCTTTTTCGTAAAGATAAATAAAATTTGTGCATGCATTCTTTGAAAAGGTTGTCGGTGAGTGGAAAAACTTTTTGTTTTTTGTTTTAAAAGGTACTCAAGATATTGTGTGGGTTATTAATTGGACACGAAAGTCTACAACTTTTAGCGTTGTTTGATTTCATGGTTTTGCGTTTCTAATGAAAGGGAAGTTTCCTCTGCTTTAATTAATTTAACCTTTCTGACGAAGAGAGATTCAATGAACCTTTTTTCCTACTACGTACCGCTATTGGCCAGACACCGCTTTTTTACCTCACACTCACTTTACTAAAAAAATATACAATATGACGATAGAGGGTGAAACTCTATCCTCGTTACTTGTCGAAACTATACGTAAGTAATTTAATAAAGAAAATAACAAGAAATTTCTTTACTGACAAAAATACAAATATACTCCGTACAATACAAGGATGAACCTCATTCTTGAAAGCCTGACACGTAACACTGGGTGGTGGTGGATCTAACACCTTATTTCTAGTATTCCAAATCACTTAATCTATTCTAATATAAAAGCAAAAGTTTGAGGAATAGTGTTCCCTCTAAGAAATGTCAACATCAAGTTTTATTTTAATTTTTATTGGATACTTTATTTTGATTAAAATACTAATTTTCTATTGATTGAGATGGGTAGTGAGAATAGTCAAATACTTAAACCTTATCTATTCTAATATAAAAGCAAAAGAAGTTTGAGGAATAGTGTTCCCTCCAAAAAATGTCAACATCAATTTTTTTTTAATTTTTATTGGATACTTTATTTTGATTAAAATACTAATTTTCTATTGGTTGACATGGGTGGTGGGAATAGTCAAATACTTAAAACTTATCTATTCTATTCTAATATAAAAGCAAAAGAATTTTGAGAAATAATGTTCCCTCCAAGAAATGTCAACATCAAGTTTTATTTTCATTTTTATTGGATACTTTTCTTTATTAAAATACTAATTTTCTATTGGTTGAAATGAGTGGTGGGAATAGTCAAATACTTAAACCTTATCTATTCTAATATAAAAGCAAAAGAAGTTTGAGGAATAGTGTTCCCCCAAGAAATGTCAACATCAAGTTTTATTTTAATTTTTATTGGATACTTTATTTTGATTAAAATACTAATTTTCTATTGCTTGAAATGGGAGGTGGTAATAGTCAAATACTTAAATCTTATTGGTTGAAATGGGTGGTAGGAATAGTCAAATACTTAATGATGGAGTATATGGCCCAGGGACTCCCGGCCCACATACTTCCTCTACTACAATCAGGCCCAACAGGCCCAAACGGGCCAAGCCCAGCAAAATGGAGCTCTAAGCAGCCCACAATACGCAAAGGGGTGCCTTCGACCCCATGGCCGAAGGCTACCGATGAAGGAATTGAGCTGAGAAACATCACAGGAGAACAAGGCTTGAAAACCAAGCCTTCGGCAACTGCAGCCCTCGGCAGGTAGGAGCCCTCGGTTAGATGAGGCATCACAGGAGAACAAGGCTTGAAAACCAAGCCTTCGGCACCTGCAGCCCTCGGCAGGTAGGAGCCCTCGGTTAGAAGAGCCTTCGGCCCAACACCCTTCAGCCGAAGGCATCCACCTCGACAGAATATCCTCTTCACATGTGCTTGGATCACCGTACCAAGTACAAACGTCACATCCAACCACCGCATTTAATGCGGCCACATGCGAGTGCCAGTGCCACCCCGGTCGAGGTGACCCCTCGACCACCAGAAAACTGACACGTGTCCTTACCTAGCATTTATTACTACTATAAATAGCACCATTTTCCCCCATTGTAAACCACGCTTAATACATATCGAATATACACTCTCTCTCTTACTTATTTGCTCTGACTTCTCTCTAGTTATTCTCCGCAATAACCCCTCGGATAAGCTACCCCCGGGTACACTATCCATCACTTAAACCTTAGGGAAACCTTATCTATTCTAATACAAAAGCAAAAGAAGGTTGAGGAATAGTGTTCCCCCAAGAAATGTGTGGTGGGAATACTAATTTTTTATTGGTTGAAATGGGTGGTGGGAATAGTCAAATACTTGAACCTTATTGGTTGAAATAGGTGGTGGGAATAGTCAAATACTTAAACCTTATTGGTTGAAATGGGTGGTGGGAATAGTCAAATACTTAAACCTTATCTATTCTAATATAAAAGCAAAAGAAGTTTGAAAAGAAGTGTTCCATCCAATAAATGTCAACATCAAGTTTTATTTTAATTTTTATTGGATACTTTATTTTGATTAAAATACTAATTTTCTATTGGTTGAAATGGGTGGTGAGAATAGTCAAATACTTAAACCTTATTGGTTGAAATGGGTGGTGGGAATAGTCAAATACTTAAACCTTATTGGTTGAAATGGGTGGTGGGCACAATGAAGCTTATTGATTGTTTCCAAATTCCTAAAAGATTGCAATAGACTTTCAGCTATAAAAGTAATGTGGATGTAAGAAGGTTTTCACATTCATTTATTCCCATATCAATAAATATATATTATTGCTCAAGTTGGTAGTATTATTTTGTAACAATTGATTTCACCAAAATTTGGTTGAAAAAAATATATCGTAATTTTATAATTGTAGGTTGGACAAAAAGAAAAAATTTAAAAGACAATGATGGAAGGGATATTTTTTAAATAAAGTGTTGTATTTATTAGACTTGTGTTATTTAAATAAAAAAATGCCGTCTTAAAATTATCAAATTCATAGAAGTCTATGTGTTTGGTGTGTGTTACATCTATGTTGTCTTTTGATATACCGAATCTAAAAGGGCTGGAGTGGAGATTGGATGTTGGGGACAAATAATGGGTAGGCAATAACCGTTTGGAATTCGTTTATGGCGATTCGGGTTTCAGGTTGTTCAACCTCATGAATGAGTTCATCGGTCTCCCAACAGTTTGAAATATTTAAAGGTAGGTTGTGTAGTTGTATTTAATGGCACATGACATGTTTGAAATATTTAAAGGTAGGTTGTGTAGTTGTATTTAAGTGTACAATTTTTAAAATTGGTGGAAGTGTTGTGTTTAAAGTGTCTTTAAAAAAAATTTAAAAATGTTTTAAGTGTGTTTTGTTAAAAATGCAAACAAACATCATACATATTTTTTGGAGAATGAAAAATGATAAACATAATTTTAGGATGCTTATTTGTTGAAAAATTATCCATCGAAAATTATCAACATAAACTGAAAATGAAAAAGATTTTTAACTATAAATGTATGGAGTCAAGATCTGTAGAGTTTCGATGATGTGCTTCACATAAAGTCGGTTTTAGGATGCTTATTTGTCAAAAAATGTGTATTTGACGATCGATTTATAAAAAAATGAGATTAATCTTTTATTAAAAAATTATCAAAACAAATCTAGAAATGAAAATCGATTAGAAACATGAACACGGATCTTCCAGATCTGTGGGCTTTGGACGATGTTGTTCATATAAAATCGGTTTGTCGTTGCTTATTCGTGATAAACGTCAAAGCGAGATGTGGTTTGTGAGGTGGTTGGATTTAGATCTTACTCCTGACATGTAAATCTAGGCGGAAGAATGAAACGTTTACGGATCCATGGCCATGGAACTTCAAGATGTGTAAAGTTTGTGTGTTGTAGTTATAAAAAAGTTTTAGTTTGGTTATTCTTGGAAAACATGAAATCGACGAAGGCTTGCATGTAGAAGAAGGAAAATGAACTTACCGTGCAGTCTGACTAAATGCGCAGATTGACGTCGTATTGTGCCGATGTTCGTTCGGTTGTGGCTTCACGGTGGGATAAGGGATGAGAACATGGTGATGATGTTCGGCGACCACTTCGTTTTTCCACACAATTGGATAAACTGCGGTTGAGCGTCATGGTCGGAGTTTAGAGAGAGGGAAGGTCGATCTGGCTAGGTGTCGGTGAAGAAAGGGGAGGGTTTGTGGGAGGGATCGTTTTCAGAGTCGTTATAAACGCACTTACATCGGGAGGGGTTTATATGGATTATTGGGCTACTTCTGCGGCCCGTTTAGTTGCTGAACACGGAAAACACATAGGCTGCTCTGGATCGGGCCGTACAAATAGCTTAAGGTTTCTTCAGTTTAGATGAATGCCCAAATTTAGACATTTAAGTTAATACGTATGAAGGAGTACTCCCTCCGTATTTTAAAGCTTGCTACACTTTCCTATTTGGGATGTATTTTTTTATAAAAAAAATAGAAAAATATATGAATATAAAATCTATATTTTATTCGCTCTTTTCTAATTATTCGTATATTCTACTTTTTAAGAATTTTGCATTGTAATTCTATGTGATGTAGGTTTTCATGTATTTTATTTATTTGAAAACGGATTTATTATTTATCAATTTTGACATTATTTTTAGCATTTTTTATACTTTTATTTATATATTTTTTAAACGCATATGTGCTTTTATTTAAAAAAAACAATTATGTGAAGTTATTTAGAAAACGAACCATCATAGTGGCTCAAAATGCCTTGATTGAATGTGTTTTAAAAGTAAATGTACTTAATGACACCATTACTTTTCTTCGTATATGGTCAACACACATGTGTGAAATAATATAAGGATCTTTTTAAACACTTCCCACAAATTTATATTCAAGTATAGTTTAAAAATAAAATAACACACTTTTACATTATTGCACACCCCCTATTTTGCATGTTTACTAGAAGGAAGAATTTTAATTTTAACATGAGTTAGTGCGGGACAGAAGATGTTAATTTCGAAGCATTTCTTAACACCTTAAGACGTTAGCCACTGCAATTCCGGATACTAGAATACCTAAACATGACTTATTGTGTCATGAATGTAATTAAAATCAAAAATAGTTGGTGTTCCGTGTTGCATGGTTTGTTGTTGAAACACTTATTAGTAGTTATTGTCAATTTTACGTGGTTGTGTCAGAAGCAATCAATATGTCGAACGTTAAACAATGACATTGCATACAATGACCGTGGAACAAAAATTGAAACAGAGAGTATTGTGGGTCTATAAAACGTGTGAACTACTCAGTAATCATTGATAGATCATACTGAATATGTTTCATTTTTACGTCAAACTTTATAATTGTACAGACAACAATTGTAAATGATTCAAGTAAAATTAGAAGTTTTTTAACTTTAAATTTGATTAAAATTAATTGCATCATGAAAATTTTCAAACCGTGCATCGCACGAGTGCTCTACTAGGATCGAATAGAGTCGGTTAAGGCCCGATTGGCCCAGACGCCCAATACAATCGGGCCGACCCGTGCATCGCACGAGTTCGATCTAGGATCGAATAGAGCCGATTAAGGCTCGATTGAAGAATTATCATATTTGAGTATTGTTTAAATAATGCCAACACACTTTCACATATTTGCACACCCCCTGATTTGCCAATTTATCCAGGCAATTCGTGTCAAAAATGCAATTCGTATAAATGCATAGTTACCATATTACTTGAGATGTTTATACTTAGACTTATTTGAGTCTCAAACCAAACCAAACTTAAACAAACCAGACCAGGCCATACTTGGATATTAGAAATAGTAGAAGCACATATTTGAACATTTTCCCACAAATTTAGATTCAAGTATAATTCAAGAATGACATAACACACTTTCAGAATGTTGTATTCAAAGAAGTGTTCAACAATGACAAGACTCAGAATGTTGTATTCAAAGAAGTGTTCAACAATGTTTATGTTTACTTTAAATGCATATTTACAATGTGACGGTTTCAACGTATTTGTTGGATGTTTTTGATCTTTTAAGTAATGTTTAGTACTCTCATTTTGACCATAATATTATAAGTGTGTTTCATTTAATGCTTTTATGTATATCAATATTACATGAAGATAGATGATATCATCAATTGATATTGTGATTTGAATCACTAAATACACATAAATTTGAAAGAAAAATTGTCAGATCGTGCATCGCACGGGTGAATTTACTAGTGTTAGAAAATAGAGGAGGTTGTTGGTGTGTAAATATGACAACATCAAAAACGTGTTTGATCGGTCAATTTTAATGGAATTAGATGAAAGTGCAACATGACTTAACATTGATGCTTGCTATTGTATTTCTTTACTGTTGAGGCTTTGTTTAGTTTTTTACCGTTTCATTTTTTCAGATTTTTACAGTTTCATTTATTTTATTTTTTATTTTTTGTTTTTCAAGTTGGTAAATAAGTTTACGAGACAAATCTTATTTTGATTCCAAAATAAGCTAAACCCCAATCCTTAAAAGACGGAGATCGTTTGCTCCGTGTGATGTTGTCTATGAGATTTTTTTCTAAGGTTTTTGGCAAATAGAATAAAGGGAGTTCTTGATAAAACTATTTGCGAAAACACACTCTACTTCCCAAACTGGCGACTTAATTAGGTGTTTCCTATTGTCACTTCCCTCCTTATAGATCATGAATCTTTCTCACCACTAGGAATAAGTCGTTCCGCTCGCATCCATGGTCTGTAAGGCTTCTCATAAATAAAGCAGAAATTGGAGAGTCATTCATACTTAAACTCTGCTCAGAGCTAGTTGTGACCCTTTCCTCTTAATTGTGTTCTCCTTTTAAGTGCATTATTAGTAAACTCAAATTCGAACATATTTTTTACTAGCTCCCCTTTGGGACTGTTTACTTGGAACTTAATGAACTTAATGGACTTAATGATTTAACCATTAATTTGTTAAGTGGTGTTTACTTGGAACTTAATAAAATAGATGGCTCAGACACGAGATGGCTTATTCGCTCAGTTGAAAAAATAGACTTCTCTGACTTCAGACATGGGAACAGACTCGATTCCCTCTTTTAACCCTAGGCAATAGTTTCTTTTATCATCCTTCGAAGTTCGAACAACGGGTTCTTCATTGACGGACGAAAGAGAGCAAGGTCGCTGGTCTTCTTCTCGAGCAGACAATTTCATCACTGCAGGATCTACATCTTCAATACGGATTTATCTAGATAACTTCTGGAATTGTTTATTTTTTAAATTTCATACTTTTATATGAATATACAATTGCCTTATTATATGCTCTGCTCCTTCTATTTTGAACCAGGAGCAAACTCTCAAAGTAATCCACTTGGTGACTTGCATACTTGGCTGAATTTAATTGGAGTACAAACCATAGAATAAGTAGATCTTCATTTTTACACTTTCGTGAATTGAAAGATGAAAATTAGGCTTTTGAAATTGGGTTTTATTTCAAAAACTAAGTTGAGCATGAAACGTTGTTTCTAGATAATGGTTTCAATTTTCTGGATTTTTGTTTTGTGTAACATTGTTTTTGGATGGGTTTTCAAAGATGTCTCGACGGTGGGAATTCAGGGTGTTGTTTGTTCTTGCTGCTTCATATTGAAAATCATACGGTGAAACTGCACGGTTGTGAAGTGAATTTTTATTTCACAGTTTTGTTTAAAAAATAGATCTTTGATTTTATGACTTATTTAATTATTAGGTGTCAATAAGATCACTTAGATTGGATTGAAAATATGGTTTAAAATATGTAAACACACGTGGATTTTTGACTCCATATCGTAACACAAGGTATTGGTTAACAGATTATCAACGTCATCGTGCATTGACTAAAAAAGAAAAATTCAGTCATGCACATGCACAACTTCAGAATGTGATTGAACGTACTAATAGTGTCTTGAAAGCAAGATTTGAACATATGGCTCCTTGTCCATTTGCGGTACAAAGGAATGTGGTGATTGTTTGTTTTACGGTTCACAATTTTATTAGAAAATCTAACATTGATGATGAATTCTTCAATGAATGTGATAACGATAATATAATCAACAATGAAGCACAAGAGGAAGGTGAAGACATTGGAGAAGAAGCACACGGAGCACAATGGGGTACATAAAGTCTACAATATATGACAAATTTGTGGGATGAAATTGTTAATAGATTAGTATGCAATGTTTAAGGGGCCGTTTGGAGCACTAATAATAGGCTAGTAAGCCTGAAAGTGCATATTAAATCACCAAACACCTATCAAATTGGCTACTTGAGCTGAATTTTCTTATCAGCTGAAAAAACAAGGGATGTGTTACTTTTCTAGCTGATTTTTATTATTCTACTGTTGCCAATTGCAAAGACCCCTTCATCCCGGTATCGCAAGAACACTGGCTTCCCTTATTAGCGTTTCCTTCTCTGTGGTTGAGATAAACATGATTTCCAGATTATTTATTCACCTCAAGTTTGTCTTTGTTCTTCTTATGCATAATATCTCATGTATTGCATGTTCCTTCTCTTGTTCCTTCTCTTTGTTCTTTTTTTATGTTTTCAATTCTTTGTTCTTTCAAGAATTTGTGTTTTTCTTTTCTCTTAAACAAACCCATTTTTTAGTTAATTTTGGAAATATTGTATCTTCTAAGTGGGATATGAAATAATCCGTACATTGGATGTTGAGTTTCAGGAAGAAAGAATGTATTGCATTTTCAAGGACAATAGCAAATATAACAGTTTCATACCCTTTATGGTAATTTTACGTTGAATCAGTCATTTCAGCCAACATGTTACCAAACACTTTCACTTCAGCAGATTCAGCCTATTCACTCTTTTCAGCCATTTCAATCAATGCAGCTGATACCAAACAGGCCCTAAATTTAAAATGTTGTTCTCGTAAAACTTTTGACTTTGTTTTATCATGCAATATGACTCTTTTAGTTAAGTAATTCATAGTATTATTATTTTCTGGTATATAACTTTATCTTTCAGAATGAGGAAAGTAAACAAACAATATATATTCAGCATTGTTACAGACAAGGGTGTTATTTGGTCATTTGACATGATTCAGACTTCTCATTCAGCACACTTAGTAAAAAATTTGTTATCTTAGTGTAACTTAATCCCGACAGACAGCTTAATGCAGACAGACGTTTTAATCCATTCAGGACTTAATGATGAAAAAAATAAACATGTCCTTAGTGTCTTTTCATCAATGTGCACCAATGTTCCTAGATAACTACCGATACCCATCACAACTTTCTTAATCATAAAACTTAGAGGCAGATTATAGATCCGAACCCAAAACTCGGCATGGTTCAACTCCACCTCAAGAAGTCCGTCAGTCGCTTCAACTCACCTCATAATCAATTGAAGATCATATACAGCTATAAGGATGTCTAATTTATTAATTTCAATATAAGCTACTCCCATATAAACAAAATAAAATAACAATAATAATCTAACTTGAATATTTTTGAACTCATTTGAAAGTTTGGTGATGAATATTTTATCTCATCCATAAGCTTCTACGCTCATTTGTTTTTTAATCTAATTTCAAACTTTTTTAATATGTCATAATCTTTCTGATCGATCTGATTTTTTATGTGATCTAAATCTTTATGATACGATCAAAACTTTTAGTATATTTTAGTCTGATTAGAATAAGAAGAAATATGTAATAAGATTCAGACAACCTAAGTCACCTAAATTCAACTTTTAACATTGAGAGAATTTTTGGAACCAAAGTAATGTAAAAATGTTTTTAATTACACTGATTGCAATCTCATACTAAACCAGACTAGACTCACTTAACTAGACATAACTTGATTTAAATAGATCATATCATACCACACTTAGGTAATAATAATAATAATAATAACATGTGCATACATCATATGTTTATTAAACCAAATCTGAATTAAACAAAGTAAATCAGGCTAAATTTAAATAAATCAAAAAATTTAAAAACATGTCAAGATTAAAAGTTTTTCGGTGTCACATACAAAGTACAAACATAAACCAAATCTGTAACACATATCTAATCATAACTTGATTCTTTAAAGCGTTTCAACTCTCTTCATGAAAATCAAATAACTTACTACGTACATTGTACTAGTAATTTAGTAGTACTTGCACACCTTTTGGTTCTCACTCACTAATAAAAGATCAAACCAAATGTTGAATTAGCTCGCATAAAATAAAGTGAATCAGAAAAAGTCAAAGTAAATCCTCCAAAATCATAATTGAACTTTGAAAACATCCTAAATAACTTGATAAACATGTACGGATGAAACAAAGCTAGAATGTTTTTGAATTAATGAAAAAATAAAGGCACATAAACTCAAATGACGCATAATCAAAAGAAGTGATTTAAAAATGTTCTTGAAACGTAATATAAAAAATAATTTCTTGTTCATATTCCCGATACCCCATTTTATACTTTGTAATTCGTCCCAGACCAGACCAGACCAGGCCAGTTCAGACCAGACCAAATCAGACCAGACTTAGATAGTTATAAAAATACAAAGAAACCAGACCAGATCAGACCAGTACAGACCAGACCAAACCAGATCAAGCCAGATCAGACCAGCAAATTACAATCCAAGTAAAAACATCCTTACCGTCAATAGAGCTCCACTATTCTCTGACTTGGTAAATCTTAAGCAATGTTGTTTGTCATATAAGTTCCCTTGTGACTAATTAAAAGATAGCTTCTAGAAATAAATGTTTTTATTTCGACTTAAATTCTCTTGTATTGTTCAAATCTGAAATGAAACTAAACCCATCTAATTAATTAATAACATGCTAAATATTAACACTAACGTAAAAACGCGAGGAATGCATCCATTTGACAAAAACTAAATATTCTGAGATAATCTTTATTATGAAAGTACTACTTTGTTATCTGGAAAATTCTTGAAATAGAACTAAAAACGTTTTGGAATTCCAAAATATAAGATTGTCACATTTTTATTTTCTAAATAGAAGTAATACCAAATTTAAAAAATATTGTCATATTTAAAGTATGATATTACCAAAAAACATTACAATAATTACTCATATTTCAAGATTAAAAACATGGTAGTACTATAATGCAATTCCAGAATGTCTTTACTTCCTATTTCAAAACCGGTACTATTTGTATTTTAGTATGTTGTGACTTGGCAAAAAGAAAGTGAAATTTGATAACAAAAACTTCAAATTTGAAACATGATTACTTGAACAAAAATAATCTCTCACATGCTAAAAGTCTCACATAATCTTAAACAAATCGTATATTATTCGTATAGAACCTTTTTTTACAAGTGATAAAGTGAAAAAATGCCGAAAAATCATATGGAGTATATGATTGACACATTTTTACTTTTTAAATAGGATAAAATACTTTCAAACTTGAAAATACTCGTCATATTTAATGATAATGCCAAAACATAACAATAATTACTAATATTCCTCAATATGCTCATTGTTTTGTTTGAGGGAAAGGCGGCTTAAATTGATATCACAACATTCAGAAAGGGAACAAAGAGATAAAAGGACCACTTCCACCCGCCGACCCTCGAACCAGACTTAGAGTCAATCACCCTGTAAAAAGTAATATGACTCGCTCATCCTATAATGGGTCTAAATGAGCCTAACGCGGTAAGGAGAGACCCATCATCATTCAATCCTAATGCAAGAGTCTGGCAAAAATAAACATAAACAACAAAAACAAACACAATCTCATAGATATAAAAGACAAAAATAAAAGCATAAGAGTGAAAATTCAGTTGCATCCTCAGCGACCTGAGGGGCTTCCCCCGTACTTCATTAAGCAGGATCATCTTCAAAGCTCTTGGCGGGTCGAAGTGCCTTGACCCGCCCCTCCTCCGTTTTTTGGATCATCGAGAGCCATATTGTCACTCCCAATATCCGCGTCCGTGTCCTCCTCCCACACCCTCCTCCGCTTTTGTTCGCCAACAGAATCCTCCATAGCTGCTGCTTCAATTCGTCCTCCTCGGTCTGTGTCTTGTTCCCACCCGCCACGGTAAGGATCCAATTCTGACTCACCCTCCGTCCACCTTCAGCACCTTCCGGTACCAGCCATTTATTTCCGCCCATTGGAAGTGTTTCCCCCCTCCACCCGCTCGTAATCCTACACCAAAGGGCTTAGCCAGCTCTGTGCTTTCACAATCATAGATCAGGGGCAATACATGTCAGCATGACCAATAATACCAGAGGCAAAGCAAAAGCTAGGCAGTTTTTCATACTTAAAGTCAACCCAATGCCCTACTCCCTGACCTTTCCTAAGAGTCGTACCCTTCTTTAGTGGTTTCCCCACATCCATACAAACCTGATTCTCATTAAGAATTCCATTTTCCTTCAAACTAACTTTCATCAAAACTGACAAATTTTTCAATAAAATTGCCAATTCTCCTAGCGAGCCCAATATTCATGAAATCATAAGGTACATTATGTACCTGCACCCAGAACTCAACCTCATCAAGAGGAACCTGCAAGGGGATATCTCCTGGCCTAATTGCTCTGAGTACCACCAGATTCTGCTCAAACAGCCACGGGCCACTACCAATAACACGTTCCATATCAATAACATGATAGAAAGTAAGCAGATACCTCTTTTCTCCAATCTCTTTGATGGATATTCCTTTCCCAGGTCTCCATATTGAAGCCATGAGGTCCCTGAACACCGGGAATTTCACCATTCTGTTCGTGAGAACAGTACCAACCACTGGGTAGATTTCTCTGTTTTCCAAGTTCCCTTCCTCACCGTTAATTTCCTCGTCGAAAACAAGTTCCTCCTCTTCTCCTTCAATGGTCATCTCCTTGTATTTGCTGGCAATATTCTCCACCTCCTCTATTACCCCAAAGCCTTGGTCGCAACACAGTGTAATCTGGAACCTCCGTCACTCGCGCGCTGCAACCCTGAGTCAAAAGCCCCTGATTTGCTTCTGTGCGGTGCTCCCCAACAGTATCCACGGCGACTCGGAATCTGCTAAGCGAATGAAACAATCCCTGTTCCCACTAGACCTGCTAGCCGAAGAAATCGGATCTTGATGTTGCGCACAACTCAACCCTAAGCTTCTAGGGAGACGACCGCTTCATACTTTAATATACTCATTGTTTACTAATGTTTTTTCTCCTGTTTAGAGGAATTTCTTATACTTATTAAATTAGTGTCACCTCTCCACTTGGTAGTAACATTATACGGACTACATTATTTACAAATACATACATCTACACAATTTGAAATTTGATTTTTTGACAAAAGATAACTTAATTATTATTAAAACTGAGTACCAAATACAAATTCGCCATAACAAAGGTCACACTGCGATGAGACTTAGAGCTGGAATCACGCTTAATAGTGTTCCAACTCACTAACCCCGCAATTTGGTAAACTCCATTCACAACAATGTTGCACCTGCTACTAAAAGGAAAAACAAAAAACACAACAATCGAGAGACGACAAGACTATAAAACCCCCATATGATAGCCCTGGATTGAGCTGCATCTATTGACATTGTGGAAATTAAAAATATAATTATATTTATATTTTTTATTAAAAAAACAAAGAAAAAATAATGCTACACATGAAAAAAGCTAAGATTATACTCTAGGAAATGAAAAAAATAATATTTGAGAAAACAATTGGCTAAACCAAAAAAGGTTACGAAACTGACACACAATCTATAAATTGAAAGAGTTACAATGAAAAATTTTAGTTTTAATATAAGCAACAAAATAACATAATATCCTCGTATGATTCAAATTTAAACAAGTTAATTATTGGTATTGGTTTTGTAAAAAAAAGTTAATTTTTGGTACAGTTAGCGATAAGTAGCCCTGGAAAACAAATCAGAGATGCTACATAATTAAACGGGCGTTATTTATCTAAACCCACAGCAAGTGTCAAAGAATTTCATATTTACATCCCAAATCAAGAACTGTACGATCATTATGAGAACCCAAAGGGAAATCAGATACAGTGGTGGTAGCACAGAGTGAATTCATGCAATTTCTACGAAGGAAAAGAGTGTAGCAAAAGAAGCAAGGGATGCCAAAAGCCATGAATCAGAAATACAATTGCCTACACTGAGCCACTTCAACCTCAGTCGGGCAGTAAGGACACTTGAATGGCCTGGAGACATTGTTCTTTGACAGTTTTGCTATAGACTGCTTGCACAGCACGTGCCCGCACGACAACAACATGGGCGGGTTCTCTTCGGTCGCCTGGTCCCGGCTGACTGGACACACAAAGAAAGAGTGGAACTGAAACTCTCTGTCCAAATCCACATGTACGGGCAACTCCTTCATTGATTGCCATTCCTGCTTCGCTGTCATCACATTCATCAGTTTCAGCAGGGTCGGCAACCCCTGGACCCCGGCTGAGACTGTCACCCTCAATGGGCTCTCATACGAATGGCCAATGAGATTGCAGAACTGTCTAGTGAGATCCTCAGCCAACTTCTCCCAATGGTTAGGAGATAACAGATCAGAGTATGGTGAGGAACCGAGCCTGCCAGCATATACAAGACACCCCATGAGCTTCTGGATTTCAGCCAAATGCTTAGTAGAAAAAGGCGGGAAGAATGTTCTGGCATATTTTAACGCCTCATCTCTCCCTCTATTTTGTACTATTTCAACAAAATTCTGACGGTGAAGTTTCATCTCAATGTCGGCCCCACAAAGTTTGAGTTTTTCATGGTTAGTGGTTGCCCAGGTCAGAGCAGGTTGGAGATTTCGGGATCTCATTGCTTCTAGAATCTGATACATTTCCAGGAAAGGAGATTTACTTGCAGAAGCTTCTGGAACTTCCCTAGATTCGTTCACGAAACAATCGCCGATATCAAACATGCCCTCCCGATAGAAATGGCTGGCAATGATCTGGTTGAGCGTATGGATATCAAAGTCAACGTTCCTGTAGGCCTTTGATATATCAGGGTTGAAAAACTTTTCAAGAATCTTCGGGTACTTGCTTAATGCAACATTTAGTTCTTTTGGTGCACCTTCCAGATGGTTTAATGGGGAAATTTCCTTCAGCTTGGCTTTCAGCTCGGAGAGAATCAGCTTGTGGTTTGTGAGCGGTGTGTTGTTGTTTTGCATGTTCGCTATGGCTTGTTCAATTTCTTGGCCAATTTGTGTCACTATTTCTTGAGATTTGGAGGAGGAGAGTTTTTGCTTCTTTGCCACCCTATCGAAAGCATCTTTGATGGTACTTAGCTCCATATCCAAATTGTTAGTGCCCCACTGCTCATGCACAATAAATATATACTGATAATGAGAACCTATAAGAAAAAGAGTATCAAGTGAGGAAGACGTCCAAATAACCTTTCTGAATATTCACTTGAGTATGAATCAGGGAAATGCAGGATAAGATATGATTACACAATAGAGCTATAGTTCTGTGTTTGCGTGTGCATGCTGGCACAAGAAACACAGTAATAAACATTAGTCACTCTAGTTGAGGAAAGCATATTGCTACTATTTAATCATTTATACTCCCTAAGTCCAGAAAAGAGACAAGTTTGAGCAAAATAAGTTAACTTTAATTATTTTAATATGATTTTTTTTAAATGCCACAAACAAGTTTTGTGTTAATTTTTGTTAAGCTGCATAAAACATCCAAGCCTTGTATATTTAAAGACTTCTTGTTAAACAAGTTTTTCACCAACTTTTGTTAAGCTAAAAAATTAATTTAATGATTTTCAGTTTTCCAATAGTTGTACCTTACATAAATTAGTGAAACCATACTCTTTTAGGAACAAATGTAGTATGAGAGTCATGGTAGCCAAAATCGTGATCCAACTCGTAGGATCGGATGATTTTATGTCTCATCTTCTTCAAAGAATTAAAAAGATCAGTAGACTCACCCCTAGAATAGTAAAATCAGTAGAAACGTAACAGATCGTGATCAATTTTAGAAAAGGAAACACTGGAAATAAGAAAGGAAAAAAATTTAGAAGCAGTGGAAAAAAGGAAAAGAGAGAACTAAGTAAATGCCGGAATAAAGAAAAGAGGATATAGGAAACGTGCTGAAACAATGCAGGAAATTTGCATGAATACAGCACTTCAATTTCATTCTTTCGGTTATCGTGCTTTTATTTTTTACGTAGTATATCATTTTATTTATCTGGCAATTGTCAACGTTTGACAAATCCTCTGTTATGAATGTTCCATAACCGCTCCCTTGTACTAATCTACTAATCTACAAATGATCACCCATCTTCAATTATTTGCCAATGTAGTTAACTAATCCAGCTATTTTTTCCTGCTTCATTTTAAGATGTGTGGAAATAGCATGTGTGTGTGCATATGTATATGTGTGTGTATTTATGAATATGTATATATATGTATATGTATTTATGTATATGTGTGTGTACTTATGTATGCATATATGTATATATGTATGTATACATGTGTGTGTATGCACATGTGTGTGTACATATATATACATCTATTGCTGGATCTTACAATCTGTTTCAGGAATCTTATGATCTACGATCTTTATTTCACAACACAATCCTACGTAGGATCTCGAGTTTGACTACCTTGATGAAAGTATTAGTAAATTAGTAACCACACAAAGTAAAGTTTCTAGGTATACATAATTTAGATATTTCATTATTCTGCACATGTGAGTCATGTGACTCAGGCCATCACGCCCTTCCAAAAATTATTGCAGAAAAATATAGTGTAAGCTTCACACAGTAGAGTAATTTCAACATTTCCCCTCCAACCCTGTATACCATTTTTCTTCAAACCTTTAGAATCGTATAAAGAAATCATATTACTATTTGTATTAAGGAAATTAAATGTCAGAAAAGCTTGAAGGAAGTTGCTGAAAAAAGAGTATACAAAAACTACATTCTAGTATCAGTATTGTATAAAGATTGGAGGGAAATTTAGACTATTGTACTATAAGTTCCATATGTACCTTAATGATCTACTTAACCGTTAAACACTTAACAGTTTAGCTTTTCAAAACATTGACTAGATCAAACACAAAAATAATGAAGGTAAGAAGTAACTGTGTAACGCATCAGAGAACATGCTACAACATACATTTTAACCACAAGTACCTCCTTGTTTGGCTAAGTAGGGTTCGACAAGACAATGAATTTTAATCAGTGATTTGAAAACTTACTTTTCTGGATCTTTATTCACGTAGAAATTCCGTAGCTCAGGTCCTAGTTAAATAAAGATATGTTTGTTGAATTAAATGAAAGCTTATATTGACAGTATAAATAGACAGTCATACATCAATAGAGGATTTGTTTTAATTTATCTAAAGTTTACTTCTATTTCTGAGTTGTCTATTATCTCATACAAAACATGTGCTTTCGAAATGCTTCTCAAACAATCACCCCGAACTAAAATGAATATGGCTGCAAAAGGGCACTAGCTTATTTAGTTAAAACAGAGCATGTAACAATAAGCCTAAACATACTTCAAACCACAAAATAAATTTGGATAATTTCAATTCGAGTGTGAAAGAGAGACAATGAGCGCCCGTGCCTATGAATAATAAATTATAAGATTGAATTATATACAAAGAGCTATATGGAGTCAAAGTAAAGCACATGAATAGTGTAAAATTTTGAATAGCTTATTTATCAATTGAAGTAGTACGTAATATTAGTTAGTTACTATTGCTCTTGATTGCAGGAAAACCAGTTTTAATAATAAGGATCAAGGAAAAATAATTAGTTCACATGTGTACACTGATGGTTTTTTGTAGTAACTAAAAACGAATCAATATAACATCTTTTAATCTAACGATTTTCATACATATTTGGAACAATAAGAAACATATTTTCTTAAAAAATTTAAACTAAACTTTGGTGGCCGTCAAGGTGTTCGGAGTAAGAAACTAAGAATCCTCGCTTGATATCATCAAAGAAGAATGGAAAAGAAATCAGTATTCAGTACCAGACCTTTGGGTTTTAGGATAGATTTGTATGAAACATAAACATGCACTTAACTAATAAATTCATATGAACACCTACCGATCCGGAGACCTTCGCTACTGAACCGATGGAAGATCTTCGGCACTTTGCGTCTATCTGTTGTAGATCGACCAACGTGATCCGATAGTAGATGAGATCTGTTTATCTAATTAGCCAAGAAGAGGCCGGCCGGGTATCCATGGAAGCGGGGTATAAAAGGGCCGGTGTTGATTCGGAGAAGGTTGGCGACAGTAGATCGAAGGAATTGATATCGGTGATGTCATAGAGGGAGGTGGGCTGAGGTGTAGTTCATACATTGGGTTGGGTTGGTTTATATGTTGGGTTATTTATTGGGTCATAATGTGGGATAAAATGGACTGAACAACATTTGGTGTGTCAAAAAAACAATGGGTAATTCTAAACACACTCTCGTACGTGGAAATGACAATGTTTTTTGAGATGACAAAAATATGAAAGTTTGCAATGTTTTATGGGACGAACATAGCATAAGAAAGTAGTAGGTTATTAAAAAAATGTTTTACCTCATTTATTATGCAATGTGTCTATCTACCAGTGTTAGAGAGCATTGCTCTACTTATGCTACGTGACTTCATCTTTTGCATTTTTTTGTTGTCTTTATTAAGGAACGAATTACGAAGATAGAAAATATAAAAGTTTAGCTTACTAAGGGAGTGTTTGCAAGAAATTAAAAAGTGTTTTTCAGCTTCTGACTTAAAAAATTGAAATCAGTGTTTTCAAGTAACAGCTTATGCCTTAATATTTTTTACGATCTTTCATATGACACCAATATTGCATATATAAAAAAAATTTAAACAAAATATGAAGATTTATTAAATCCTCATATTTTCCAACCACAATATCAATTATTCCGTATAAATGAATACATAATTTCTACTACCTCCGTCCCATAAAATAGTACTCCTTTTGATTTGGATCGGAGTTTAAGAAAGTGAGAATAAAGTGGAAGTGTATGGTTGTGGTTGAGTAAGAAAAAGACAAATGAATGTTAACCACACAAAACTTTTCAAAAAGAGAAATGGGAACTATTTTTTGGAACGACTCAAAAAGGAAAGTGAGAACTATTTTATGGGACGGAGGAAGTAATATATAAGTAAACTAAGGATAATAGATATAAATATGACTTATTTATTTTTAGTAAATATAATTGTGTTTCAAATTATATCAAAGTGACTATTAAAGGATACTCATAGCCAATTCAATTACTGTTGTATATGCAATATTTGTTTTATGAAAGTTCATAAAAAACCGTGAATTTTAATATGTACATTGTGATGTATATTGTGCATCTTTACCATTGGAAATAGCAAAGGAGGATAGTTAACTCATGAGATTTGCAATTCAATCTGTAGGGCAAGACATTTTACACATGAATCTCATCATATTAGAAAATACTCCCCCTATCTCATAATTTTCTTTCCACTCACCATTTTGGGATATCTCAAAAAATTCTCCACATTTCCCCTTTTGGGGAGTTTTGTGTGGTTGGGATTCATTTACCCTTTTCTTACTGAATCTTAATCTCACATTTCCACTTTATTCGTACTTTCTTAAATTCCGATCAAAGTCAAATCGGGAAGATTTTTATGGGAAGGGGGGGAGTATTTTTAATTCCGGCGAACCAAATCACCTTTAATAGTAAACAGAATGAGATTTTTTTTAAATACAGAATGAGAATCCTTAAAATTCACATTTCATTAAATAAACAAATATATTTGAATTTTGTTATTATTGTAAACTTCCAATTTTATACATACAAACGAGATAGACTCACGAAAGAGTTTCAGATGCTTACTAATTTGGAAGAATATTTGAACAAAAAATGCATCTCTTACTATATAACAAGCCATGAAAGAAGCACCGTAGAAGATTACCAACGAGAATAAGAAGCCAAATCGAACTGAATTTAGAAAAATGAAAATAAACTTGCGAATAAAAGTTCACACTATTCATAATAATGAGCTGAAGAATTGTTTCTCTCATATATAGTTTTTTAAGTATATGATATGCCGGGTAACAATTGAGTGAAAGAACTTCTCTCTCATACATAGTAGTTTTAGGAGTTCACCTTCTCTCCATTTCTCATCCATTTCTTTTTTCTTCTTATCAATCTCTACTTTTTTCTCTATCTTACTGATCAACATACCCCACCATAATTTCCCTCTTCTCTATCTCTCTCCAACTCGAAGTATCCAGTTACTGGAGAGGATCCAAATTCTACTTTTAGATATAGGCAAAGCTAGCTAAGAATTGAGCGGGATAACTTTTTCTTATAAGCTTCCCATTGATCTTTGGAGTGTTCGTGTCGCTAAAATTCATTTACCTTTTTCTTACTCAACCACAACCTCACTTTTCCACTTTCTTCTCACTTTCTTAGAGCCTGTTTGGTAATACCAAAATCGCCTGAATCAACTGATTCTGCTGAAACTTATGAAGTTTTGGCAGAAGTGGTCGAAGTGGTTGATTCTGTTGACTTATGAAAATGAGAAAAACTTATATGTAATGGACCATGAAAGAAACACTGTAGTAGATTACCAACTAGAATAAGAAGCCAAATCAAACATGAAGAAACATCAAAATAAACTTGTGAATCAATACTCACACTATTCATAATAACGAGGGGGAGAATTTCTCTGTCTCATATATAGTTATCTAAAGTATTTTACTATAGGAGAATTTCTGTCTCATATCAATATGCAATCAAAAATAGAATCCAATAAAAATAAAAGGTACGGAGTATAAAAATAACTAAATAATTGTTATATATGATGTGTGTGTATATATATATATATATATATATATATATATATATATATATATTACTCTTAGATATTAGAAGATAAGTTGCTAACAGTTGAGCGAGGGAATGGAGCGGGAGAATTTATCTCTCATATGTAGTGTTTTTTAGGTATAAACTAATCCGACTAACAATTGATCGAGTGAGACAATTTTCTGTCATATGTAATTCTTTTAGGCATAAGAGAAACTGGTTGAAAATTTAGCAGAATAATTTTCTTTCTCTCATATGTTAGTTCTAATTTAACTGATGAGTACCAACTTCTTTTTCAACTAATACTATTCATCAATTTTAATAATTATTCAACTCACTTAAACTTTATGTCACCCACCTATTGTTCTCACTTTTTCAGTAGAATAGATTCGATGCTCATTAAAAGTAAACTAATACTCATTTAGTCGAAGATGTGAATTTTCGCTTAAATTATAAAAATGTTATCGAAAAAAATTAGACTTTTTTAATTAAAATGGCTGTCTTTCTTAATTGGGCCGGGTGTAGGTACACCCCAAATGTAGGATATAGGGACTCAATGTTGATTGGGCTCATGAAATTTGTGTGTGAATATGCCCAATAAAGTTGGATAGATCAAACCTACGAACAGCTTATCATTCCGCCCAATCAATTACGGAGCATTTTAACTATATGGCCCATGAGAATAAATGGAAGCGCATGCCCGATTCCACATTTCCACGTTGTTCGTGTTCACCATGAAACCCGTTCAGCTGTGCAGAAATGTCGCATTTCTGTTCCTGGAGAGTTTCAACCCATCTGCGCAGAATGGGAAGACGAGACAACTTGGACCAAGAAACGAAATCAAATAGAAAGGAAGTAGGAGAAAAAGAAAGAGATGGAGACGAGGAAGGTGGTGCTGGTTTTGGCTGCGCTGTCGACCGTTTCCACCGTCGTCGCTTTAACGCTTTCCGTGCGGAGCTTGAAGCGACAGAGCGAGCGGCGGCGGAGGCATGCGCAACGGATTCTCCGGAAATTCGCTAGGGACTGCGCCACTCCGGTTCACAAGCTTCGTGCTATTGCTGAGGACGTCGTTTTCGAAATGCAGAACGCCCTATCTTCTTCCAATCAGAAATGCAGCAGCTTACAAATGCTTCCTTGCGACGTTGCATCACTTCCTACTGGGTACTTAATCTTTTCCATAATAGCCTGTGTAGAAATATGGAATCAAGAAATGTAAATTGACATCGATGATCATTCAGAGCTCTGGAATAGAAGGATCGTTGAATAAGAATTGAATTGAATGAATTACATCAACTATCTATTCTACATTCTGTATACAAAGACATTTAATGAAATATTACAAGTCACAACTAATTAGTAAGTATTCACATAAAGCCCCAATAAAAGATAGAAGTTTATAGCACATTCCAATTTATTTATTCTTGAGACGCCCCTCAAGATGAACGTGTATATCTAACATGTTCATCTTGGCTGTATTTTGACTGAATAAACGATTTCCAAGAGCTTTGGTATATATATCTGCAATCTGAAAAGTATTTTTAATATGAGTGAGAGTAATAAGACCTGCTGCAATCTTTTCTCTTATTAAATGACAGTCCAATTCAATATGTTCTGTTCTTTGATGTTGGATAGGATTATTTGCAAGATGATAAGTGGATTTGTTATCAGTATAAAGGATAATAGGCGAGGATTGCTTGATGTGTAAATCATTTAGAATGTAAGATAGCCATTGTGCTTCACAGGCTGCATTTGCAGCAGCCCTATATTCAGCTTCAGTAGAAGATCTACTCACAACAGCTTGTTTTTTAGATTTCCAGGATATTAAGGAATTACCAATATAAAAGCAATATCCAGAAATACTTCTTCTAGTATCAACACAGGCTCCCGAATCAGAATCGGTGTATCCATGAATAAGAAAATCAGAATTGGAAGGATAAAAGAGACCTTTACCTGGAGAGTTTTTTAGATATCTAAGGACTCTGTGTGCAGACTCATATGGATATTAGTAGGATTAGAAAGAAATTGCCTACGAGTTTGTACACTATATGCTACATCAAGTCTTGTAACAGTAAGGTAAAGTAATCTTCCAATTAAAGTTCTATAAGATTTTGGGTCACTTGATAAAATTCCATCATTTTTAGATAGTTTGAGTTTAGAATCCATTGGAGTCAATAAGGTTTGGAATTAAGGTATCCTGCATCTGAAAGAATATCAAGGGTATATTTTCTTTGGCATAAAGAAATACCTTTTGTAGATCTAGCTATTTCTATACCTAAAATATACTCCCTCCGGTCCTTAATTAACTTTACACTTTCCTTTTCGGGCCGTCCCATATTAAACTTTACACTTCTTTATTTGCCTTGTTTGGCAAACAAATCTACACCAAACAGTGCTAAACAGTGTCAAACAGTGCCAAACAGGGTCAAACAGTGTATTCTACAGTAAAGTCAAATTTATTTCCTTAATATGTGTGAAGTCAAAGTGTAAAGTTTAATAAGGACCGGAGGGAGTATTTAAGTTCTCCAAGGTCTTTATAGTAAAATTATTGTGCAAGTAAGACTTTACTGCAGAAATTTCATTGATACAATTTCCTGCAAGAATCAGATCATCAACATATAATAAAATAACAGTGGAAGAATTAGAAGTGGTAAACAATGAGAAATCAGCTTGTGATTGTTTATAACCAAAAGTTTTCAGGGATTCAGAAAGTTTATAATACCATTGTCTAGAGGCTTGTTTTAAGCCATACAAACTTTTGGTAAGTTTTCAAACTCTAGTGTCATTAGAGGGTAAATAACCTGGTGGAGGCTGCACACACACACACACACACACACACACACATATATATATATCCTCATTTGAGTCACCATGTAAAAAAGCATTATTAATATCTAATTGATGTAAGTACCAGTTTTTTCCAGAAGCAATAGCCAAAAGAACTCTAATAGTCGTCAATTTTACTACGGGAGAGAAAGTATCAAAGTAATCAAGTCCTTCCTCTTGGGTTATATCCTTTAGCAACTAATCTTGCTTTGTATCTATCTAAAGATCCATCAGCTTTTAATTTTGTTCTAAAAACCCATTTACAACCTATTGTGTGTTGATTAGGAGGTAAACTAACTAAAATCCAGGTTTGGTTAGTTTCAAGAGCTTTAATCTCATCATTCATAGCTTTCTGCCATGCAGGAATTTTAATAGCTTGTTTAAAGGTTTTAGGTTCAGTTATTTTTGAAAGAGCAGATGTAAAACAATGATGAGGAGAGTTTAATCTAGTGCAGGTTATGTAGTTTTGAATAGGGTATCTTACAAGATTACAAGAGGATTTAGATATACACCTGTCAAGAGAATGCAAATTCAGTTCCATTATCAGTTCTTAGAATTTTAATTTTCTTATGAAACTTGGTTTCAACCAGTTTGTAAAAATTGAGCATGTGAAATTTGACTTCACATTTAGCTTTTAGCACAAAAACCCAAGTACAACGTGTATGCTCATCAACAATGGTTAAAAAAGTATCTAAACCCAGAGTAAGAGACAACTTTAAGGGGACCCCAAACATCCCAGTGAACTAAATCGAAGGCATTAGAAGCATGAGAGTCACTATTAAGAAAAGGCAATCTTTTTTGTTTAGCGAAATGACAAATGTCACAAGGACTAACTTTATTTTCATTATTAGAAGTATTACAGATTTACAGTCTATCGACAACTGGAGTTCTGGAGTTTATTATAAGGCAAATGACCTAGTCTAAAATGCCAAATAGTAGAAGTAGAAGTATGATGTTGGCTACAAACAGAATTGACATGAGAATTATTTCTAAAAGAATAAGATGTAGCAGGACTGTAAAGAGACTATCCATTTTCAATATCAGCAGAACCATCATTTTGTTGGTATGGAGGTCCTGCATGATAGCATGGTTAGAGGTAAAATGAACAGAAATGTTCTCATGTAATGTTAAACTAGAAACTGAAATGAGATTAAAACTGAAATTAGGAACATATAAAACATTGTGTAAAGTAAGATTATCATTTAGTCTTACATCTCTGATATGAGGGCTGAAATGAAATTTTCAGTAGGTAATTGAATGTTTATAGATATAGGTTTTGTAACAGAAGTATATAAGGAAGCATCATGAATCATGTGATCAGAGGCACCAGTCTCAATGATCCAGGTAGGTGGTTTTTGAAAAATAGTAAGAGCAAAATGATTACTTAGAAATTGGCAGTCAGCATTGGAAGTAGATGGAACATGAGACATCAGTATCAACAGCCATAGCAATATGAGCAGAAGCATTCTTAGTGTTTTGAGTTATCATAAACTGCAAGAACTTGGTATACAGCTTAGGGTCACAAAAGTCCATATCAGTAGAATCAGTTTCATTAGAGGTATTAGCCAAATAAGCTTGATGAGTTTTTGTTGAAGAATGAGATGGCTTAAAACCAGGGGCAAACCTTTTTCCTTTAAGTCCTTTCGAGTTGGTAGGATAGCCAATGAATTGGTAACATTGTTCAGCAGAATGGTATTTTTCTTTAGGTCCTTTCCAGTCGAGTACAAGTGATAGTATTTTTCTTTTTAGAAGGGTTATATTTGGCTAGAAAAGCAGCAGAATCATGAGAAGGTTTATCAGAATTTCAGATTTGATCATTAAGGATACTAGGATAGGAACAGAAACATAAGTATTCTGAAGGGATCTGTGAGATTCTTCTTGAAGAAGAAAAGAATAAACTTGTGACAAGTTCAGAAGAGGTCTTTTAAGAAGAATCTGACTTCTCAGATTTGAATAAGATTCATTTGAATAAGAAATTTCATAACGGAATCCTTTTGAAGTAGTTCTTGATAAACTTCATTGATGTTGCAAGTGCAATGACCACAGCTACAAGAAGGGAGAAGCCTATAATTTGAGTATTCATCCCATAAACCTTTGAAAAGATTGAAGTAAGCAGTGATGATTTGAGTGCCTTGAGAAATTTTACTTAGAGTCTTTTCTAGATGAAAACCCCTAGGTCCGTCACTTTTGCCATAACGAAGTTTGATCTCATCCCAGAGTTCTTTGGCATTAGTAAAATAGAGAAAAGTAGAGCGAATCTCAGGACAGATGGAATAAACCAACCAAGAAAGGAGAAGAGCATTAATATCATAATATGATACCAAGATGAGTAGTGAATTGGATCATCTGTTGGAGGTTAAGTGATAAGTAACTGAAGAATCCAAGAAGAAAGTAGTAGTTTATTAATGAACATTTAGTGAAGGAATACAGAAAGTCATGAAAGGAATGGTTTGAGACTCTTCGAGTGGTCTCTCACTCCCAATATCCCAGTCCTGATCCCAAGTTCTGCCTCCCCATCTACTCACCACTCACCCTTATTTATTCTATTTCTAATGGGCCAGTCAAGGCCAACTACTACCAGGCCCAGGACCCTCTATTACACTATCACACTTAATTATTATTCTCGTAAGCCCATTATCCTAACATATCTCCCCCGTTGGACAACCACCTTGTCCTCAAGGTGGGTGATATTAAACAGCCTTGATCTTTAGGTTCACCTTCATTCTTGCGCCTCTCCCTTCCCAGTACTTCACTGCTTTCTGGACCCATACCTTCCTGATTTGAACCTTCATCATCACTCCTTCAATAGCCAGAAAGAGCATAGCAAGAAAGAGCAGAGGCAAGGACTTTGTTGCATCCTGCTCCACAATGTTGCAGAGGTAAAGATCTTCTAGCAACTGCATCTCTGGCCCAACTTCCCACCACTTTATGCTGTATTTCCTGAAATTTTTCTCTGCAGCTTCAGCAACTGTCCCTTCGAGCAAAGCATGAGTTGAAAGTGAGCTGGCATCAGCCTCAACATTTTCTGCCCCTTCCGGATTATCTGGTGGACGTCCTGTGGGTTGAATATCGTCATCGTTCATCTCCCTAAACGTGTAATGAATGCCATAAATAGCAGAGAATGTGGGTAGGTTTGACTTCCTTTTTAATATAGAAGATAAGTGTCTGTTCTCCAGCTCCCATACCATAGGACCTTCCATGTTGTTCCCTCCAACTGCTTTCAGCATACCATCTGTGGTCCCCATAGTTAAGAACTGTTCAATAGGGTCAAAATGATTCCAGTACATCACACCACCACCAAAGTGCTGATTATAATCCATACCAAGACAACCAGAGACCTCTAATTCGTCTTCTGTGATATGATAGTGGTGCAGTACTTTTTCAGCATCACTATTGTTAGCTACTTTCATAAGATCAGAATTGTAGCAGTGAATATAGCTCAAACTATCAAACCCCTCAGAGGAATTATTTTGATTTTGCATTTCAATTTTGTCCTCCTTTTTCTCAGACTTTGATTCATCCTCTTCCATTTCCTCAGTTTCCTCTTCAGAGAGAGTTTTCTGCGGATTGCCTGACTCTTGTGACACGTACAGCAACGGCGACGTGGAGGCTTCTCCTTCCAATCGCATCGTGCTTTGAAGTGAACTGCTAGGGTAGGATGAAGTCTGCGAACTGATGGTGTCTCCTCTTTCTGGAGTGATACTAGGGTCCTCGCATAGGGATTTCGCAGCGATTTGGAGTCTCCTTCTGATAGCCTCACACTTTGATTCGAGATGATAGTAGATGAAGAGACCTGCGAACAAGGGAGATCTATTTGCGAAGAAACTTGTTGACCGGAAGATGCTGTTCGCGACGAAGCTGAAGAGGCTTGCGAAGACATCTGCGGACCGGTAGAATCAGCTAGCGACTGTGAAGAGACCTGCGCTAGCGAAGGTGTCTGCGAACTACGAGCGACGGACGGAAACACCTGATTTTCGATTGGCCGACGGTGTCTAGGTGGACTCCTAGCTCTGTCTCTATGTCGCCTCTGACGGTGACGAAGTTTGCACAGCATATAGCGCAACTCCTTCCACTGACTGTTGCTATTGTCCATCTTCTTCTTCAACTGTCGTTGAAACTGACGATCGATTCAGGCTCCAGGAAGGATGCTCTGATACCAATGATAAGTAACTGAAGAATCCAAGAAAGTAGTAGTTTATTAATGAACATTTAGTGAAGGAATACAGAAAGTCATGAAAGGAAAGGTTTGAGACTCTTCGAGTGGTCTCTCACTCCCAATATCCCTGTCCTGATCCCAAGTTCTGCCTCCCCATCTACTCACCACTCACCCTTATTTATTCTATTTCTAATGGGCCAGTCAAGGCCAACTACTACCAGGCCCAGGACCCTCTATTACACTATCACACTTAATTATTATTCTCGTAAGCCCATTATCCTAACATTAAGGAATAGAACCATCCAGAAACCCCATCTTGTTCCTGACCACGAGCGCCATAACAACAGACTTCTTCCAAGCATTGAAATTATCCCCTGTGAAGGTCTCATCGATGATTCAGATGCCTGAGTGCTCGCTTGGATGAAGAAAATAAAGAGAAGCAGGATCTTCCGTGGGGCTCAAAGTATTCCGATTCGGACCCATGAGATATCAGGATTAGGTTTATGAATGCGGAAGATTTGCAGATCAGTAAGGATCGTTGAAGCCTGAAGGCTAATCTGATACCATGTAGAAATATGGAATCAAGAAATGTAAATTGACATTGAAGATGATTCAGAGCTCTGGAACAGAAAGATCATTGAACAAGAATTGGATTGTATGAATTACATCAACTATCTATTTTACAGTATATATACAAAGACATTTAATGAAATATTACAAGTCAAAACTTATTAGTAAGTATTTACATAAAGCCCCAATAAAAGATAGAAGTTTATAACAGTCCAATTTTTTTATTCTTGAGAGTCTGTATAACATTAATAATATTTTCATGACTTTGTTAAAGGATTATAGTATTATACTAATGATTTTCCCATTATTTACTCTTTATTGAGCTTGTCTTGTGGCCCTGTAGGGAGGAGAAAGGATTACATTACGGGATAAATCTCCGGGGAGACAATTTTTTAATTTTGCAAGCAAAACTTGAGGGTAAGAATGAACCCGTTACAGAATTGTCCAGACACGAAATTTCTATTCCTCAAGATGTAATCAATGGGACTTCAAAGGTATTGTGATATTTTCCATCAAAAAAAACCTCTGAGCACTAAATTTTCTATTTTACAACCCCACCCTTAATTACGTGTTTTTAACTTTTTTTAAGGATTTATTTGACTTGATTGGTCTGGAGCTAGCGAAATTTATCACAATGCGGGGGGAGAGCACAAAGAATTTGCAAGGAGGACAAAGAATACTTGGATTCACCATATCACAGCTTCCGGTGGTGGAATCTTCAGCCTCAATGGATGCTGCCATCAAATTGAATGGTTCATCCATCGATGACAAAATTCAGGTTTTACCCCTCCCCCACTCCACCCACCCTGCCACCCACACGCAAAATATAATATCCAATAATTAGTGCTATTTAGTACAATTCATGTGAGTACGTTAGTTTACTACTCATAGCTTATTTCAGTCGATTGCGTTGCTTCATTGCTCGATGATAACGTTTTTCTATTGTACTCATGTTGGTAGTGAAACCTGCAATTTAGACTCAATTCGACCTGCGCGCATCTATCTCTCTCACTAAGAAGGATTCTTGTAGGACTAAATTGGATCTAAGTCAATTGCTTTGTGTCAAAGCTGGATTATACTCTTACTCAATTTCATCCTCAACTATGCAAATTAGACTTAGTCTGGTCCTGATCATAGTCACATAGTTCGCAGAATGCTTCGGCACAGGAACGAGGATAGGGAACACGGTTCGTTAGGTATAGTATATCTGGTTCATAGGGGGTGTAGGTTCATTCCGTACGGGACACCTTATATTTTGGTACTATAATCAAACTGAATTACAGATTTCATAAGTCATAACATTATACAAAATAAACCTACCTAAGATATTTTTATGATATTCTTTATGATGAGCCATTGAAGCTAACATTAAACAGCATGGGAGGAAAATTTCCGAAGCTCATCTGGTGTGGGAACAACGAATATAAGAAGAATAAACAAGTTTTTTGTTTAAAACTTAAAAAGCAGTTTCGCCGGGTCAAACCCATGCCCAACGGTACAAAGAGTGTTATTGCACTGTTTAACCAACTCACCAATGACAACTTTGTGTTATTATCTAACTATTAATGTACTTACTCAATAATGCACAAAACAAACATACTAATACTTATATAGTCTTGCCATTCATATACACCGTATGATTCATTGTGAAATTTGATTAAAACACCATTTTTATCTTTGTGTCTTTTGTCCTATATAACATTATTTTGTTATTAATTATTTTGTTCACTTTAATTAACACATCATTGTATGACTTAAACTGTTAAACATATAATGCTTTGACTTAATAATGTTAACTTTTGAGTTTTCTTTTATTTAATATTTTTAATAATTTTTTATTTAGTTATTTTGTAAAATCTTACGATTTACGATTAAAAATACGATTTTAACAACCTTGCAAACAGTTTAGTGAGCCATTTTGCTTTATTCTCTCATATTCCCAAGCCAAAAAATAGTGAGTCTTTATATCCATTGGAAGTGATGGAAAAAAATTTAGAAAACTGACAAATGATTGTATTTTTTCTTCTTCTGAAAAAAAAAACAAATGATTGTATTTATAAAGGAAAAGTGGGATTTGTTAGAGAACCAAATCAGTAGCTAGTACATTCTGAAGGAAAGAAGAAAGAGTCAAAAACCACTTTTGTGCCTCAGACATAGAAATATGTTGCCTCTGCCAAGCAGTGGGCAGAGATATATGCCCACGTGTGCTGAATCTGCTGATGTTTTCGCAGAAACAACGTTGGTGTAAAGCACTCTAATAAAAGTTCTACAGCCTTTTAGAATCACTTCCAAATATGAAAGGTTACACTAATCTCTAATTAAAGAATCAACAATAGCTTGTGCATCCATCTCAAAAATCACATTGCTCAGCCCTGCATTTTTTAAACCAGCTCAGAGATTTTCAAAATTGTATGATTCTTAAATTGGTCCAAATTTCATTAGAGAAGACCATATTGTGTCCAATTTAAAGTTAAAACCCAATTAAATAATAGTGTATCTCCTAGAGACTATATCCGACACTAACACTAAAATGAAACTAAATGTGCTGTTAGAACTGGAATGCATCACAAATAGTTACAACGAATTTTACATCATATACGGATATACTATTCTAACCGCCCTTTGGGCTTTTATGAATTGTTATAGCCTCTCTTAACTATAGGTGCTCACACTTTTTGTAGTTGGTGAGCTCTTTTGTTGGTAGATACTAGATAGTAGGGTTGTTTTTGGCTCTTGATTTGTTTCTGACAGTTTATCTAACGGGACTGTGGATTATACCCCCCCCCCCCCCCCCCTTGCAGTGTGCAGTGTGCTTTCATTTCTGATATAAGTATATAATTTTCCCTTAAAAGAATGTGATGTTGATTATGAGCTTATAATGATCTATAATAAGACCCCATTTTCGTGGTGTAAAATTTGGCTGTAATTGCTATGTAATAAAATGTATTGAATCCAAACTCTATACAACTAAAGAAAAGTATGTCTAGAATCAGTTTACCCGAACAACTAAACCTTACAGGAGCCAATTACTATGATTTTGGAAATGTTTCACAAGTTCTTACTCATGAACCCACCTTTTTTAATCATCTAGTAGTTAGCTTCAATTGTTTCTCTTATGATATTCTTTCTAACTAATGATGTGTATATAAGGAACCAAGAACAGAGAGTAGAATAACACAGGTTATGATATCTTCAACCTAAAATCCAATGAGCAAAAATAGAATGTCTGCGTGTCACGATAAAGTAGAAGAGAAAATCAGTTTAGCACTTCAAGAGCTTACCAATGTAGACTTATAAGAACTTCTCCATTTAATTCTGATGGTACATTCTGTAGTTTTATAGACCCCTATATTCTGGTGTAAACTTTGGCTGAAACTGCTCATGGGTAGAATTTGCTTGAACTTTATGGTCTCTATGTTTTGAGGTGAACCCAGGTTCTTATTGGATTAATTCTAGGTTCACCTAATTTTTTTATCTTGTGACAAGAACCTAGGTTTAAAGAGAACCTAGGACCCTTTACATTGAATGTATTAGAACTTATAAAGTACGACTTAGCTGACTTTGAATGAAATGTCCAGGCAAAGGAAGTGTATGTGAATGAAATCAATGAATGTTTGGAAAAGCATGGTGTGGAAATGCGAGTTCTTGCATTGGTAAGTTTCCAAGAATGCTTTAACATTCCTAATTTCATGTTAAGCTAACTGCATGCAACTTTGGGACAACTCTTTTTAAAAATTGTACAGGTTGATGACACAATTGGAGTTTTAGCTGGAGGAAGATACTACAGTCGAGAAAGTGTGACAGCTGTCACCCTAGGAATGAGCACCAATGCGGCTTATGTAGAATCATCTAATGCAGTAGAAAACTGGCCTGGCAAGCCTCATCAATCTAGTGAAATTGTGAGTTCCTCCAATAATAATACATTCTATGGTTGGATTTGTTTTTATTTTCTTGAAAAAGAATGGTTTGGTAGTCATATAATATGATACGATGTGAAAGACTTGCGAATAAAAGATGAATTGACATGTTTGTTCTACATGTTATGGATGAAATTAAAATAAAAAAAAAACTCATACATTTTGCGATAAACTAATGTTAATTTAGAATTTTCAGTGACTCTTAGCTATGAATCATTTCATTTTCATTTTCATTTACCCCAGTGCCGCAAAGGCTTCTACCTACGGTGGGGTAAGGGGGGGTCGGATGTACGCAGTCTTACCCCTATACTAAAGCACAGAGAGACTGTTTCCGGATGACCCATAGTGAAAATCGCGTCCAAAATTGCATGGACTGACTGTTGCTTCATTACAAAGAAGCGCAGACAGTTTAGTGAGCCATTTTGCTTTATTCCATCATAATCTCAAGCCAAAAAATAATGAATCTTTGGCTCCATTGCAAATGATGGAAAAGACTGCCACTCTTAGCTATGAATAAAAAACAAAAATGTTGACCAGTTGTTAATGCGGAGTTTTAAACTGCCACTCTCAGGTTTTTGATATGCAATGGGGAAACTTCTATTCAAGTAATCTCCCCATTACAGAGTTTGATGTTTCTCTAGACACTGAAAGTTCAAATCCTGGTTGCAGGGTGAGATTTTTTCTGTAATGGTTTTCTGTTTTGCCTTCCAATATATATGTGATCATATCAATCATTTCTAAACATTTTGGTTCCAGAGATTGGAGAAGCTGATTTCAGGCATGTATTTAGGAGAGATTGTTAGAAGAGTGTTGCTGAAGATAGCTCAAGAGACATGTTTATTTGGTGACCCTGTGCCACCTAAGCTAGCAACTCCATACCTGTTGAGGTAAGATTGTGTGTTTCATTTGATATTTTTTTATCTCTTTTCTGAAGTCCTGTTTAGTAGCTTGTTTTTTCTAGTTTATCAGCCATATTTCCTACCAAAATTCTGAGTATGGTTTCTTACAGCTCACCCGATATGGCTGCAATGCATCAGGACATGTCGGAGGACTATGAAGTGATCAATGAAAAACTGAAAGAGATTTTCGAGGTAAACCTTATTTTCTCCGTTTGATTGGAATGGTCTTGGTCAAAGTTTTATACTCATAGGTCTCTTTCTAAAATCTCTGAGTCATTTTTACAAAATTTTCCTGATTTTAGATAACCGCCTCCACTCCAATTTCAAGGGAAATAGTATCAGACATATGTGACATAGTTGCTCAGCGTGGAGCTCGGCTAGTTGGGGCTGGGATTATTGGAATATTAAACAAACTGGAGAGACTTAAAAACAGAATAAGCATAGTTACCGTGGACGGTGGACTATACGAGCATTATCGGGTCTTCCGCAGCTATCTCAACAGCACAGTGTGGGAATTGCTCGGCGATGAGCTCTCTGACAATGTCATACTAGAACACTCTCATGGCGGTTCCGGTGCGGGGGCTGTTTTCCTAGCCGCTTTGCATTCCCAACACTCAGATTCCTCATAACGTTAGTTGTTTTCTTCTTCTGCACTTTTAGGCTCTGCTTGACTGGTAGCCTTTATGTTAGATTATCATTTTCATCATTTTCATTTTCATTTACCCCAGTAGCCTTTATGTTAGATTATAATTCAATTAAAAATTCTTATAATTTTAGAAAGAGATTTAGGATCTAATAGCCAGCCATGATACACTGTACGCTGATTGCTGGTACAACTTCTTAGTTTTGGATATTAGTAGAATAGTAGGTTAAGTAGCTTTTGATCTACTTATTTAGCTGAAATAGTTCTTACCAAACACATTTCATTAATTGCAACCATTCATTCAAATTCTTTTGAATGAATGGCAAGGGTGCACTGACCACTTATTCATTTCCAAAAGAGACAATGTTTGGAAATGGAAAGAGGATCCAGCAGTGCCTCTTATGTGATAAACAAGACAATGCTTCTGCAATGGTTTTAACCTGAAGTGGCAAAGCGTGAACTTTTTTTGCAACCCTTGGACACTGTAATAATGTCCACATTAAAAAATGGGTTCCACTCAAAGAGACGTATTTAACAACCACTCTGCCCTTGTCCACAAGGTTTCTTCCCTTTCACAAAAGGTTTTAAAAATAAACGTTTTCTAATCATAATTCACGTTTATATCGAGATCTCATTAGTAATAGGAATGCTCTGCAAAAAAACCTTAGTTTGTGATGGCCTTAATTATGTCCCTAGCAATGTTTAAACTCGGGAGTATGTTTTTATCCCATCACTGTGCCGTTCGAGTAGATTTCAGGTAATAGCGATGAAACATATACTTTCCTTTCCGATGGATGGTCAAACCGCAGTTTTCATGAACTACTGACTTTAGTGGAATAGGCTTGTAATCACAAAATCCCTTTGTCAAGTGTTTGTCAACCTATTCACAGTAGAAATATTGCTTTAGAATCGACCATTTACATAGCTAATGGAGTTGGTGTAATGGATGAGCTGTTGTGATTGGGGTTTTAGTTCTATGTGTGACCCCCTTTTAATACTATAGATTAATAATTATGATAATTGTCGTCATTTTATAATGAATAATGTTTGTTCTCTCTTCCCCTTCCAAAACTAGGACAGAAATATAATCTGAAAGGTAGTCGATAAATGAATAGGGTTGGTATCTAGCTATGATCTTACCTTGGATTGGACTTATTTTGTTGATCGTGTCAATCAAGAGTGGGAGATTGAAGATGCACAAAAAACTTTCGATATTTAATGACTACCCAATATGAGTACCAAATATTTTCAGAAATCTTAATCTCTACAAAGGGATTTTGTATATCTTGATTCCCAATCTGGAGGAACCAAAGTTGATTATATATCTTGCTCCTAATAATAATAATGAGTAAAATCCAAGAAATAGTCCATGGAAGGCCAGGCAAGCTTCAACCACTACTAAGAGCTGGACCACTGCAAACCTTTTTATGATTAATAACAACCATAATAATACAAGTTGTACATATACTTAATTGGCTGTTGTAGCCCGTGATGAAAGAGCATCATAACCCTCTTGATTCACGTGTAAACAAATCATAATTTCATTGGTTACTACGAAGTATTATTTTGAGAGCGTACACATTTTTGTGTACACCTTTTGCACACTCAGACGAAAAATTGTTTGTTCAAAGACAGTTTTACAGAGTTGTCTGTGGACAGACAATTCTATGTGCGTGAGACAGACGAATGTACAAAATGTGTACACTAAAATGTATACACAAAGCATTTTTCTTATTTTGATTTGTGAAACTAACTCCCTATTTCTTCTAACGTCTTGTTTGATAGCCGGCTTAAGATTCACAATACAATTAATTATATTGTTTGAATTTTTAAATGAACGGTCGAGAACTTTTACTATTGTGTTTCTCCTACTCACATTCCCTAATTAACTTGTATCTAGGGAGTAAAAAAATTAAGTAATCCTAAATTAAGAAAGAATTCCTAATTAACTTTCTGACAATGGGTAGTGGCAGAGCAAATTTTAGCGTGCATGGGTAAATCAGGATAAAAGATCTTGGAAGGCAGTGAGAGACTGAGCCACGATAATTCGAGGAAGAAACAAAATGACACAATATCCAAAGGCTGATTGAAATACATCAAAGTTGGGAATACTACGTATTATGTTTGCAGAAGTGAGCTAGCAGAGTGTGATTTTAGGCGTCGAAAAAGCATTGAGCATTTGTATTTTAATTAAAATCATAAAAACGTTTTAAGATTTCAAAAATATAGGACTGTCGTTTTTTTATTCAATAGAAAATACTATCATGTTTAAAAATCGCAATTAAAAATTAATACGAAGTAGTAATTACTCATATTTAGAAAATAAAAATATGACACGATTTTTTTGGAATTCAGAAACGTTTTTACTTATATCAAGACAATGTTCCAAAATACGTGAGGCGTGGTTGGCGTTAAGGCCAAGTCTCAAACCTTTAAAGCCCAGATAGGAATAAAGTCAATAAACTAAGCCTATGCATGAAAATACATTTTAGATTTTTATTGATAATTATTACTACGCACATAGTATTTTATAGCTAGTAATAAATCAAGAAAAACATTAAATGTTCAAAAATATTATATAAGAATGAGCTTAATTTTTATTTTATTCAATATATAATTTTAAATTTACAAAAAGTGCAAATAGAAAATGATATTTTATTGCTTTTTACTATTCCATGTTAGATTCCATGTATAGCATGTTTCTTTGCGACAAATAATTTATCCAAAAACTTCTGCCTTTTCTTGCCTAGGTCTCGCCTTTCATGCCTTACTTACGCATTCTCACACATTTGATGGTCAACTGACTCAACTCTTCAGTTGAACTAGGGTTGGACTCAGGTCGGGCCGGGTTCGGGTCGGGCCTAGGCTCGGGCGGGCCGGCGGGTCTGAATAGGTGGACCCGGGACCGGTCCGGGTCCGGGCCGGGCTGGGCCTCGGGCTTGGTTAATTTTTTTCTTACCTACCTATCCCTGACCCCCCCTCACCCCCACCCCCAAACCTCCCAACCCCTCCTAAACATCAAGCCCAACCCGGGTGGAGCCCAAACAAATGAAAAAAAAATCAATTTGGCCCGAACCGGGCTTGGACCCGGCCGGGTCTTGTTTTGGGTGACCCGAGCCCGGACCGGAAATCCATCGGGTCGGGCCTACTCGGATCGGTCACTAACCGGGCCACCGGATCGGGCCGGACCAGAACAGTGCCGGTCCTGGACCGGTTTCGGGTCGGGCCACCCGGCCTGAGTCCAAGCCTAAGTTGAACGCCTTTTTCTATGACTTTCTACTATACGAGACGTTTTCCCGCCGCCTCACGCCTAGGCGTGCCTAGGTCCCGAATTTTGCAGCCTTTTAGAGCAATGTATTTGGAACATAATTCAAACATGTAATTAAGACAAGTACCAGCAACATCCACATATTTATAAGTAGAAATATTTGACCATATGCACATAAAGTTCTTTTTTACTCTTTTATTGCTTATCAATATTTTATATATATTCAATTTTGTTTTCCATTATGATAAAGATTCCAAAGTAATTTTCGAAATACTACATTAAATATTATTACAAATTATATGATAATCATTTTTAACTTGGGCAGATTTCTTATAATTTGAACGAATGAGATACCAAGTTATTGTAAAAATGTTTATATTCATATTTATGAAGCTATGAATATTCAAATAAATTTAAAAATAGAGTAAACGAGAATTTGACGAGTATGTGTTCAAATATTTCTACTATATTTCATGGAAAATATTGATTTTTGTATATTTTATAGTAGAAATAAGTTTAAGGTCAAATATAATATTGTTAATGGTTATACATATTTTTGCTTCATTATATTTAAAATTCGTAAAAACAGTGGTAAAGTTGACACTTATAGTTCTCAATTTATTTTTGCGAAGCAGTTAACAAGTGAGGATTATTGTTGTGAACTTTTCCTGTAGAGATTATTTTTTGCTAAATGCAAAAGTAGGGATAATTTGTGTTAGTTTCACCTTGACAATATTTATCAACAAAGATCTTCTCCTGAGGAGGAAAGTCTAATTATTCATAAGTGTTTAAAACACTTCACATAAACTAACAATATAAATTCAACATAGTCAGAAGACTGAATAGAACCATCCAAAGTAAAGTCTCTATATCATGAACAATATAATGAAAAAAACACGTGTAATTAATCACGTTAAACAAAACATTCAACATGTGTGACTCACATTCTAGATCTATTTTTTAAAAAATTGAATCTTTCATATCTCTTAATAATTAATAACATGGAGAGATGTCCATTATGAAGGAGTGCACCCTTTCATAAATCCATGACGGATGATACACATCTTCATCAAGGAGATACTTAATGAAGATGTACCTCTTCACTTTGGAGATCCTTTGTGAAGGCATGCCCCCCTTCATAAATTCATTAACATGTTAATTTCTTACCTTTGTAGACGTGATCGTTCATATTTGAATGATGACAAACTTTCGTCAATGAACAAAGAATATTTTTCAGTCTTTTCAAATGACACTTCTTTTCAATTATAGTTTTGTTCAGCTTTATGCATCCTTTTATTTTTTATATTTATCACCCTTAAAAGTCTTTCTAAATGACACTCAAGTCATTTTGATAGAAATCACAAAACCTTCTTAGAACTACTACTTCAAGTTACTAAGTTGGATCCTTAAGTATGTAAATCAACCATGTACATAATCGTGTAGGCATTTTAAACATAATATAGTCTTTATTGTACACATTTAACTCATTATTTAGTCAAGTCCAAATCGAAAAATTATTGTAGTAAAAAGAATAAAAAAATACCACTATATACTAGATCATGCAAGTACTTTTAAAAAATAAGGAATCTATTCAATTTAATGAACTAAATTAAACTCTGATGTAGAATACTACTTCCTCCACTTAGAAATACATCCACTCTAGAATAAAAGATTTGTAATGTGAAACTCAAGTACTCTCCTCTTTTAAAATAAGCAGCCCCCGAGAATATATTCTTCATTTAGCCATATCGCCGTCCACATATAATGGAAAATCAGTCTTGAATTTACAAATATTAATTCAAGACTAGTATAAGCATTCAATAATATATGCATTCATCAGAGTAAAGAAGAAACTAATTTAAGGATGTTTATTTGAGAATAAACATTACTTATAAGACCTTATAATAAATAAATCTGAATCATGCGTATCTTGTAACTAATGATAAGGGATTGCAATCTCTTATGCATAATAAATATATCTTTAAATAACTTCACAATATGTAAATGTTTATCTAAGCTACCACTTCACCAAATGATAGCTTCTCGGTAATCCGTTAGTGATATTGCTAAGAGAGAAGAGCTAAGTTTAGAAAGAGAGATATTGCAATAAATGGGATTCAAACCCTTTACATCTGCCCTCAAGGGGGATATTTATAGTAGTAATAAATGAACCGGTGCATTAAATGCATTACACATGTCTACTATTCTATGAGCGAGAGCCCTGAGGTGCTGCAGAGCTTGATGCATGTCACTCTCTGGTTGATCTCTAGTCAGATGGTCTCTATTGGCCGAGGTGTTGATAGCCAATGTGTAGTTCCTGGATGGATTCCAGGTGATCTATGGTCGAGGTGTCGCCTACCGAGGTGATTGTACGAACATGGAGTCTGTTTCCTTATTCTGGACTGGACTCGTTTGTTGGACCTCCTAGTGATGTCCTGAGCTTGGACCATTGTGTATCCAAGAGTGTGTAGGCCGTGGGTCGGAGCTCATATACTCTATCACTACCATTTCCCAAAATTTAAATTGACAATATAACATGCACTTTTGTGATAGAAATTAAATTTTGTAGCTTTTTATACACACGGATATCCCGGATGTCCCAAAATAGATTATTGATATTACCAATCTAGGCATAGCGAGTGCTTAGGAATTGAGGTCTATGCCAATGTAAGGAGATGTACTTGAGCCCGTGCTCATAGAATTGCATTGGGTAGACATGACGTGGTGATTGATGACATGCATGGTGATGTAGTTGAGTTGGACTCAAGAATGCATGAGAGATATGAGGCTGTAGCCTATGATGTGCATGGTGATCTAGTTGAGTTGGACTCAAGAAATGCACGATGGAGTAGTTAACTTGTGTTACATAAGGCGCATGGTGATGTAGTCGAGTTGGACTCGAGAAATGCAAACATATGTGTTAGGGTTGAACCCTATGTATTGTCGTGACTAGGGGTCATGGGGTTTGGGCTATGCTTTGTAAACAAACCTTGGGTCTACGGGCCGACTACTTGACTTTATATATAAAGTAAGTATATTTTGAAAAGGAGTAACTTGGGGTTACGGCCTAGATTATATTATCACCCTATTTGAGGGTCTTGTGTTTGAAATACTTGTTGTATATCTATTAGATGTCATCCACATCAGTACTTTATAGCCGTATAAAGTACTGACCCCCTTTCGGAGGGCGTCCCACCACCATTTCAGGTTGAGGCTAGAGCTTGCTACCTGTGCTTGTTGATCGGGCGATCATCTCGGAGGGGAAGACTTGGTTCATGCTTCCTCCAATTCTGTTTTTAAACATTTAAACATGCTCATGAATATTGTTTTTCATTATGGAGCTTGCGTGCTCATGTTTGCCCTGTGTGGCATTTGTTTTCAAACTATGTTTTCCGCTACGTATTCAATTACTTATTATGTATGTTTATGGATGACTTATGTGTGATTGATATTCGAGACGCCTTGTATAATATGGATGAGTTAGACTGCGGTTGACTATTCGTATTGTACGGCGGGTTGTTGACGTGTCCGGATAGGTCCGGGGCGTAACAAAAGATGTTTCAAAAAATTGCTCTCTGCGTTGGGTACGCGGTTCTTGATTACCCACTCTCTTCACTCACATTAATTTAAATCATGTAACTTATATTTCTTCTATTATCCAACTTGACAATATTACTGAAATATTAGGCGAGAATCGCTTCAATTAAAATAATTTTCACATTGGGCATTTGATAAAAAAAATATCATCAATTATAATTTGGCTACTTGAAGGGGACTAATGTGTATATGGCATGTATGAATCACTACTAAATAAGTGTTTTCTACAACTATTCTTCTAGTCGTTTTCTAGTTTTACAATTACTATTTTAACAAAAATCAAAAGAAGAAAGTTCTATCGAAGGAGTTTATAAATATTCTTTATTATAAAAATGAAAATAATAAAGGAGAAAAAAGAATAAATGGGAGAATAATATTCAACCTCACCCAAGGAAAGTGAGCGTCACTGTCATTTTTCTTAGATGATACGAGGTATATGTTTTATAGTCGTTCTCAAACTTTTTATAAAATAAGATATCAAATTAAGCATTTCTTATGATATTTCATACCACACAAATATTATATATGTAAAGTAAAAAAATCTAAACTATTGTAAATAACTGATAAAATTGTTAATAAGTATCTTTTACTTTTTGCATATACGATACTGGTTTCATACAAAAGGTCACATTTTTTATTTGACATATTTTTGGTGAAAATATATCAAAAGTAACAGTTGAAGATATTTAAAGGAATAATATTAATTGAATTCATGTGACACATAACGATTGGTTCAAAGAGTTAGGGCTAAGCTCATTCCCTATTTAGTAATTAAGGTTGAATAAAATCGTTTTCATACAAAAGTGTAATAAAGAAAATATGTCCATTTTCTATTGAGTAAAATAGTCATAGCAAAGAAAATAATGATTGGTCATTAAGAGAAAAGGAGAGAAAGAAAAAATGGTCTTGAAATTAGGAGACATAAAGTCTTGAATGCTGAAAAATTGAATTCCCGATCCTTTAGGAATGTGAATTCTACGAATGTTAGTACTTATGAGGCCTCATAATTACCACATAGGTCACCAGAGGAGTTGATGTTTTATTGGTGATTAGTGACCCAATTGCCGCCAAGATGACTAGATAATTAGGGGATTTGAGTTTGAGTCCCAACATAAAAAAGAATATGAATAAGACCTGCCCTCAAAAGTAAAATTTACTAAACCTTGACTCTCTATTTCATGATTAATTAAATCTTACACGGAGTGTGATTATCTACGTGATATTGTGGAATTTCAACAACAAGCTACTACACTTTGATGCTTTATTAGAAGTTTTACTTTCTTTTTTTAGATTTTCAAAGATCAGATAAGATAAAAAATAATGATATAATAAATCAAAAAAATAAACGAAATAAATGGTATCACAACTAGTTGTATGGGACACTTTAGTATCTCATACAATAGAGTCTCAAATCATAATATAATGTAAAATTTAGTTCAAAAAGTAATTAATATGATAAGTCTTTAACAATAAATAAATGAATTTCAAAATTGACATGTACTCTAACGAGTTGTCATATTGATGAGACATGATAAGTCATCTCATAAAAATAAACCTTTGTTATCAAATTGGGTTTTATGAAACAATATTAAATCTTAATACTGCAATTGTTACAAGAAGTGCATTGGTACATGCTTATCAAATTATAGTTGTAATACTTAAAATATACTACGTAATATCTTAAAGGTATTTGAGAGTAATTTATGTTCATTCACTCATGTGCTAATAGTAACGGGGATACAGTTTGACCAAAGTTATTATGATTCAAGAGAATAACCTTATTACGCTAACAAAAGAGAATGTGAACAACCTTATGAGAAAAACAAACAACAATTTACTTCCTAACATTACAGATGATAACAGGGCAAGACAAGGATCCTACGACTTTAGATTCTAGTTTTAAAGGTTAGGTGGCAGGTAATCCTTCCTACCATCCAATCCAAGATACTGAGAACCCCCCAAAGGATAAAGACTAGGGGTGAATTGAGCTGAAATATAAACATACAACTTGGTATGCATTTCCCTTCGAAGAACACTGTGAACCATTACAACAAGGAAGAAATGTTGGATTCTTTGCTGCTATACATACCCCCTCGATTCGCCGATTCCACAGGCCGGATTCGAGTACGTTTTGTTTCCATAACTTTAATTTTCCAGTTTATAGTTAAATTCTCATAAGTTGGAAACCTAAAATGGTTCACTTCCAACACCACTATGATACAAATGTATTAAATTAGATTTTTCTAGTTCCATGAATATTGTAAAATAAAGAAGAAGCTAATAAACATATGAGATCAAGAAAAAATAACAAATCATTAACTCTATGTCATTATAAGGCATGTACTTTTTGATTGAATAAGAAATGACAATCTGATCTTTCTCCATCTCTTATCTCTCATTTCTACAAATTTAGTTATGCAATTCTTGATTTACTCTTTTTCTCCGAGCCGAATCCTCAATTCAGTAACATTGGTATCAGAGCAGTCCATCTTGAGGCCTGCGAATCTCTTCTAGTTGATCAATCAGAAAACCAAGATAAGCTGGCACCAAAAAAGAGACAATTAACAGTTAAGCAGTTACAAATCATCATGGATGATCGTGTGCTAGTATTGGAGCAGAATTTTGAAGAGCAATCTATAATCCTGAATGAAATCTTGAGAATGTTGAAAGATAAAAGAAAGGAATACTCAGAATTAAAGAAGAAATGTGGAGTCATAATGTCTAAGACGATGAAAGAGATCCTATAAATATGGAAAATGTTAGCAAAAGAGGTATATCTAACCCTAAAGGATTCCATTTCCCCCAAGTTAGAATTTCCCTCATTTGAAGGAAAAACCCAAAGATCTGGATAAAGAAACGTCTGAAATATTTCAATCTACGTAAAGTGGATTACAATAAGAGAGTTGACCTTGCTAGTAAGTTTTTCACTGGTGAAGCTGAGGATTGGCTTAATAGTTATATGATGGGGAGAAGTAATGTAGTTTGGGATGAATTCATCATTGATCTTTGTGCTAGATTTAAGGATGAAATTGGTAATAATGTAGTTGAAGAGTTCAATAAACTCTAGGAGTTGGGCAGTTTGGAGGAATATATTCACTCTTTTAAGAATTTGAGAAGCCCGATGATTCAACATAACCATATTTTACCTGATGTTTAATTTCTAGAAAGCTTCATTGGAGGTTTGAAACCATTTGTCAAGGCTTTCAAGCCTCAAACATTTTCTGCAACAATATAATATGTGAGATTACAAGAGTATATGTTAAATGCTTCTAGGATAACACCTAAAACGGAAGGGTATCCTTAATCCTCACACACCATCCTTAATCCTCACACACCAAACAAGTTAGTCACGTTCCTGTACAACATGGTAGTAAAGCTTTCTCTAAACATTTGTTACCTACATCTGAATATCATAATAGTCACCAACCTACTTTTTGATGTTGAGATTGTTGGTGATGAAGATTCTTGGGATTTAACAGTGACAGAACCTCAAGAAGACAATTTGAAGTTGGAATATGAAATAAGGGAAGAAGAGCCATGTATTTCAGTGAATACTTTACCGGGAATTCATGGATTTCAAACCATGAGAGTGACCGGATATCATGGAAGAAAGCCCCGTCACATATTAAAAAATGGCTATGAGGATAGGATGCAAGTTGGAATCCATTGTTCCTCCATCTGTAATTGTGTCTGATGGAAATCACTTGCCTTGTAAGTTTGTTTGCAAAGAGTTTTCCTGGAAATTACAGTATACTTAGTTCCAATCAGAAGCTTTGATAATTCCCTTGTGAGGATGTGACAGGTTTTGGGAATTCAATGGTTGAGTACCCTGGGAACTATAAAGTTGGATTTGAAGAAGTTACAGATGGAATTTGTTTATCAGGGAAAGAGGCATGTGCTTAGGGGCCTAAATCCTAGTATTAAAATGATACATGGAAATCCATCTATTCAAATGCTTCGGGGAGCTACTCATTTATACCTTCTAAAGATATGTGATCATAGAGTTATCCTAGATCAATCTGAGAAGGGTATATACTCATTAAAAACTGAAATAGAGAATAAGGAGTTATTTGAACTAGTTACAAAGTTGTTGGATCAGTTTGAAGATATATTTAGAGATCCTAAGGGAATACCACCTAGAAGATGAGTATTTGTTCACAAAATTCCTCTAGAAACTAGTGAACAACCTATCAATATAAGGCCTTACAGGTATCTTATTAAACAAAGGGACATAATTGAGAAATTAATAAAAGAAATGCTGGACCAGGGCATTATACAGGTCAGTTCCAGTCCCTTTGCTTCTCCAGTAATACTAATTGGAAAGAAAGATGGATCATGGCGTCTTTGTGTTGACTACAGAGAGTTGAATAGGAAAACTGTGAAGGACAAATTCACTATCCCAATAGTGGATGAATTAATTGATGAATTGGTTGGGTCAAAAGTGTTTTCTCAACTTGATGTTAGGGTTGGGTATCATCAATTAAGGATGTTTTAAGATGATGTATTAAAAACAACTTTTAAAACACATGAAGGCCATTATGAATTTTTGGTCATTCCCTTTGATCTTACTAATGCACCAGCCTCGTTCCAAGTATGGATGAATCATATTTTTAAATCCTTGCTACGAAAATGTGTATTGGTATTCTTTGATGATATATTGATTTATAGCCCGTCAATAGCAGATCACTTAACACTTCCTACGGTTGTCTTTAAATTGACGAGGGAAAATAACTTTGATGCTAAATCAAGCAAATGTGCCTTTACTATTAATAAAAGGGAATGTATAGGCCATTTTATTTCAAAGGAAGGTGTAGAAACTGATTATAAAAAGGTCAAAGTAATTCAAGAATGGCCCATACCACGATATGTGGAGCAATTAAGAAGTTTTTTAGGTTTGGAGTGTTATCATAGGAAGTTCATAAGGAACTATACTTCAATAAGTCACCCTCTTATCCAATTCCTGAAGAAGGAAAGCTCCCAATGGAGAGAAGAAGCAACTGAAGCCTTTCAAAAGCTCAAAGAAGCTTTGTGTACATCTTTAGTGTTAGCTTTACCTAATTTTGATAAAACTTTTGTCATTCAGACGGATGTTTCAAATAATCGCATTGGAGCAGTTCTGATGCAAGAGAACATCCTTTAGACTTCATAAGCAAATCCTTGGGTTCTGAATGTTAGAAATTGTCAGTTTATGAAAAGGAGATATTAGCAATTGTATTAGTTGTACAAAATGGGAACAATACCTAACATGGTAATGTTTTGTGATAAAAACAAATCAGAAGAGTTTGTAGTGACTCTTACAACAAAAGATATATACTCCTGTTCAGCAATTCTGGTTGTCCACACTCATGGGATACAATTATGAAAGGAAACAAAGCAATAGATGCTTTATCAAGGATGGAAGGAAGTGAACTTTTATGCTTGGCATTATGTGAGATACAACTCGAGTTGGTTCAAATCATCAAAGACAACTATGCAAAAAATAGCTTCTTAAAATGCCTAGAGCAGAATTCACAAGATTATGACAATAATGTGTCCAAGTATCAAATCAAATAAGGGTTAATAAGAAAGAAAGGAAAAACGGTTGTGGGACTATACGTGAATCTCAGGGATTCAACTTTGAAATGGATGCATAGTTCAACTGAAGGTGGACATTCTGGTAGCGACGTTACTAAGACCAGAGTAAATAACATGTTTATTCGAAAAAGGTTAATAAAAAATGTTAAGAAATTTGTCAAGAATTGTCTGGTATGTCAAACAAACAAATATGAGAATGTTGTCTATTCAGAATTACTACAACCTTTACCAATCCCAGAAGAAGTTTGGATGGATGTGTCAATGGAATTAATCACATGGTTACCTTTATCTCAAGGAAGAAAAGTGATATTTGTGGTAGTCGACAAGTTGAGTAAATATACTCACTTTATTGCTCTAACTCACCAATTTTCTGCAACTTAAGTGGCACAATCATATTTGGACAACGTATTCAAGTTGCATGGATGTCCTAGAAGCATTGTAAGTGATAGGGACAATATTTTTCTGAACAAATCTGACAGACTTTGTTCTTAATACAAGGCACTGAGATCAAATTGTATTTAGCCTACCATCCTCAAACGAATAGAAAAAACAGAGGTGGTCAATGGATATATAGAGGCATACTTACGGTGCATGTGTTGTTATAATGTGGTTGTCGTTAGTAGAATGGTGGTATAACACTACCCTATCACACTGCTATCCAAATGACCCCTTATGAAGCGGTTTATAATCAACCCCCTCCGGTACACTTTAATTATTTTCCAGGAGAAACTACGGTGGAAGTGGTGGAGAGGATAACGCAGAGAAGATAAAGCATGATTAATACGCTCAAGCAACATTTAACAAATGCTCAACAACGCATGATGAAGCAAGTAGACAAAAAGAGATGTGAGAAAAGTTTTGATAAAGGATCATGGGTCTAGCTGAGACTAGAAGCATATAAACATCATTCTGTAGCACAACGAACCAATCAGAAACTGGCTCCTAAATATTTTGGACCCTTTTAGATTTTTGACATTATTGGTAAGGTTGCTTATAAGTTGAGATCACCACAAGCAGTCAAGATTCACAATGTGTTTGATGTATCTCAGTTAAAGGTGTTTAAATGATAGTTGCCAGCAAGTCCTTTTATTCTGATAAGTCCATATTTCAACACGCATTTGATGCGTGTTGGAATCGGCTTTTGACAGTTTTCCCTAGAAACCGTCTTAGATAAGAGAAAATCGAAGCAAAATCAAACTACAAACCGTCTTAGATGAGAGAATCGTCAAGAAGCAAATCGAAGCATCTATGCACTATTTGATTCAGTGAGGAGGTTGTCATGTTTTTGAAGTAGCCTCGGAGTTCTACGACTATATTATAAACAATTTCCTGAATTGGTTGCTAAAATAAATAATACTTGAGGACAAGTTTTGTTATGGGGGAAGGTTTGATACAATTTTATCAGCTAACAAAAATAGTTATTAGTTAGATGATGACTAGCATCTCATCTTTGGGATTTGTTAGTTAGTAAGATGAATATTACTTTCATAAATAAGGCTTGTGCTTTATAATTCGATCTTTCTACATCCCTTATTCTCTCGTTTCTACAAGTTTAGTTCTGTAATACTCGATTTACTCTTCTTTTCTGAGCCGAATCCTGAATTCAGTAACACATACCCTAGCAAAAGACCTTTTATTGCGGTGATTTGGAGATCGGGAAACAGAAATAAAAATTTGTGGGGATCTAGAAAACTAGTATGTTATGTTCGCTTTCTCCAGATTCCCACCATTTTATATAAAAAATCTTGTTTTCTTGAAATTTTCCAAAGCGGCACCTTTTTAATTCGAGTCTGCAAGTGTTGAAGTCTGTCTACTCGCAAACATAACTCTTCACAATGTGTAGGTATTTTTTACAGGTCAACTAACTGTGTGCAAAGACTAGAAAGGGCATCATTGTCGATGCTCTTAGCGCGTGTGAATCTGCTCGTGAAGATGTTCAGGAAACCTTTATATGTCTCTAAGTTTTTCTACATGCAATTGTCTAACCTTAATGTCATTGGGAGTGTTTGGTTAAGAGTCTATCAACCATTTTTTGGCTATTTTGACTAATATTTGGCTTTTTGACTAAATGAATCAATTAATTGGGTGTTTGGTTACATAAATTTTTTGTTTGGCTTTTTATCTAAACAGCCAAAATTTAAAAAAGCCACTGAACATGGCGTTTTTACATCAGCCGTTTTAATCTCTATTCAAATTTCCTAATCTACCCATGCCTTCTGTTGCCTCCCTTCCGTTGCGTTACTTTGTACTCCAATATATAGAAGCAACCTTCTCTTTGATTACCCACGCCTTCTGCTGGCTCACTCATGTACAAAATTACTCCAAATTCACGTGTGATACTCGGGAACAATTCATATATACAAATGGGTTGCTACTATTTTTTTTGTTTTTATTCCAACTTCAACTAAAACTGCAGTTTTGCTGCTATTTATTCCCAACACTCTTTTTTTAAATTTTACATTCAATTATTCACCTTATGGCTAATACAAAACAATGTTTAAAAGAATTATTGCTTCTGTTAATATTTTTTTTTTGTAAATTATAAAAAGAGTTTAATTAGTCATGCAAATAACATTAACAAAATGTATGATACATATCTAAAAGTAGTTAGTAAATATAAAATCAATTGACGTCCTTAAAACTCAATTAACGGGTTTTCAGCTGATTGTAAACAATCATTCAACCAAACAACATTTAACAAACTGTTAATTCTATCAGCTGATCAAAACAGTCAACAAAATTCACTGTTATCAATCGGCCAACACAATCAGCCGACAGCCAACAGCTAACAGTCATTTACCAAACACCCACATTATATTTCCAAGTTTATTGAGAATTTACAACACAAATGATATGGTGTTAATGCTTCTTGTATGGCTATACCTATAAATAATAATTCTGTATAATAAGAATGTTTCTTAGCCAATCTCAAATCCCCAAGAGAAGTACAATTTGTTCATAAAGAAACCATTATTTAAGTGAGAAAAAGTAGAATTACTTTTCATTATAATAAAGAAATTTACTTGTTGATCTTTCAAATTTGTTGTTTTATGCTATCTCTGGATAGATTACAATTTAATATTCATTGGATTGCAATTTTACTTTTATTTACTTCTATTTAGGGAATTGCCCATTTTTATTAATGAATTAAGACATAATTACATACTACGTATATATGATCTGACTAAAATAATTGTTTTACAAAAATGTGATCTCTTAAGTGTAGTGATTATAGTAGTAACTTAGTTATAGACTCATATTGACTTATATTCGATTTTAACACTTAAGTGACTTTGAGACTATAATATAATAATTATCGGTCATATTTTTGTACATAAGTTTCATCTTGGTGATCCTTTTTTTTAAATGAGAAATAACTTAAATATCCATTTTAAACAATTTAGGTCGATTCAGCAAGAAAGTAATTTCCCCCTATTTATTTTGATTTTTTGAAATAAAATAATTTATTTATTAAATAGTTATCAATCAAAACAAGTGAATATAATGAATCCTCTAAGCCTCCAATGAGATGAGATATAGAGTGAAAAAGATTTCATGAATCTTTGGAAATTACTCATCCTCAATAGTGTAGTCTAGTTTATCAGTCTTGTTGCACTTGCTACTCTAAAGAAAAATAAAAAATTAGAAATAAATAATCTGGCTTCATCGGCCACTCGAATGGGAGAATTGATTTGGCTAACATTAAACAAAGGAAACTATCGCGCAAAAATTCTCTGAATCATCAGTTTGGTCAGCCACCGAAAGAAGATTCAGGAGGAGAGCAAATAATTGATGTCTCAAAAAACTTCGTTAAAGAAGCGTTGCTGACCATGAAAAATGAAAAACACTACTCGATCAGTTACACCGGTGAGGAGTACACAATCTCTAGACATTTCTACCGCTCATTTGAATAAATGAAGAACATATCTCGCGCTCATTTGAAGCGGACAAAACTCTCGACCAAAGAAGAAGTCGGATCAAAACAAGAATCCTCAAAGGGAGAAATCAAATAAGAATGGAAGCATAGAACAACATGTTATTCCTTCCTAAACGGCCTAGAGAACACTGCCATCGTTCAAGACTCTTGCCACTCGGAGAGGAGAATGCTAGAAGAATATATCGCCAGGAAATTGCCGTCTAAAGTTTCATATTTATTTTGATTGTTATACAGTTCAACATGTAAAATAAAAAATTCGTATTTGGTAAAAAAGTTAATTGATAATCATTCTCTACCGAAAAATACGTACTCCTTATTACTAATCGAGTTCTTAAAATGGAAGATTCATGAACAATCCGTGCCCAAATTTGTTTTCTACTCCGTATCTTGTTTGGTTCGATTCAGAACTGCTTTTTCACTATATTAGAATTTAGAACGATGTACTATCGTATTTTTTTGCAACAAGCATCAAATCCCACACCAAAATGATGTATTTGCCAAAAAAATGCTCCAACAAACACACCCAGGGATGTAGCCAGGGGAGGGCCAACCCTGGCACTGGCCCAGCCTAAATTTAAAAAAATGTCCATATTTTTAGTGTAAAAAATTCTGTAAAAAAAATCCAAAAATATTCTTTGTACCGGCCCAGTCCGGCCCAGTGCTCTGGCTCCGCCCCTGATCACACCAAATCTTACACCATGACACCATTTTGGTGGAGAGGGGAGAAGTTAACGCCATATATGGTGTACACCAAATCCCACACCATCTTCTTTTTTTATTTTTATTTTATTTAAAAAGTGACCCAAAGTTTTGATAGTTATAGTTTTGACCCATTTTTAGAACAACAAATTAGGATGTTTTTAGTTGGACTGAAATTTGCTAGTCTGCTCTGGTCTAGTATGATTTGGTATGGTCTGGTCTGAACTGATATGGTCAGGTCTGATTTCTTTGTATTTTTTTAACTACCCAAGTTTGGTCTAATCCGGTCTGATCTGGGACAAATTGCAGTCCAAGTAAAAACATCCTTATAGAATATTTGTGGGAACAATTCTCAAATTCCGATAACTAAACTAAGAATATTTATTTAATGTATTGCTTTAAGTTTAAGTAGTACTTTATTAATGACGTACAAATTATTATTACGTATAATATTATTGTAATATTTAATTTTATGTGATTTTAGCTTGTATTTGTGAAATATTGATTATTGTATTTTAATTAGTGAAATGCGTGAAAATACATATTAAAATGGTGTATTTTAGTTTGTATGTGTGAAATAATGTGTGAAATGTCAAAATATTAAATGAGGGACTAATGTATAAATATATGATAATTAGATACTTAAATAGAAGAATGGTAAAAAGTTAGTAAAAAGAATAAAAAAGGAATATTCTTTTTTGATGACGAAAATGATGTAAACTATTGAAGATAAAATATTGTATGATGTTATGATTACACCATTTTAGTGTAGAAAATGATGTAAACCGTTAGAGATGACCTAAAGGTAGTATATTATTCGAAAAGCTCAACCAACACCATTTAGTTTTACGCATAAAGAACGCCAAAGCAAGGGGAAGCTAATTTTGGGAAGGAATATAATCATATAATATCATTTCCCAGTGTACCTTTTGATAAATTTTTCCCCAATAAATCCTCCCAACAATTACAAAAAAAATTACTTTCTAGGAAGATAGTGAAATTCAATTTCTTTTTCAGACAAGACACGACTCACAAGGAAATGGATTTTACATCAAAGAAAAGAAAGAAAAGAATGGTCCCAAGCATTGTTGTTGTGTAATGCCATTTTGGTGCCCTCAACTCTCATTGCCGGAAGGTAAGGTGCACCCAACATTTTCGTAGCGCCCGTTTGGACGTACACGTTTTTTAATGTCATGCCACTCGCCCAATAATTCATGGACCAAACGAGGCTGTATTGTACTGTGCACCCAATAAGCAGAAATATTTGAATTAAAACATGGTGTATTAATTTTGAATCAAATTAATGTAAATGATTGTGATTTATGATGATAGGGAGTGATAACTAATTGACCATCACCAACTATGAGAAAGTGACGAAATCAGCAACATATGGTAGTGTAAAACAATAGTACGGTATGATCTGTAACGTTAAGTTGTGAATCATGTTGACTCCAAAGTTTTCAGTTCGGTGGGATTTTTTTAGAAGAGCCATGTTTGGCGTACGCACGGTCTATAGGGTTGTCTGCGCGAAGATACTTCCGTGTGCGTAAGACAGACAAGTGTATAAAAGATGTACACAAAAAACGTGTACATCCAACATTTCTTTTTTTATAAATTTGAAAATAACATGTATTTGGCATAAATATGCAAATATAAGGGCATATTTTCAAGATTTTTAGAAAACTGGAAAACTGGAAAAAGGAAATCAGAAAACGTGTTAAGCAAAGAAAATTACTGGAAAACTGGAGAAAAGAAAACAGAAAACTGTGTTTACCAAATCGTTTTCAAAAATGAAAAAATGAGATATGTCTCTCTTTTCCTTAATGAATTGGAGAAATGACTTTTACTAGTTTTCCAAATTTGAAAAGTTCGGATGTTGCAGTGCTGCTGCAATTAATTTGCACACTTACACCTAGTGGTGCATCCGATCCCGCTCCGGTGTTAGTTCCGGTCCGGCTAACGACCCTACGGCCCCTATCTGGACCGGTCAACGACCCGACAGTCTGATTCGGTCATTGACCAGGAGGTCCCTGTCCGGTGCGGTCGACGGCCAAACAATCCCGGTCCGGTCCAGTCGACGACCCGACGGTCCCGATCCAGTCTGGTGGCCGTGCAATCCTGGTCTGGTCTGATCCACAACCCGGCGGTCCCCCGTCCAGTCCGGTCCACGACCCCGTGACCCCTGTCCGGTCCGGCCCACGACCTGACGGTGCCTAACCTGTCCGATTGATGACCTAGCGGTCACTGTCATGTCCGATCGATGACTCGACGATCCTTGTCTGGTCCGATCCACGTCAATGACTCGGCGATCCCTGTCTAGGCCAGTCAATGACCCGGCGGTTCAGTCTCGGTTATTTGAAATCACTTTTTAAAGTGAAGAGTTTTAAAAGAGTTGTTCAGTTGTCAACCAATAGGGAAATGGGAAAAGAATTCATCAAACTAACTGTTGAGATCGACCGGGCCCGGCCGGTTTCGGTCCCGACTTTCCTATACGTGGGACCTGGTACCCTTCTTGGGTTGTACTAGGTTTGATTTTGGAATGGGCCGTACTTTCAGACTTCTGGAACCGGGTGAAAAAATTTGATGAACATGTTTTCAGATTTGAAAATGGAAAACTAAAAAACGAAAACATAAAATTGGAGATAAAAAACTGGAAAATGAAAACAGAAAATTGAAGAACAGAAAACAGAAATAGAAAACTGGAAAATATCTCTGTTAGTAAACATGCCCTAACATTTTTAGTTAAGTGGGGTGATTCTGGTTCAACCGGTTAGGGTTTGACCTAAAATCAAATATTGAATCAAAGTAAAACAGATTCAATTCAGTTTTATCTTTCGGAATTTGAAATCATGATTTGGTTAGTTCTTTTTATTTTGATACGATTTCGATTTTTCAATCTTCTAAGCCCCTGAGGGTCGAGAGACTGATGGTCATGGTGACTAAATTTTTGTGTGGAAGAGTAAATGTGGAAATATATTTCGCATTTGAGGCATGTAAATTTTGTTAAAATATTAAAAGTTGTTATATGTTTCAGAATGGGAGAATTATCTCTTATGTTTGTCTCATTGTTCCACACATGTATCAACTCCGAAGGATTTTCACTCTAACGTACTCAAATAAAATTCATAGATAAAAGTATGATAACTTTGAAAATATTCTAAAAATTTGTTACATATGTCACTTTTTTTTACTCAAGGTGGCGTCTGGAAGGAGGGGTTGGGGGAGCCTGAAACTCAACCTATTGAGTTTCGAACCTGAAACCTCCTGTAAGGGAGAGTGAGTCGGCGACCAGCTGAGCTGGACCACTTCCTCTGTTAGATATGTCACTTTTATTATGTCATTGTCAATGACTTATATCACCTTTAGGCTGCTCCTCCCACCACATGAACCCGCTACCTTCATTACCATCCTCTCCCTTCTCAGCCGCTGAGCAACTCCGTGAAGGTAGGAAGAATCATTGGGAGCAATACTTCCCTTCTCTCCTCTACATGTGCCTAGCGGGATTCGAACCTGATACCTCCGCTAGGACACGGTAACCTTCCACCCAGTGAGCTGGAATGGTTGGTTAATTTAATCTTTTCTAAAACCATAAGTATGGCTGAGCATAATTCAGTCCAGACCGGACAACAAGACTGAATCGAACCCATCAGTCCAGACTGGATTCAGACCGGTACATACATATTCCATTGATAATGAATTGTACCTTATTTATTCTCTTATGTTCTTTCATAATACGTCCAATTAAAATAATTGTACACTATACCTAAAAGTAGATCAATCAAAACAACATCATGTTCTAAAGGACAGAACAACTAAATCACAAAAATTTGAACTTCGACTAATTGATAAAAAGATCGAAAAACGATCAAACCAGCTCCCCAGTGCATGACCGCCACTATTGTTGTGACTTGTGAGGAGGGTGAGGCACAACCAAAACCTTACAACTGTCGTGTTTAACAATTGTCGATCAGTCAAACCTTGACCAACTTTGTCGATCTCTACAGCTTCATTAAGTAATAATTACCACTCTTTGCCTTTAATTAAAGAGACTGGGAAAACGTAATTGCTTTACTCATATATATCTGGAAGGTGTAAAATATTTATATTATTCGGTATAGTTTTTTCTCTTTAGTTAAAGATATACTCCCTCCGTCCCGCAAAGAACTTCCCGCTTTCCTTTTTTAGCAGTCCCAAAAAGAAGTTCTCATTTCCCTAAATGAGAAGTTATCTACATCAAAACAATGCCAAACAGTGTAAAACAGTGCCAAACAGTGTCGAAACAGTGTCAAAACAGTAAAATTTACCCTCTCATAAGTTTATTTCCTTAATATGTGTGTAGGTCAAACCGGGAAATTCTTTGCGGGACGGAGGGAGTAGAAAAGGAATAGCCCTGCCCACCATTTGGAGCGGTGCGGAATCCTAGATGTCAAAAATGAACTTCATCCATATGAAAACAGTGTTTTGATTCATATTTTCCTACCGTCAATAAAATATATTCTCCATATTTTTTTACATATCAATTTAGTAAAATATTTTTGGAGTTGTGGATTCAAGTCAGTCAAGTCGAATAAAAAGGAGAATCTGATTTGCATCTCTTGGGTCTTGGCCGTACAATGAAATTAGTCTCGGTATATGTGATTCTAGTTGGCTAATTGAATGGTTTCTTGATCGGGGAAAATTCAAATAAATAAACCTGTCATTTAATGGAAAGAATTTAAAGTTGAAACATTCTTTGTTCACTTTAACCAACGCTAATTAGTAGACATATCATTTGTTACTTTTTGAATATCTATAAATTTGAAAAATTCCAAAACTAAATTAACAAGTTATGTGGGAAAATGCAATCCAATCAAGTTAACTCAATATGCCTTTATTTTTTTACCTTTACTTCACTATTTTTTTATTTTTATAGAGTCAAGTGTAATCCTAACTTTCCTAGATTGATGACATTGTAAAAAAGTTCGTAGCTATCACCAAAAAGTCCGTATTACAATTTTTTTGTTATAAAAAAAATCAAAATATATGACTTAGGATGTTTTTACTTAGACTGTAATTCGTCCCAGACCAGATCAGACCAGACCAGACCAGTTCAGACCAGACCAAACTTGGATAGTTATAAAAATACAAAGAAACCAGACCAGACCAGTTCAGACCAGACCAGACCAGCAAATTACAGTCCAAGTAAAAACATCTTTAGTATTTTTTACAATAAAAATATACATGAGAGCACTCTCTAATGTCAAATTATCTACCGTCACTCTATATATACTATCATTATTTCCCAAACATTAAAATCCCGTTTGATTACATTGAAATTGGTTGAATAAGCTGAATCAATTAAATTTTATAAAGTTATGGCTAAATCGATTGAATAGACTGAATCTGTCGAGTTATGAAAAATTTATATTTAAAATATTTTTTAATAAGGAACTAAAGAAAAATTATATGAAAATAACTATTTACTTTAATTATTATACAATCGAGTGGGCGAAACAGAAGTTACATGTTTGGTGAATAAATAGATGATAAATTTCCTTTCAAAAAAAGATGATAAATTTGATAAGCTGAACAAACATGATCACAAGTTTTTTATGGCATAGATATCTCAAGTTCATTTTTAGTAGTTACGGAGCGTGGAAGGCTACTCTTCCGGCTCAAGTCTCCAATTTTATACCCACAACGGATATTCTTCACCACTATAGCCTAAAGGGGAAAAATGTGGCAGCAACCTCTAAAACCTAATCTGACAATTCAAGTTTCACGGAGGAGCAGTTCGTTCGAATTATGTAGGAATTGAAGAGTTTCAGCCCAAAGCCAGCAGCAGAGAAGGAGAACAATATATAGGCAAAAATTCTGGAATAAAAATGGAAACTTACCATAAATCAGAGATAGACATTGAAGCCGTGAGTGGAGGAAAGAAACGCGCAGGCCGAAGGGGGTGGTGCGAACGGGAAGAAAGGAAAGTCATGGTACGGATTCTCCTCACTTGTGAATTGGGCTTATGATTAAATTTGCATCGGGCCAATACCTAACACATTCTCCACCTTGTTGGACCATAGTGGTGTAGAGTCAAAACTCTAAAACATATTTGAGACTCATCATCGCTGGATTGCCTAAATGATCCCAGAAACACATTCAAGCAAAAGGGGTAAGATCACCAAGCAACTTATCCGCAATCAATGTTTAACGTGCGTTTGCACGACACCAGTTTTTCGACAGAGAGACATTTAGTCCCCATGTTTGCAGGATTAAACTCAGATGGAATTTTAATCAACTTGATATGACCTGCACTAACAATATCTCGTATAAAATGAAATCTAACATCAATATGCTTAGTTCTATCATGAAAAACAGGGGTTTTGCACAGTTGAATACCAGATTGACTATTAGAAAACACACATATGTCCTGTTTAAGCCTACCAATCTTCGTTAGGAGATGCTTAAGCTAAATGGATTCCTTAAACAATTCGATAGCAGCCACATACTCAGACTCAGTAGTGGAAAGGGCAACTATGGGTTGAAGTTGAGACTTCCAACTAATGCACGACCCACAAAGAGTAAACACATAAGAAGTAGTGGATTTCCTATTGTCTCTATCGTTAGCAAAATTCGAATCCACATACCCACTCAACTTAACACACTCAGAACATCTAGTGAAAACCAACTCATGATTAACATTAGATTTCAAATACCAAAGCAACCACTTAAGAGCATTCCAATGGGGTAAATCGGGGTTAGACATATACCTACTCAAACAACTAACAACATAGACAATGTCGGGTCTAGTAATCACCATGAGATACATCATGAATCCAATTATATATAAATGAATGTTTTATATTATGTTTTGCATCATGACATGAATGCCCAAGTCAGCCCAACCCATCATTCATTCATGGTTCATGCATCCCACCAAGGCACCAAATACTCCTTCCCAGCTTCACATCCCATGCATCTATCCCTAATTATGAATGCATCTCAATCCATTTCCTTTTTTTACATTTAAGTTGAACATTTAACTTTATAAGTTACATTTAACGTATTAATAGTTTATTAGGACATATATATCTTGGCAATTTACAATACCATTGTCTAGAGTCTTGTTTTAAGTCATACAAACTTTTGGTAATTTACAAAGTCTAGTGTCATTAGAGGGTAAATAACCTATATATATATATATATATATATATATATATATATATATATATATATATATAACGTATTAATAGTGAGAACTGCGAAGTTAGAGCGGATCAGGTGAGAAGTGTTTATAGGCTGAAAACTGCGAAGTAATTTAAAAAGTTGTAAATGTTAAACATTTGGCTTTAGAATTTACATTTAACATATTAATAGTTTATTAGGACATATATGTCTTGGTAAATAAATAAATATATTTTTGATAAATATTTTTTTGTAAATATTTTTCAACTACTACTAGTGTTTTTCATTGTAATCTCATACTTCCTCAATTTATCACTATAAGATTATACTTTTGATTTAGAGTTGTTGGATTTATAAGTTATGATTTCTGTTATATAAATTACCTTATTGTATCTATTAGTTAAACTTCGCAGTTCTCAGCCCAAGACAAACTTCTCACGTGATGAAATTTTGTGAACATGTATTTCATGAAGTGTAGATTATATTCATCATATTTCAGCTTAAATGTCAATCGGGAAATCAATTAAATAAATTATGGAAAAACACTGTGTTTTTTATATATAGTTTGGTGCAGTGTATTTCAATAATTTATTTAACTGACTTTGTCGATTGAATTTTAAACTAAAATTTGTTGCAAATAATATACACATCATGAACAATATTGTCATAAATAATATACAAAAATTATTTCTATTTTCCTTTTTAAAAATTTTAAAGTGACTAACATTCTTTTACCTTTTTCGTATTCAACCACAATCATACATTCAATTTTGTTCTCATTTTCTTAAGTTCCCATCCAACTTAAATTGAGAAAAAAAAAATGAGAAACAGAGAGTAATTGTTTTGGCTCTTTACAAGTTCAAAAATATTAATGGTCAAAGAATTCAAAAAACAATTGATGTCATTTGCTAAATTAGACCAATAGCTACTGAGCCTCATAACCTCAAAATGAGTTATGAGAGGGGCTATAAGTTACCAAATGAACATTTTTGGATACAAAAATCTGAGAAAAGAAGAGTACGGGTATGGATGATGACATTGATGAGGTGTGGGACCCGCAAGAGGGGAAGATGGAGACAAAAGCCTGCGAATTGATTTTTTAAAGAATAATGTTTGTACACACTCTTATACACACTTTTGTATACACCTATGTTTGTAAAAGTTTTTTTTTGTCCGTGAACATCGATTCACAGACAACGTTTTGGACATAGAAAATATTATCAGTGAAGCGGGTTCATAGAAAAAAAAAAAGTCTCGCAAATATGATATGTATAATGTGTGCAGAGTTTGTGACTTTTTCTATGCGGCGGGTGAAGATATATTATGAGGTGCTTCTGCTCTACAGCGCCACTTTGACAAGACGCCTGAACTCATCATTTCTCTCGGATTCATTTCTATGACTGCCACTGCCTTGCAGAAATGAATGAGGCCATTAAATTCTCAAAGTGGCAGGCAGGTATCTGTTTCTTTGAACAACACTTCCTCCATTCCCACTGGGGAATAAGTTTAAAACAATACCACGGAACCTAAATACCACTCAACACTTTTTTACTCCTAAAAAATAAGACTACTTTAATGTGAAGGGACAAAAATGCCTCACTTCACACTTTAATGATTTGAGAGACTTATCCAGACTCCAGTGATTGTTACTATCCGTTACTTACTGCCGCACACCTCCGACCGCCGCTGTCGACTGTCGGATCTCGCCGACTGCCGCTGAAACTCCGCAAGAACTCTGTCGGACCTCCGCCGACCGCCTCCGTACCAGTCCTCTACGCCAGTCCTCCGACGACCTCCGCCGCTGGTTCTCCGCAACCTCTTTTGGCAGTACTCCGGCAACCTTAATCACCAGAACTTGAAGAGCCAAGCTTCAACATTCACCAGACTATTACAATGTTAATGCAATGATATTGGCAATGTAAATATTAATACAATATTCATCAATGCTATAAAAATGGCATTATCACTATTACAATGTCAATGACAATGTAGTAACAATGACATTGAAATCACGACAATGTCAATAGAAATGCGATGACAATGCCAATCTTGATGTCAATGCGATGACAATGTCAATCTTAATGCTATGAAAAATGACATTGAAATCATGACAATGTCAATAGCAATGTGATGACAATGTTAATTTTGATGTCAATAGCAATGTAATGACATTGTCAGAAATATTTCTCAATTTAAAATGTAGTCATCATAGATATTTCCAAAACAAACAATGTCAAATATTGTCAACAATATCAAAATAAAAAATGTCACAATATCAATTTCAATAATATAAAAATGACATTGTAAAATGATATTGTAACAATATATATGGTATGACAATGTCAATTTTATGACATTGTGACAAACCACCAATGAAATACAATAATAATGACCATGACATTGAAATCAAACAATTATGAAAACAATGTCAACATTAGAAGATGTCACAATACTAAAATCATTTATCACATTGTAAATTTCACAATGTTGATATCATTATAAAAATATATGATAATAACATCAAAGTGTTACTATAACAATGACATTTGAATCAAATTTTATTCAAAACATATTAATAAAAAATAAACAAAACAAATATGTGTAAAAAAGTTAGAAGTTGAAACCAAGAATTTGAAGAGGCATATACATGCCACTACGCCACCTCCTGTAAAGGAAAATAAAAATTTAGAAGGCAGCCCACGATTTCCAGTTTTAGAAGGCACCGTTCATTCCAGATCTACCCAAGAGAAGAAAAGGAGGAGATTGCCATATCTACCCAAGAGAAGAAGAAAAAGAGGAGGAAGAAGAAGAAGGGAAGAAGAGGATAGAACACATAGAGCCTCTCGCAGCAGCTGTTGTGCCGCCGCATCTTCTCCGTTGAGCCCGCCCTCTCGCCGAAGCTGTTGTGCCGCCGCATCTTCTACGTCGAGCCCGCCCTCTCGCTAAAGCTGTTGTGCCATCACATCACCGTTGGAGTGTTGCCGTGTCTTCTCTGTCTTGAAGCTCCCCTCCTTTGCTATGGAAGAAGAAGAGAGAGCGTATGAGGCGGAGGTTGTGGAGGAGAGATAGCTAGAGATTCTCGTCATATAAGAGTGCACTCCAGATCCGACGAAGAAGAGTGCTGCTAGTCTGTTGCAATTATATCAAGGGCAAAAGTGGGATTAACAAAAAAAATTAGTCTTATTTAGGTTTTAAAAAGTAGGAAGTCCTATACGCGTACATAAGTAAAATTTTGGTCCTACTTAGGACCATTTCTCGACTTCTATGATTAAGAAGGAAAGGTGTTGGTTATAGTTATCTTTTAACCTCTCAAAAAGTAACTATGGAGCTACTTTCACGGTTGATAACAGGAATCAGCCAAAGTAGCCCATTAGAGGGATGTTTGGCTATTTTTACATATTTTCAGCTTAAATAGCTCATTTTTGCTCTTTCAAACACTCTACTCTAAGTATATCAGCGTTTACCGAAGAACTATGTTTGCTAAAAAGGGGTGAAATTGTAACTCAATTTATGATGCAAAAAATAATCTTTGAAATTAAAAATGCGGAGTATATTTGACGAACTACGTTCCTCTCAACTTTTCGAATCATCAGCGATTGTGAATTATAATTCCCTTTCAGTTCCTATCATTCCACACATTTGAGATATGCTACATACAAATAGAGGTAAAAGTATTGTCCATTTTCCATTGAATCAAAATAAACACGCTTACTCTTTCTCCGCATAGTAATCTAATTAGTACCCCATAGAATCATAGTCTGCAGTTGAAGGGAAAATTCCTAAAAAAAGTTTTGAAATTCTGAAATATGTATGACATATTTTTGTTTCCTAAATAGGAATAATTTCTCCCAAGTTTGCCATTATCTGAAGATAAACATGCTGTTTCTGGCAAGTTTTTTCCCAAATTTGACAAAAAATATTCATTTTAGAAAATAAAAACATGAAGGTCCTATTTTGGAATTTCAAAACGTTTTTACTCCTATTCAAAACAATTTCTAAAAGCTGTCAGAAGGATGTTTGCAAGAATAAGAGATGAAAATTTAAAATAAACACCATTTTAAAACTACCACCAGTCCAGCTGTACATTTCATATTGCACAAAAGAAAAAACTGGAACCCTAAACTAAAAACTTGAATTTGAATACCCACTCCCCACAAAAAAAAAAAAGATCACCAATATGATAAGCCATAACTAGAGTAGCACATTAAGCAAATCTACTAAAAGAAAAATAATAATCTAGAGAAAAGTGAGCATTGTTGCCATCCACACTCAATAAACTGGGCAGCAATTCTAGATGCTGAGAAGATCAGGAGGTGGGGAATGAGGCTGTGGTGGGGCCAGCGCATAGTCCTTCGTGTCGCTCGGACTGGTAACAGAGAGTGGTGGGGAATCGGTAACAGTGGAATCATCCGTTTTACTGCCCGGTGGCTTCGGCAGCTCGGTCAACATCTGCACGACCTCCCGCATCTTCGGGCGCTCAACAGCTTGCTCTTCCACACATAGCATTGCTACATAGAACACATGCATCGCCTCGTGTAAGGGGACTGTGGACAGTCTCGGATCAAGAATCATAACCACCTCTTCCTTTATCCCACCTGTTATATTTCTAACCCATTGGACAATATCAACCCCATCCCCGAACTCTCCAACTGGCTTCTTCCCACATATCAGTTCTAATAGCACCACCCCAAAGCTGTAGACATCACTCTTCTCATCAACCTTCAGTGTATATGCATACTCTGCAAATGACAAAAATTATTACAAACTTATTACCCAAACAAATAATTATCAAAATGTACCATCAGAGAGCACTGTTTTTCTTTTTTTGGTTTGCTTTGTCTGGAGGGAGAATTCTTTGAATGGGAGGCATGGCAAGGCAACTGAAGTGTTTAATAATGTCCATAAATGCCCAACCAAACACTATTGGGACATGTAGCTAGAAATCATTTTCACAGTCAAATGGTGCGCTATTTATTCCAGTCAGTAACTCAACTGTTGACACAGTGGTATGGATGACTTTGTGGCCATGTTCAACTACTTGTCATTTTAAAATGGGGAAGTGACTTTACTACACCACAAATTCGCATATTTACTGAACCTAGTAAAGTCAAAGCCCCCAACAGCCAATGTGTAATTTTTTTACAAGAAAACTTAAGAAAGAGCGAGCGAACCTAGCGAACCTAGCGAACCTAACAAAGGTATGAAGTCTCACTCACAACTACAACTAGAAATGCACACGCTAGAATTTCATTTAAGCCTAAGGCTTTGTTTGGTAAACTGATTCTGTCTGTTTAATTATAATTATAATTAAAATAAAGCAATAAGGAGCCTCTTACTTTTCTAATTTGGCTAAAGGGATATTATATTACCAAGCGCTGTTTCTTTCAAAGGATTCAGTAAAATTGGACAAAGAACCATTATCAAACAGGCCAATACAATAATTAAGCAACAATGATCTTTAAGCATAAGCACTGGATTAAAAAATCATACCTGGGGCAATGTATCCATACGAACCAGCAATTGCAGACATGCATTCGGACGTTCCAGAATCTTGCATGAACTTGGCAAGTCCAAAATCAGCGACATGAGCTTCGAAATTCGAGTCAAGAAGAATGTTGTTTGATTTCACATCACGGTGAAGGATCAATGGAGAGCAATCGTGATGGAGATAACACAGTCCCTTAGCAGCCTCAACAGCTATCTTATACCTTGTGTCCCAATGCAAATGACCACCTTTCTTCCCATGAATCATTTCACCTAAGCTCCCATTTGGCATATATTCATAAACCAAAAGATTAGTTTCATGGTTTGAGCAAAAACCTAACAACCTCACGATATGTCTATGCCTGATCCTCCCGAGGGTCTGGATTTCGGCATTAAACCCATGATCATGTGAAGACCCACGGCTCATAACTGGCAATCTTTTCACGGCAACTTGCTCCCCATGTGGCATCACTCCTTTATAAACAATACCTGCGCCTCCTTTTCCGATAATGTTGTCTTCCTTCAAGCAATCAAGAACATCATCACATGTGAAATCTAAGCGCTGGAATGCAGTGAGCTTCCATGAACGAGCATCACTGGCCTTTTTTAGAGAACGTGCTTTTATGATTGCTGCAATAGCAAATACTATAGAACAGACAAGGAGCCCAATCACTAGTAGAAGCTTCAGGGAAGATGATAATCCCTCTTTGGGACGGGGCTGATGGGACCCGTCAGCTATACCTGGTTTGCAAGGTCCCAAATACGGGCCACAGAGATCCTGGTTGCCTATGAATGAAGTGTAATTGAAATAACTGAATTGGCCCGTTCCAGGAACCAATCCCGATAAATTGTTGTATGAAAAGTCGACTGATGTTAAACTTTGCATAGAGGCAATCGCAGATGGAATGCTTCCGCTTAAGTAATTCTTAGACAGGTTCAAGTAGTTTAATATCCTCATACCTGTGATTTCAGTTGGAATTTCACCAGAAAGCTGGTTCCGGCTGAGATCAACAAATGCCAGCAATTTGCATTGGCTTATCTCTGGTGCGATGGCTCCTGATAGGGTGTTATGGCTGAGATCCATCTTAGATAACTGGTGCAGTTTCCCGATTGCAGCCGGAATGTGACCGGAAAATCTGTTCCCATCGAGAAGAAGCTTCTGGACGCCAACGAAATTTCCAATGCTCGTAGGCAATGGTCCGGTCAAATGATTGTTCGAGAGGCTGATCTGCCCTAAATTGGGAGATACCGTAACAGTCTCTGGGAATGAGCCCGTGAGGAGATTGTCTTGCAGTTCAATTTGTGATAGATTGGGCAAGCTCGTGAGCCCATTCGGGATTGAACCATTGAGATAATTATCCCCCATACGGATGCGACTCAGTGATCCACAACGGCCGAGAGATTCTGGAATCGGACCAAACAAGAAGTTTCCAAGAGTAATTAGGGTCTGCAGCTTGTTTCCGGTACACAAATTTGGGGGCAAATTCCCGGTCAATTTATTGGAACTGAGGTCGAGCAGCTGAAGCTTGCCGTTTTTACCCAATTGCTGGGGAATGCTTCCAGTGAAATTGTTTTCCCATAGCTGAAGAACCTCCAACTGCGGCAAATCACCTATGAAGTCCGGTATTGATCCGTGAAGTTTATTCCGGAAGAGGTTCATAAGAGTGAGATTCTTAAGCTCTGCGAATGTGGATGGTATTTCACCAGAGAACATATTATTCGACAGATCCATGGATTTCAAGTTATTCAAGTAACCTAGCTCTGGTAGTAACGAGCCGGTAAGACTGTTCACTTGCAGAAATAACGTGTCCAGGCTTTGCAACTTCCCTAATTCTGGAGGAAGCTCACCTGTGAGTCCGCAGTTAGCAGCATCCAAGCGGGTAAGCCGAGATAAGTTCCCTATTTCCGGGGGAATTCCCCCGGAAAAGGCGTTGTAGTAGCCAATATAAAGCTCTTGAAGTTTCGTAAGGTTGCCAATCTCCGGAGGAATCACGCCGACCAGCTCATTTCCAGAAACGGCAAGATACTCCAGCATTTGGAACCTTCCGTACTCCGGCGGGATGCGACCGGTGAAGAAGTTGCCTCCAAGGTGAAGGTGTCGCAAGTTCGGCATCTGATAGACATCAACTGGGAGCTCTCCGGTCAAGTTGTTGTTGTAGAGGTCGAGAACCTGGAGATTGCGGAGATGGATAAGTTGAGGGGGGAATGTCTCATTAAAGATGTTATTCGAAAGGTTCATGTAACGGAGATTAGGAATTGTGGATATTGCCGGAGGAACCGGACCGGAAAGTTGGTTGGAATCAACAGAGAGTCTGCGAAGGAACCGGAGGTGGCTAATATCAGAAGAGAGAACGCCGGACAGGTTGAGACCGGAGATATCGAGGGAGGTCACGCGACGGAGAGAGTCGCACGTGACGCCCTGCCACTCGCAGTGGGAAGTGGAGGCAAGCCAGGAGGCAAGAGATGCCTGAGATTCATCAGTAAAAGCCGCCTTTACAGACAGCAAAGCACGGTATTCCGGTATGCTCCGCCCTTCACCGGCGGCTAAGTGGCGGAAATGCAAGTGGACGAGAAAAAACAGAACGAGAAGAAACCGCATTTTCTTTGCTTCTCTTACAATCTCTTCCGTATTTCCCACAAACTGTTTGTGGAAAGGAAGGCAGTGAAAACAGAGAAAACGAGATGGCGGAAGGTGGGGTAGTAGTTTGAAGGTAGACGGAAGAGAAGAGTGAGGTGTGAGAAAATGAAGTGGGCAAGGATGGGGTTTATTTCATGTCTGAATAATGGGGTTCTGTTTAATTTCTAAAGAGTAAAGGGTTCTACAAAGAAATACCGAGTACTTGAACCCCTTGAATGAAATATTCCTTTTTACCCCTGACTCGCCATGAACATCTATGTTTTGCTATCCTGCCTTTGGAATAACCTTTCTAATCGCCCGCTTGGTGATCCCTTTTTCGGGTTATAAGGTTTATCAGTCATTTTTTCCATCAAATATATAGTTTTCTATTTCGCACGTTGAATCTTGTAATAAGTAAAAAAAGTAGGGTTGAAATTACTTTTCTGACTGTTTTGGATGAAATTACGATAGAGGATCATTTTAGCTATTTTTTCACACAATTTTTTATTTAATTTATTGATAACAAATACTACTATTTTAAATACTAGTATAATTTTTTCTTGAATCAGCAGAATCAGCCAATACAACTACTTCATCCAGAATTACATAAATTTTAGCAGAATCAGCCAATTTTAGTGTTACCGAATGGGCTCTAAATTTTATAAATTTATTTTTTTTATCTTCCAACCTTTACCCAATTGCTCTCACCCCATTGTAGTAATCTGAGTCTGCCATAATAAATTGCAGCCCACAACCATAATATACAGTATATTTTCTTAAATTTATAGGAAAAAATGGTTAATCGACATAGTTAGGATGTTTTTACTTAGACGTAATTTGCTGGTCTGGTCTGGTTTATTTGTATTTTTATAACTATCCAAGTCTGGTCTGGTCTGAACTGGTCTGGTCTGGTCTGGTTTGGGAGGAATTACGGTCCAAGTAAAAACATCCTTAATAACCCACAATCACAACAGATTTCAGCGTTACCAAACGGGCTATTACAACAAAAAAGACTTAAAAGTTGATTTAATTTTGAGTTTTGTGAAGAAATACCTTTTTGCCCTTTGTTTTTGTGTTTTTCTATCTAAGAAAATGTAGACCATACCTTTACAGGTAATTACACATCCGATTACCCATTTTTCAAAATAAATTACCAACCACCTTATAAGAAAAACAAAAAAAAAATGAACAAGAAATAAATAAATAAAGTATGTCCCGTTGGATCATAGGATCGCTTTCTTTACTAAGAAGAAGACTACAGTATGTAATACGTGTAGGTAACTTTTTGTATTCATTAAAAAAAATCCTGTTTATCAACTAATCCTCCGTGTCACGAATCAATCTAAGTCACATTTAATGATAAAATTCTTTGTAAATAGTATTTTATTGGTCCGTAAAGTTGAATTAAGAGGGCGGATCATGGTAGATTCTTTAATTAAATTGGCGAAGTATAAGTGTGGGGTCATATTACACAAAGCAATCCACTAATGTCATTGTCCAAAATGGTAAGGAGTAGTTATTATAAGAAACTATGGTAACATTAATAGTATTAATGAACTACATTCTAACTTGCCAACCCAAATTAGAGTATGGTTGTTTAGGCAAGCTTTTGTCAACTACCATTTTAGTAATTTATTCCGTTTAGACCATTAACAAGAAGAATGAAATTTAAATGTCACATATCTGTTTCTCTTTCTCTTTAATATATACAGTAGCTAATATTTCTAGAAGTGTACTTAACAAATTTGAAAATTAGGTATATTTTTACTTCGACCCAGATTGATTAATTAGAAACTTGATCATAACCAAATTTAAACAAATAATATTAAGCATTAAAAAAGGAAAAATTGACAAGAATAATCTCATCTTTCATTGATCTTCTCATAATAATCCTACATTTGCATAATCCCAAAATAATCCCACATTTGCATCCTATCTTCTTTCATTGGACTCTGACCAAGTTTTTTACCTTTCTTTGAAAATCTTATATAAATAATCTCACATTTATAAAGATATAATAGAAAAATGAGAGGTAAGATTGTTTATATGATATTCCAAAAAAAGAGTAAAAAACATGATCAGGGTCCAATGAAAGAAGATGAGATTATGATGAGAAGACCAACGAAAGGTGAGATTGTTTTTGTCAATTTTTCCATTAAAAAATCAAATAGGATCAGTCATACGGAGTATGTAATACATTGTAGGCTAGACGAGTTCAAAGTTCAAACATGATCAAACAGATTATATTTAAACAGTTCAAATAAAATCATATCAAACTCAAAATAGTTAAATCAGATCAGACCAAACCAAATCACATTAAACGAGAACAATATAGTGGTAGTTCAAATGAAAACATTTTACCATAGCACTTAAACATTTTATCAATAAGAATATTTCAAATTCAAAAATGACTCCAAATATGAGTAAAAATAAAGCGAATATGGATTTTACATTTCTTGACCAAGTAAAATTAAATATTGTGATGCTTATTAATATTGTTGTATTAATGTCATATATATTGTCAAAATATGACGGTAAGAACAGATAATTTATTCTTCTTTAAATGAAAAAAACATATGCACCTATTATAAAATTTCACTTCATTTATAGTGTTTGGAATTTTGTATTCGAAAAAAGATATGCATGCCATCTTAATTGCAGATGCGTGATGGGACGCCCAAACAATTGAAAGTGAATGGACGGACGAGTGGACCATTGACTGAAGGAAGAAAAAGAGGGGGCCGTGGCGCAATAAAATGAAATTATGAGGAGTATTCTGCAATGAGGGAAAAGGGGAAAGATTGGATTAACCAATAAAATAAAGGCTTAAAGAGTGATGGCTGAAACTGCGGGGCACTCACTAAAACTCGTGTCCATGCAGACGTTGCGACAATGTAAGCAACTAAAATCGTGACACAAAATACAATTTGTGACGATTGAACCTGACATTGTAAAGCTATTTCTGTTGGGATAAATAAATTAGTCTTTTTTTTGTAAAACATTAACCACCTCAACAAATAGATCGAAATATAATTTTATGCTAACAATCAAAGATGTTTTTACTTGGATCGTAATTTGCTGGTCTGGTCTGGTCTGGTTTCTTTGTATTTTTAAAACTATCCAAGTCTGGTCTGGTCTGAAATGGTCTGATCTGATCTGGTCTAGTCTGATCTGGTCTACTCTGGTCTGATCTAGTCTGGGACGAATTACAGACCAAGTAAAAACATCCCAAGTCTTAAAGCATAACATATGTTGTTGGGTTCTTTAAAAAAACATATGTTGTTGGGTATTACTCCGTATTTTAATTTACTATGTAATACGGAAGCCCAATCTCAAATATTATATATTTGAGCGCTTGGCTTCCGAACTTGATAGTAGCATATTGAATATCTCGGTCTATAATTTCGTTTACATTTATCGTATTCAATATTGCATTGCATAACTTCTTAAATGCTCTTTCTTGTGGAAGCAATAAGTGTATGCTACTACGTAGTCAAGAAAAGAAAACAATAACTATATAATTAAAGGCATGTTTGGCTCAATTAGCAGAAAAGATACTCTTGATTGTGAGTTTTTTAATAACTGTTTACTTTTAGTGACTGAAAAGATCTTTAAAGGAAAAATGTGATATATAGATGTTTGGTGAAAAGCTGATCGTTTCATTTTGTTCTATTTGGTATGCAAGCTATTATGACTATTGTTGACTAATTAATGTTAAAAGTCACATACTTTTCTTAGATGCTGCTCGCCAAAAAATCTTTTATTTTTTGAAAAAACTCTTAAAAATTATCATGTCTACCATACAACTAGAAGGTTTTAGAGACTTTTTGAAAAGTACAACAACTTGTCCGGCATGCACTAAAATAAACATAACAAATTTACAAAAGACAATGTGACGTTGAATTGAGTTATCATAATTGTAACTTCGTAGTTATGAATGCAAATTCATAATAGTTTTAGTCACATTTTTATCATTAAATTTTATTTAAACGATATAGCAAAAAGCTTTAAGCTTTTTATGACATTTTCTTTCAAGTGTTACAGACGTTATCGGCATATTACACTTTTAGTGGTGCCACACGTTACATGAACGGTGTGTGTCGGTTTGAGGACTATACTTTAAATTATTTTTATGAATTTTTATTTTAGGTGCACAGAAAGATTCTTTTTAAGTACTCCATTCACTTGTAAAGGTTCCGATTCACTTTAAATTATTTTTATGAATTTTTATTTTTATATTAGTAATACGGACTACTCCATTCACTTGTAAAGGTTCCGACTTCCGATTGTTTTTTAGAAATGTTAAAGGCGTTAATTATAAAAATAAGACTAAAAGTCACTCACTTTGCACAAATAGGACCTAAAAATAAACTATTTTCTCATAGGACTAATTATGTCTGTCTTGGACAAATATACCCTTATAGCTATTGAAATGTTTTAATTCATAATAAAATAATAAAAATTCGTAAAAAATACTAAAAAATTAATAAAAATATTTCGATAATAATTACTTATTTTTTTATTTTTTTCCAAAAAATAAAAAAAATAAAAAAAAAATAAAAAAATAAAAAATTCAAAAAAATAAAATAAAATTCACCGCCGCCTCTGCACCACCACCTCCCGTTACCAGGGAAACAAAATGCCAAGTTCATTAGGAATGCCATATTTATGGCAGAAAACAATGAAAATGTTGGCATTCTCAAAGAGAAATATGCCATGTTTTTGGCATTTTCAGAAAAAATGGCAGTTTTTAGAAAAAATGGCATTTTTTTCACAGGCCGGAGATGGTGGTGCAGGGAGGTAGTACAGGCGGTGGGAAAGGTGTCCATAACTTTTTTACATTTTTTATGGAGTTTTACTATTTTTTATTAATTTTTTAAAAAAATTAAAAAATTAAAAAAAAAATTATTTTTTATTTTATCATTATTTTATAAATTTTTTAAATATTTTTCTACGAATTTTTGAATTTTTTTAGAATTTATTATGAATTAAACATTTAATTAACTCATATTTAAAGGAAGGGTAAGAATGGAATGAAAAAATATGTATGTTTCCAATAGGACTAATATGGTCCCTATTTTGAAAAGAAAAACATAGTAAGTCCTATTTTGAGTTTTTGCCATATTTTTAGTCCTATTTGGAATAATTTCTAATGTTAAAGTTATACTCGGTAATTACAATGAATAGTGGAGACAAGATAGAGAAGTAAAAGTTAGAAACTGAAAAAGTACTGAGACTGAAAAAGTAAAAAAATTGAAAATAGACTTTAAAAAACGATATGTATGCCTTCAAAATATGAGACAAAAAGTTTGAAATGTGACCAAAAGTTACAATTGAAAGTAATACTAATTGCTAAAACTAAAACTTCTGTTTGTGTAAAAATCCCTATATAACGCAAAAATTAAAAAAAGTTCAAACCTATCAATCACAGTATGCTTATCGATCTAAAAGCTAGCGGCTTAAAGTTAGAAAAAATTCTTAACGAATTTCGAATTAGGTATGTTTTTATTTTTAAAACTAAACTTATTAGTCGAATAAAATCATAAAACTTTCAAATTATGATGACTCGTGTTTTAAGAAGAAAATAATGATATCATATTTGATAAAATTGGTTATGCTTACATGCTCATCTTTAGGACATTTTCGGGGCGATTGTAGCTTTAGATAAGTTTATCGTACATTGAAAAGATTTTGAGTAAATATAACATGCATTCTGCTATTTCCGCCTCTCTCTATAGCGTCTCACTTTGAGTTAAGTAAGGATCAGTCTTCCAAGACTGTTCCTAAAATTGCTAAAATGAAATATGTGCCTTATTTCAATACTAGGAGTAAACATAAACATAATTGCACAACTAGGAGTAAAACTTAAAACTTCTCTCAATAGGAGTAAACATTAATTTTCTACTCTTCCTAACTTAATTAATTCTAAAACAGGACTTATTCGATTCTATTAAAATATAAAAAATCTAAAATATTTTAAACAAATATTAAAATAATAAAAAAAAATAAAAATAAATAAAAGATAGATAAAACACATTAAAAAAATATTATGGAGGCCTTTCCCACAGCCTCGGCCACCAGCCCACCAACCAGCAATGCCACCTCCAATCGGCAAAAAATGTCATTTTATGTAAAAATTCTCATTTTTCTTTTTGAAAATGCCATAAAGATGCCATCAAGATCAAAAACTTTTTTGATCAAAAATGTAAAAACACATTTTTACTCTTTGTAAAAGTTGGAAGGTATAAATTTCACCGTAAGCAAATGTATAATATATAGCAAATGTACAATATACACATTTTTACACATTTTTGCTTACTGTGCTAAATATATATAGCAAATGTACAATATACAAAGTGGTAACCGATAGCTATCATCCAAGTCTGGGTGAAGCTTATCTCCTATCTACGTGCGATCAACTAACTGATTACAAAGGATAATATTTACAATATAATTAAATGGAATAGCATGACGAGAGAGTCCTTCGGCGCACTACATGGGTAGGCCGTTTGGTACGCGTGTATGCATGGTCATGCATGGTCATGCATGGATATGGTATCACGCCCCGGCAGTTTTAACGTCGGGTAGATTAACGTTCAAACTGGATCGAAATTCATCAAATAAAAACCGAGGTAGTCCTTTGGTAAATATGTCAGCGTATTGAAAACGGGAGGGCATCTCACATGCATGACACGAACATGACCGAGAGCTACCTTTTCACGTACAAAATGTATGTCCATTTCAATACGCTTGGTGCGTTGATGTTGGACGGGGTTTTGAGACATGTAGATGGCGCTTACGTTATCACAATATACGAGAGAGGCCTGCGAAAGGGGATGCTCAAGAAGAAGGTTGCGTAGCCAACACAATTCGGTCACAGCATTGGCTACCCCCTATATTCGGCCTCGACACTTGATCGGGATATAGTGGGTTGTCGTTTGGAAGACCAAGACAAAAGATTATCCCCCAAGAATATACAATACTTAGATGTGGAATGCCGGGTGTCGGGGCAGCCGCCTCAGTCAGCGTCGGTGTAAGTGATCAACCCAGTCATAGGAGAAGATTTGAGATGAAGACCGTATGAAAGTGTCCCTTTAACATAGCGTAGAATGCGCTTGAGAGCATCAAAGTGAACAAGCCGGGGGTCATACATGTGTAAACAAACCTGTTGGACACCATAGGATAGGTGCGGCCTTGTGAAAGTGAGGTATTGTAGTGCCCCGGCTAAACTACGATAGAGAGTAGGGTCGGGAACAGGAGGTCCGTCATCAGCGCTAAGCTTGGCTTTACTGTCAACCGGAGTGGAGGATGGGTTGCAAGAGTCCATGCCGGCACGGTGTAAGATTTTTGTAGCATATTTTTTGTCACGCCCCACACCGCATCTAAGCGCGTGTACAACTCCCGTATGACCAAGTGACGTCACTCGCAAGTCAACGTGACTTAATCATACAAGGCGTCCGTAAACATAATCCATCCATACTCAGTAGTAAACACACATAACAACGTCACAGTTTAGATTAATTGAATAGCGGAAATATTCAACAATCAAACATGGGCCACACATGGCCAAAACGTGGGCTCGCAGGCCCAAAACAATGTATATGTTACATTAAATATCCATGAGTATAGTTTGTAGTTTTAAACAATAAAGGAAGCACGAACCACGTCTTCCTTTAGATCACTCCGTCGAACAAGATGCGGATAGCAAGCTTTAGCTTCAACCTGAAAATGGTGGGGGGCTCCGAAGGGGTCAGTACAAGTGCCGAGCGAGTAGCAAGCTAAATGTAGCATAACTAACGTTTCAAGTAAAAGACCCAAACATAGGGTGATACATACACATATAGTACTTTCCCCCAAATTATAAAATACATATCAGTATATATATATACACTTGGAAATACCTGACTTGTAGGTCATTGTTTATTTGGAAAAATCATAGTAGTTAATATCCTTGACTTAAATTCCAACCCACCCATATCCTATGAGTGTATAGGACTCCTCCTGGTCCAAATAAAGTTATTCATACAAGTTTGAGGACAGTACCATCGTCCTTGGATTCCCTACCATTTATACATATGAGTTTTGAGGACACTATCGTCGTCCCTGGGTCTCCACCATTTATATACCGAGGTTTGAGGACAGTATCGTCGTCCTTGGATCTCCACCGTTTATACATTTGAGGTTTGAGGACAGTACTGTCGTCCTTGGGTCTCCACGGTTCATACATTTGAGGTTTGAGGACAGTACCGTCGTCCCTGGGTCTCCACCGTTTATAGATTTGAGGTTTGAGGACAGTACTGTCATCCCTGGGTCTCCACCGTTTATATACCGAGTTTTGAGAACAGTACCGTCGTCCTTGGGTCTCCACAGTTTACATATCCATTCCTATGATCTACCACATATCATACATAGATAGGGTCTATATCGTAATCATTTATCAAGACTAAACCAAGTCTTATAGCTTAAGCATAACAATCCATGCAAACCATGCACGAAAATCATCATTCGGGATAAAACAACACCTAACCGGCGTCGGTTATGGCCCAAACCGGCGCCGGTTCATATTTAATTTGATTAATTTGGCTGCCCCGTACTCAAACCGGCGCCGGTTATAGCCTAAACCGGCGCCGATTCACTTTCTTCTTTGCGGTCAACGGCCCGTTGACTGCCCGAACCGACTCCGGTTGATTCGAAACTTAACCCAAACATGAATTAAATCTTAAACAATCAATATTTGCCATTTTGGCCATCCAAAACATCACACATGTTTTTATATCATTTTCATATCATTTTTAATGCATAATCATTATGACTCATCTCATATAAGCCTACTCATCTTGGCAAATCACATGCTTAAACCATTTTAAACATCATTATGAACACATATAGCATTTACTTAGGTAATCTCATACTTAACCCAAGAGTTACAAGACATTAAGCCATCCACTCACCTTGAATGAGCTTTAAGAAGTTCTACCCTTCCCGGTTGAACTCCGGCGAAACTCCGGCGAACTTTGAAGAACTCCAGTGACAACTCCGGCGACCCTTTCAACTCCGTGAAAGCTCTAGGAACTCCTTAGACAAGTTCCTAACAACGTTTTATCATCACAAAACCCATATCAAAACAAATAACCTCTAAAAGGTTATTTTCCGACGAACCGGTCACTTTGGCTTCTAAATTCGTTCTTGGACTTAGAACTACCTTCCAACCCCTCATTATACATTTCTAAACATGTAGAGCTTATCCATGGGTTCCTCATATGCTATATAAGTCATATGGTAATATCATGTAGAGCTTATCTAGGGGTTCCTCAGAGCTTAAAGAGTAGAAGAAAAGTTAATATAAGGTCATTATCTTAATCATCACACTTTTTCCTCCCTTTTTCCTCTTTAAACTTCCTTCTATGCCTCCCTTGAGCTTGAGTCCAAATTTAGCTATGGAGTATGGTGTTTTCAGAGCTTATCTCTTTCCTTGGGGTGGTTTGGACGCACAAAACAATGGGGGAGGGAGTGAGGAGACTCCTTTTGTCTCAAATGGTAAATGAGTGAGGAGAGAGACCCACCTTAGGTCAACTCTCACCCAAACATCACCCTCAGCCCCCACACACACCTCACAACCCATGTTGTGCAGCCCCCTTGTCATATTTGAGCTCTCAAAAAAACTTGGGGTGGCCCCCACTCTTGTGGGAAGTCATCTCATTATGTCCCGATGTGTACGATCGGCCCTGAAAGTTGTATTTCTCAGACTGCTTTAATTATATTTTATTTTATCGGGCCAAATAAAATATATCACATGTTCCAAATCACTATAGGCCGTTAGAATGAATATACATTCCCCAACTTTAATTTAGAAGTCTCTGAAATTCGTTTCGGACTGTTATCCGTTAAATTACCAATACCGGTAATTGGGCCTCGTTTGACAAACCGGTCAATCCTTTGCCCTTTCCATGGCCCAACTAGAATATCCACCACCATATACATATTATCTAGACCAAGATGAATATAATATGTGGTCTCGGAATTATCGGGTGGTCCCCGCTCCCGATGTGGGCCCCACGTGCAATTCACCATTCACGCAAAAGTAATAACAAAAATTTACAACCTCTTAAATTTATCAACCAGTTCATAAGGTTCAATACATGATTTACATAAAAGTAAATATAATTGGGGACAGTGTTACATTTTTCTTGGGAGAGAAATAGGTTGTCGGGTTGACGGTTGACTGCTATGCCAAGAAAATAAGTGAGTGGGCCGATATCCTTGAGAGAAAATTATGTGCCAAGTTTGGAGATGAGGGTGGTGAGGAAATTAGGTGTGGAGGCAGTAAGCACAATGTCGTCTACGTAAAGTAGCAAATAAGTTGTGGCCCCTGCATGGTGGTATATAAATAGGGAGTGGTCCACCTTAATGTGTTTAAAACCTAGTGTGGCGGCATGTGTAGCAAACCGGTGGTACCATGCTCGGGGAGCCTGTTTAGCCCGCATAAGGATTTTTTGAGGAGGCACACATGAGAAGGACGTGAGTTATCTTTGAATCCAGGTGGTTGATGCATATAAACAGTTTCGTCAAGAAAGCCATGCAAAAATGCGTTGTTGACGTCAAGTTGATGGAGTGGCCAAGAGTGAGAGAGAGAAATGCTAAGTATCGTGCGGATGGTGGCCGACTTGACCACTGGACTGAACGTTTCATCACAATCAATACCAGGCCGTTGAGATTTTCCGTTAACGACCAATCGGGCTTTGTGACGTTCGAGGCTTCCGTCCGACTTGTGTTTATGCTTGAATAACCATATGCAACGTATAATATTAGCATTAGCGGGACGGGGCACCAACTCCCACATCTTGTTATTAATAAGAGCCGTAAATTCAGAGATCATTGCAGCTTTCCAGTTGGGATCACTAAGGGCATGAACGTGTGATTGTGGAAGGGGGAGGCGGTGATTGGTGTAATCTGTTGGGTATGTAGCGTATAAATTGGTTTGGGCCGGAAGACCCAACCTTGCTACGGGTTATCATGTGGTGTTGGGGAAGTATAGGCGGTGGGGGTTGAGTCGGTGGAGGAGGATTTGTGGGAGGGGGTTGACTTGACGTGGCAGGAGGAGATGGGGGGTAGGTGGCAGAATTGATGATGATGATACGGTTAGCAACACAAGAGGGGGGGGGGGGGGGGGGGGGTGAATTGTGTGTGTGTGGAACCGTGGCAGTTTTTCGCACCGTTCTAGTGTGGAGTCCAGGGAATTGCAAAATAGTAAAGTGCACAATGATTTAACAAGGAAAAATCCTTTGGCTCAAAGGGATTAAAAAACCTCGACCTCCCTCAGAGGAATTTTCAACAACTTCACTAATAAGCCTTTTGTGGTTACAAGGTAAATTCTCCTAATCTACCTTTGAGCCACCCCAACTCTATCCTCTCTAGGAAGAGTTATGCATCTCTACCTTGCGGGTAAGAGCCTCTCAGCTTTACAACAAAGCTCTCACACACACGACCCCAACCAGAGGAAGCTACACTTAAGTTGTTCCTCAAACTTCAATTACAAAACAAGTAAGAGAAAAGAAACTATATCTAGAACTCTGTAAGCAGGTCCAGTTGCCATGTTCTTGATACTCGCTTATAAGTATTTCTCTCTATAATTGTTTGGTCAAGCACACAACATTTCTCTTTGGCTGCTTTGTTTATATAGGCTGTCTTGGGCAGATCGTTTAAGCATCCTTCCTTGAATAGTTGATCTTCTAATCTTGGGACTTGCCTCAATATTTTGAATTGCTTTCCTTTTTCTTTATAATATTTCACATATCCGAGCTCAATATATAAGGTAGCCGAATTAAAATATCTTAATCATATATTCAAGGTAGCATATCAGTCCCGGACTAAGAGAATAAATACAAACAGCTCATCCAAATCTTGTGTGATCAATTAATTACCAAATAAGACAGGCTTCGGTCAATTCCCAAAAAGGTAGGAATATTATTCTCAATATAAGCAAGCAACGGATTAAGATATGGAATATATTTCAATCAACTTTTACTTTTTCAAATCCGTATAGCAAGAGAATATTTTACCTACCATAATAAGCATGTGACGGCCCATGCCAGAAAATATCCATACTCAAACTATTCACTTATTAAGTTAATCAAGGATAACTTTTATGGCAAGGAGATATTTAGCAAAGCATGCAATACGTAAGTGCTATGGTCAACCACCAAATGTAATCAAATAAGGATACTTTCCATAAAGCAATAAGCTATACTAATAAGTGGATGTCTAATCAAGTATGGAAAGAGAATAATCACTCAAATAAGCACTCATACAAGCAAATTACGTATATCATGCCAAGAAGGATATTTTTGCTTAAGATCATATTTTTGACAAAGTATAATCACTCATATAAGGAAAGCATATTAATTGAAAATCAAGTAGGTGCAATCCATATTAATTCAAATCATATTACAGAATTAGAAATGGAGCTGCATTAGTTCCTCCTGCATGGTTAGTCAATCAACACATTAATAATATCCATTTGTTCCTGAGGATAGTTCTGTCCTTTGTTCCGCAAGGAACTGTGAGTGGTTCTATCCGTCGTTCCACCTGCATGGTTAGTCATCAACAAAACAATCATACTCAACAGATGATTTGTTGGGTTGGTAGATTGGCTAGGTGGTGAGGGTAGTAATTGGGATAAGATATATGGAGATGGAAAATCCGTTAGAAAATTATATGTAGTGGGTGGGCCGAATTATTTGACTGAAATGGGAATTTGGTTTCGTCAAAACTGACGTGTCGAGATATGAACACTCGATTTTTAGACAAGTCGAAGCATTTATACACTTTGTGTTAAGTAGGAAAGCCTAGAAACGCACAAGGAGTCGTGCGAGCGGCCAATTTGTGGGTGGTAGGAAGGTGAGGATAGCACAAACACCCGAATATGCGTAAATGGGAGTAGGAGGGTTGTTTGTGATATAGGATAAGGGTAGGGGGTTATAAGATAGAGATTTGCATGGTAAAATATTATGAAGGTATGTGGCCATTTGAACGGCGTGAGGCCAGAAATGTGGAGGTGCCGATGCATGGAGGAGAAGAGTACAGGTAATATTATTAATAGAGCGTATTTTGCGTTCGGCTTTGTCGTTTTGGGGTGAAGTGTAGGGGAAAGAGTAGCGAAAAGTTGTTCCTCGTGTGGAGCAAAAATTATGAAATAATAGATTATTATATTCACGCCCGTTGTCACACTGGAGAACTTTAATATTTTTGTGAAAATGAGTTTGTACAAAAGTGTAGAACTATACAAAGGTGGAGAAAGCATCGGATTTGCGGTTTAGTGGATAAATCCATAAAAAGTTGCTAAAGTCATCGAGAAAGAGAATATAATACTGGTGACCAATGGAACTTAAAATAAGAGAGGTCCACAAATCGCTATGTATAATATCAAAGGGACTTGGGTAACAGAAACAGAAGGGGAAAGGGTAATTTATTATGTTTTCCCATTTGACAAGAAGAACAAACATCAGTAAATGTCTTATTACAATCGATGAATTTATTGGTACTAAGACTACGAAAATCAGGAATGTCGGGATGGCCTAGCCGATTATGCCATGTGGTAGATGTGATGCCTGCAAATTGGGCGAAAGATGGTTGAAAGTTGGAGCGCTGGGCACGAACCGGGTACAAATCACTTTGACTGTTACACCGCAGGATCAGGGATCGTGTACGAAGGTCCTTCACAGAAAAACCAAGTGGGTCAAATTCAATAGACACATGGTTATCAGTAGTGAATTTTCGTACAGAAATTAAATTTTTAATTATGTAAGGTGTATATAGGACGTTGGTAAGTTTAAGTGGGGAGGAAGGGGAGGGTAAAAAGGTGTGACCGTGACCCGCAATTGGAGATAGTTGGGCATAGGAGACTGATTGGTCCCTGTGACACCGCTCCCAATTTGAGCTTGGATTTTTAATTCATCAATATTAAAAATTTACTTGGAATGTACAAATACAAATTTCGATGAGGACGACTAGTTGAGTTCATGAATATTTATTCATATTAAGAACTAGTTACAAGTATATCAATCATACAAGAAATGATTTACTGGTCAAATTAATAACGATTAGTTATATTGTGTGTCAGACCCTAAAAAAATGGGGAGGGACTAACTAGTATATTCTTGGACCATGGTAAATTAATTAAAAGCCCAAGAATAAGAAAATGAGTTACATATAAATGTGTGGGCCGAACAAAAGGTAAAAGATTAATACGAGAGACTATTCGAGCCATTTACTAATAATAGAAATAAAAAGGGGGTTGGGGCCCGGAATATTGGAGAGGACTATCCAATGGATTTTAGGATCAACCTAATAAGGTCTACTAGCCTAAACTAATATAAATAAATGAATAAAAGTCATTTGGGCCACACCAAGATAGATTGAATAACCGAAGTGACATTCGAGTCCAAGTTACCAAAAATAGCAAGTATAAGGGTGGAGGCTTCCTACACTTTAATTTAGGGTAGCCCATACGATATAGAGTCCAAGTAAAATGAATATGAGCCTAACTAATACATTGGGTCGGAGTAAATTAAAAATAGACAGACCATGAACCCAACCCAACTAAATTGGCCCAACCTTACTAAAAATAGTAAGAATAAATGAGGGAGCCTTATCCTCTCCTCTCATTTTTATCCATACGTATGAGAGCTAAGAAAGAGGGAAAAGAGGCTTGAAGAGCTCCACACTCATAGCAAGAAGTCAAGAAGAAAGAAGGCCAAGAAGAGGAGCAATCCGAGAGAAAACAAAGTCTAGCGGTAAGAACCTCGTAGCTCCGGTTCTTGTTCTTCCATTTAATATATATTTTTCGTATATGATTTTATAAAAATCATATGATGGATTCTAGGGGATGTTCTACACGTTTAAAGGTGTAGGAAAATGATATAAAGTGTTGGTATTTAACTTAGAAGAGTTGTGGAATCGATAGGAATCGAAATCGCCGGAAACCGCCATTGCTAGGAGCTGTTTTCGTGCTGCAGGGCCCGAAAGCCGGGCAGCTTTTGCAAAAGCCGAGCAGCTTTTGCAAAAGCCGAGCGGCTTTTTCCCTCTGCCAGCCAAGTCCATCTCGGATCATCCCCGATCGAAGGTTTAACGATGGGGCTTCAATAGGAAGGTTTGTTGGACATATTTGAGGTGAGGATGACTAACTATATTGCTTATAATTAGTGAGTTAATTTCATAAGATTACCTAAAGTAATAAAATGTGATTTTCATGGATTATTAATGATTAATAATGCCTAAATGAAAATGCTATTGTTTATGAGTAAATGAAGCATGATATACAAATTTAGAAGAAATTGTGTATGATTATGTGATATGAAAGTGATGGCATGATAATGGAATTAACTATGAAAATATTGTGATACAATATACTTTTACTTCATGTATAGAATTCATGAATGGATAAAGGTGATATTTTTTATATTGAGATTAAATTGTATTTGGATTGGAAAATCAATTGAAATGAAATGTTGATTATGAATTAGGAACTTGGTTGTTCTAAGATTATCCGACTAGTATTGAAATACTATTCGGGAGATTAATATAAATAAATGATGGAATTAATCCTAAGAGATAGGATTGTGAATAGAGATGCCTTAAGTAGTCTTAAGAGATACTTAAAGGTCGAAATGTACGAGCTCTAAGATATGTTAGGAGTAGGCCTTAAAGGCTACTCAAGGTAAATTGATTCTAGGCATAGCATTGGCTTAGGAATCGAATAGATTGACTAAGAGCGGGGCTCTAGCCTAATGTAGATGACTAAGAGCGAGGCTCTAGCACAAATGTAGATTGATTAAGAGCGGGGCTCTAGCCTAATGTGGATGACTAAGAGCGAGGCTCTAGCATAAATGTAGATTGACTAAGAGCGAGGCTCTAGCCAAATGTAGATGACTAAGAGCGCGATTCTAGCACAAATGTAGATTGACTAAGAGCGGGGCTCTAGCCTAATGTAGATGACTAAGAGCGAGGCTCTAGCATAAATATAGACTGACTAAGAGCGAGGCTCTAGCCTAACGTAGAATGACTAAGAGCGGGGCTCTAGTACAACATAGATTGACTAAGAGCGAGGCTCTAGCATGGTATAATAATAGGATTGAGCGAGGCTCCATGATGGCTAAATAATGTAATTAAGAAATGCCCATGATGGTAGTACAACTTACAGAAGGTTATGAAAATCGTGACAAATAGTTACGGAGAAATAGGAGTGGACATTTCAAAATGAATATGGGCCACGGGCCGACTACTTGACTTTATATATAAAGTAAGTATATTTTTAAAAGAGGGTAACCGGGGGTTATGGCCTATAAAAATAGTATCACCCTATATTGAGGGTCTTAAGAAATTTAAACATAGATTATACTTAGTATGGTTGTCATTGTACTTGTCAAATGCTTCCAAGTACTGACCTCCCCTTCACGGGGAAGACCATCTCACAGTTTCAGGTAGAAGTTGAACTTGCTACCAGTGCCCGTTGCTTCGGGAAGATCTAGGAGAGAAGACGTGGCTCGTGCTTTGATGGAGTATATGGCCCGGGAACACCCGGCCCACAGACTCCTACTACTCCTTTAGAGGCCCAACAGGCCCAGAAGGCCCAACAGGCCCAAATCACGGCGCCCAGAGTACCAAGCAACCCGCAATATGCACCAGGGGTGCCTTCGCCCCCCTGGCCGAAGGCTCCAAACTATCACAGCATGGATATTTCGAACAAATAGAGGAACTGGGAGAAAACGGCGAAAACAGTAGCCCTCGGCACCTGGAGCCCTCGGCACTCAGGGGTCCTCAGCACTAAGAGCCCTCGGCTAGTCCTCTGCAGCCGAGGGCACCTCTCCCGACATGATATCCGCCTCACATGCGTACAGATCACCGTACCCTGTACAGACGTCCCATCCAACAGCCGCATTAAATGCGGCCACATGCGGCTGCCAACGCCAACCAGTTGAGGTGACCCCTCGGCCAATAGGCGCTTGACACGTGTCCCTGTCCGGCATTTATTGCTACTATAAATAGCACCCCATTTCCCCATTTGTAATGACGCTAAAAACGCTCCACATTTATAATACACTCTCTCTCTACATTTACTTGCTCTGACTTCTCTCTAAGTTATTCCCAGCAATAACCCTTCGGATATATACCCCCGGGTAGACTATCCATCATTTGGTGCTTTCATTGAGAGGTCGAACAAATCAAGTGAGAAACCCTCCCCCTTCGCCAAACACTATCCCTCTACCAAAATGGTGAGAACAACATGTGCCAACTCCAAAAACGTAGAAGACAAGAACCTGGTCCTCGGCGACGTCAACGCCCTCGAAGCCTCTCACAGGGCTCCCGAGGGCGGTGTCATCGCTGGGCTGGAACAGGCGGCTGTCGACCTACGCCTTCAGATCCAACAGAATGCCCCCGATGCCCGCCTCGGCATCGAGGCCAAGAAGAAAAATCGGAGCGATGACCAAGTCAGCCCTCCGGTTCTCACCATTGACGTGCAATCGGCGCTCTCCGCCTTCATCCAAACGCTCACTCAGAACCCGGGTGCCTTCGGCACCCTGGCTCCGGCTCAACCCCAGGTTGGGGAGAACATTATACTTCCCCCTCTGCCACACCCCTTCGGAAACCCCACCCCTCGGGTTGGGAACGACGAGGGGGTATTGGCCCAAGACATGTCCTCCCAGGAAGTTCAGTCCCGGGACCGCCACAATGACAACAGAGGAAGGCCCCGCACTTCCGCCCTCAACCGGCTCGGAGGAGGGCCAGACCGCCGAGGGGTCCAAGACCGCCTCGAAGGGAAAGCACTCCAAAGGCCCCAGGAAAGCAGAGGGTCTGTCTCGAGGGCAGATGAGGAGCGTCCCCCTCGGGACAAAGGCAAGGCACCCCTTCGTGCCAATGATGCTCGCCACCAGATCAACCAGGCCCACTCGGCCCGGGTTCGTTCGCAGGGGGCGGAGACCCTCCCGAAGGATCCCCGGGACGAAATTATTGTGGCCCTCCAACGCCGGCTTGATGAAATGGAGTCCAACAAAGCTCACGCCACCACCTCCACCCCTCATTCAGATCTCAAATACGATGCCATGATGGCCAAGATGGAGGAATTACAGAAGAAGGTGGCCGAGGGCTCCGGGGAACCCGTCATCCAGCTCCGGACCCGGACGCCATTTACCCCAAGGGTACTGGCGGCCCGGATCCCGGAAAAATACCGAGGGCAACACATACAGCCCTATAACGGGAAGACGGACCCCCAGGAACACTACAGCAAATATCAAAACAGCATGATGATGGTAGGGGCGTCGGACGAATATTTGTGTCGTTGGTTCCTCTCCACCTTAGAGGGGCCGGCATACGAATGGTTCAACCGGTTGCCCGAGGGCTGCATTGATTCGTGGCAAGAACTCGCCCAGCGATTCTTGACACAATTTGTCGGGAGGCGTCGCACAAGGAAGCACTTCTCCCACCTCCTAACCATACGCCAGAAGAGGGATGAGACCCTTCGGGACTTCCTGGAGCGCTGGAGGACGGAAGCCGACAAAGTCGACGGTGCTGATGACGGGACCCTCCTGGCCCTCCTACAAACCGTCCTCCGCACCGGCAACTTTTCAAGGAGCCTCATCATTGAACCCCCCCGCGACTACATAAGGGCTTTGCAGCGGGGGGACCGATATGCTGAGGCCGAGGAGGTGGAGAAATATCACTAGCATCCGGATCAGCAGCCCCCGAGGGCTGACAATAAGAACAACTGGGGGCCGGGGGCTCCTCCAAATCACCCCAAGTCTTCAGGACCCTCTGATGACCGCCCTCGGCAAGGCCAAGCCAAGCCCGGGGGAGGTTATAAAAGCAGTCCTAAGACTTGGGCGCAGCCCATCCTCCTGGACCGCCCCCGGACACCATTGACGCACCCCGTCAGCATCATCCTTGATTTTGCCGAGGAGAGGGGCCTCGTTAAGCGCGACTCTCGCGCACCCCCGGAGGTGCATGCTATCAACCCTCAGTTCCCCTACTGCCGTTTCCATCGGCATCAGGGGCACAAGACCGATGACTGCCACCAGCTAAAGACGGCCATCGAGAGATTAATACAAGCGGGACACCTGTCCCAATTTGTTCAGAGCCCTCGGCAGGAGGGACCTTCTCATCAGGGGCCTCCCCGAGGGCACCACACGAAGGTGAACGCTTGGGTGAACCCGAATACCATCCCCCTCGGCAAGAAGAGGGAGATCGGAAACTTGGAAGAAGAGGAGGAGGAATACCCCCACTACCAGGAGAAAAAACGCCACATCCTCATGATCACCGGTGGCAATACAGGGGGCGATTCCACCAGCCAACGAAAGAAGTGGGCTCAATCACTTTACGTGGGGGAAGTCACTCATATGCCCCCGGTAAAGCGACTGAGGGAGGAACCCATCACCTTCACCAACGCAGATCTCCCTCCTACTTCTTCTCCTCACAGGGATGCCTTGGTGATTCGGACTGAAATAAACGACACCATCATTCACCGAACTTACATTGACACGGGCAGCTCCGTCAATATAATGTACCTCAGCACCTTCAGAGAGCTGCATCTGGAGAGGGGGTCTCTTCGGCCCATTAAGACCCCTCTTGTCGGCTTCACCGGCGACACTATTGATTCCGAGGGGGTAATAACCCTCCCGGTGATCTTCGGTGACGGGCTCCATAGAGCCCAGCTCGAAGTGGAGTTCGTCGTCGTTAACATCGACTGCGCCCACAACATTATCCTCGGCTGGCCAGCCCTGGAGGACCTCGAGGCCATCATCTCCATGAGGCACCTCTTCCTCAAGTTCCCCGCCGAGGGGGGCATTGGCTACTCCCGGGGGAATCAGAAAACCGCCCGCGCCTGCTATCTTCAAGTCACTAAGAAGGTAAGTAAGACGGAATTCCGTGTTGACACCATCACCGGAACCATCGACCAAGAAGAAAAAAGGCCGAGGGCTGAACCAGCCGAGGACGTAGAAGACTTTGCGCTCGATCCGGCCCAGCCGGAGAGAGTCGTGAAGATTGGAGCCCAGCTCCCTGAAGATCTGAAGACCGGTATCACCGACGCCCTCCGCGCCTACTCCACTGTCTTTGCATGGGGGCCGGAGGACATGCCGGGAATAAGCCGAAGGGTCATCACCCACCGCCTCTCGGTGGACCCCTCGGCAAAAGCAGTACAGCAACGAAGAAGACCCCTCTCCGTCGAAAGGAGGGAATTTGTGAAGAAGGAGGTCGCCATGCTCCTCTCTATTAAGCACATCAAGGAGGTGAAATATCCCTCATGGCTAGCAAATGTAGTCCTCGCACAGAAGCCCCCTACCTTCCGCATGTGCGTGGACTACACCGATCTCAACAAGGCATGCCCTATGGATCCATTCCCTCTACCAAATATTGATCAACTGGTGGATGAGACCGCAGGGTGTGAGATCATGTCCTTCCTCGATGCCTTCCGAGGGTATCACCAATTTTTCATGCACGAGGAAGACGCCGAAAAAACTGCCTTCATGACTCCTGAGGGCATCTTCTGCTACCTAGTAATGGCCTTCGGCCTAAAGAACTTAGGGGCCACTTACACCTGGATGGTGGCCCGGGTCTTTCAAGCCGTCCTAGGGCGCACCATGGAGGCCTATGTCGACGACATGATCGTCAAGAGCAAACAATCTTCCAGCCATGCTGACGACCTCCGGGAAATCTTCGCCATCATGCAAAAGTTCAACCTTCGGCTAAACCCGAAGAAGTGCACCTTCGGCGTCCAAGGGGGCAAGTTCTTGGGCTACATGGTGAGCCGAAGGGGTATTGAGGCCAATCTCGAGAAGATCCAGGCCATCATCAACATGGAGCCCCCACGCAATGTGAAGGAAGTCCAACGGTTGACGGGCCGCCTGGCAGCCCTCAATCGCTTTCTATCTAAATCAGCGGAGAAATCTCTACCCTTCTTCCAGATCATGAGGAAGACGGTTGGCTTTCTATGGACTCCGGAATGCCAGGGGGCTTTCGACGAACTCAAGCGATATCTATCTTCACCCCCTGTGCTCTCAAAACCAAAGGTAGGGGAGACCCTCTATCTCTACCTTGGGGTCAGCCCGGCAGCCATCAGCTCCGTACTCATCCGGGAGGAAGACGGCATCCAACATGCCATCTTCTATGTAAGCAAGACCCTAAGGGAGGCCGAACTCAGGTACTCTCCTGTGGAGAAAACGGTGTTAGCCATCGTTTGGACCGTCAAGAAGTTGGGCCACTACTTTCAGGCTCACCCGGTTCATGTCCTCACTCATCAACCCCTCGGCGCCCTCATGAGGAGCCCCACCAGCTCCTCCCGCATGGTGAAATGGGCTATCTTCTTGAGCCAGTACAACATTGACATCCGTCCGAGGCCTGCCATCAAGGGCCAAGCCCTGGCGGACTTTGTGACGGAATGTACCGCAAGGGTAGCCACGGACGGGGAGCCCTCGGCTACCTCGGACGACTGGTGGACCCTCTACACCGATGGCTCCTCCGCGACCAAAGCATGCGGGGGAGGGGTAGTCCTCATTACTCCCGAGGGCTTCAGAGCCTACTATGCAATCCGCTTCTCCTTCAAAGTCTCCAACAACGAGGCCGAATATGAGGCCCTCCTATGTGGCCTTCGGCTGGCTGCCAACATGAGGGCCCGGCAGATCCACATCAAATGCGACTCCAAGTTGGTCGTTGGCCAAATCTCCGAGGAATATGAGGCCAAGGAGGGAAGAATGAAATAGTACAAGGAAACGGCCAAGGAGTTGCTTAAGGTATTTGAGGCACACTCTCTCACTCAAATACCGAGGGCTCAGAACTCCGAGGCCGACATATTATCTAAGCTCTCGGACGACTCCCCCGAGCATATCTCCAAAATTGCCAAAATTGAGGAACTCAGCCTCTCGAGTATCCATGCAAGCCCCGTTATGAACATACAGCAACGCCAAGAGGATTGGATCTCAGATATCACCGCTTTCATCTCCACAGGGCAGCTACCCGAGAATGAGACCCGCGCTAAACTGGCAAAGTTGAGGGCTCCTAGCTACACCATCGAAGATGGAAGGCTCTACAAACGATCTTACAATGGCACGCTACTTCGGTGCCTTCATCAGGATGAAGCCGAGGTCGCAATGGAGGAGGTGCACAGTGGCACTTGCTCAGCTCACCAGGGACCCTTCTCCATGTCCCGAAGGCTCATTCTCCAGGGCTATTTTTGGCCAACCATGGCCAGAGATTGTGCTGACCTTGCCCAAAGGTGCACCGCATGTCAACATTTCCAGAAAGCCCCCGGCAGGCCAGCGGTCAACTATGCCCCCATCAGCACATCCGTCCCCTTTTCTCGATGGGGGATAGACCTTGTGGGCCCTCTGCCGAGGGGTACCTCCAACAACAGATACATCATTGTGGCCATCGACTACTTTACCAAGTGGGTGGAGGCTGAGCCCCTCGCCAGTATCACAGAGGCGAAGTGCCGTCACTTCGTCCTCAAGAACATCCTCACAAGGTTTGGCGTCCCCCAGCAGATCATCTCCGACAATGGGACACAATTTGAGGCAGCCCCCTTCTGTGCCCTTCTGCAGGCATGGGGCATCAAACACACCTTCTCCTCCGTTGCCTACCCTCAAGGAAACGGGCAAGTAGAGAATGCCAACCGGACCTTGCTCGAGGGCCTCAAAAAGAAGGTGGAGGCCGAGGGCGGTGGCTGGGTGGAAGAACTCCACAACATCCTGTGGGCCTACCGCACCACCCCTCGGCGAGCAACAGGTGAAACACCCTTCTCCCTCTGCTACGGTTTTGAAGCCAAAGCTCCTACGGAAGTCACCCTTCCCACCCGAAGGGTGATCCAATATGACCCCGAGGTCAACGACAGCAACATGGCCCTCGACCTCCACCTCATTTCAGAACGCCGGGAGCAGGCCTTCATCTGGGCAGAAAATTACCGAAGGCAAGTCAAAAGCTACATCAACGCCAAAGTTCGCACTAGAGAATTCCAAGTGGGGGACTATGTCCTCCGGAGGAGGGAAGCCAGCCAACCAACCGAGGGAGGAAAAATGGCACCAAAATTCGAAGGCCCCTACATCATAGCAGCCATCATCAAACCTGGGACTTACAAGCTCAAACGCCCCAACGGGAAAGAGGTCCCTAGACACTGGAATGTACACCATTTAGTTAAATTTTACCAATAATGTAAGAGCGGCCAAGCCCTCATAACTAATGAATGTACTATCCTATGGCCCAAGGCCTCCACTTTTGAGGAATGAAGACACATTCAAGACACCACACCCTCATACTGACTACAGGCCCCAGGCCTCACCACAAGAAGAACCCCCTCCGGCACCAAGTGCCGAGGGCGGACACCATCAACACCTACAACAACAGGAGAACACCATGTGTTTTCGAACAAGACCCCTCGGTACCAAGTACCGAGGGTGGGAACTCCCGTCACCAACGACAAGGAACGCCATGTGTTTTATTTCCCTTCGGCACCCAGTGCCGAGGGTACATCCCCACCTTCAAACATCAAAAAAGAAAAGATAAGAACATCAAGTGTTCCTACAGAAGACCCTTCGGCACCCAGTGCCGAGGGTACACCTCCATCACCAACATCAGAACGAAGAAAAACACCAAATGTTTCAAAGAAGACCCCTCGGCACCCAGTGCCAGGGATATGCTCTCCTATCAACTTCCAAACATCTGTTGGGAAACACCAAGTGTTTCCTCCGAGGGCCCTCCGGCACCAAACACTCCAATCAAAACACCAAGTGTTTCATTTGAAGACCCTTCGGTACCAAGTACCGAGGGTAGACACCTCCACCAACTGCAACAAAAGAGAACACCAAGTGTTCCTACAGAAGACCCCTCGGTACCAAGTACCGGGGGCTACACATCGAAACTAACACCAAGTGTTGTTTCTAAAAGCCGTACCCCACGAGGACGCATATACCGAAGGCGCCACCATCGGTGCCGGCGGCACGTATTGCCCCCGGCCATTTGCAACTAGTGTGCAAATGAAAACCCTTCCTTGAAACGCTTTCCGCGTCACTACCCCTAGGGTATGACAGGCATGAGAAATGCCCAGGATTCGACTTTCAAAAACGGAACGCTATCCGCGTCATCACCCCAAGGGTATGACAGGCACGAGAAATGCCCAGGATTCGACTTCCAAACCGAAACGCTCCCCGCGCCACCACCCCAAGGGTGTGGCAGGCCACGGACTATGTCTAGCGCCGAGGGGACGACTTTCAAAAATGAGGCGCTTTCCGCGCCATCCCCCAAGGGGAGGCAGGTTACAGACCACCATATCTTGTGCCCAGGAAACGACCCTCGATCCCCTCGGAACTCGGAAGGTTAACCCGAGGGAGGAGAGCCATTGGTGTATTCTGATGGTCTCCTAATAGGCCCAGCCTTACCAAGAAACCAAGTTTCTTGATGCCTTCCCTTCACCACCAACCAAAAAAAAAAAAGAAGAGGGGGTGAAGGGGAGTAGACTCAGCGAGAAATCAAAGAGTACACTCCAACAGGTCACAATATACCGAGGGCTCCCCACGGGAACACCTCCGGTAATTGAAGGCTCCTATTTCCCGAAGGATACTACTCAAACGAATATCATCAAAAAACGGCTAAGTCCACTGCTTGGTCACCTCCGGTCACACAGGCACCGAAGGCTTCGACAATACAAAGGGACCGGACTATCCAAAGTCCACTAAACAGTACTTCAAACAAAACGAAGTACAGAGGGCCCCTACCCCATTACAAGGGACACAACTGGCTAAGTCAGACTCTACAACTTTTCAAAGTGTATGCCGAGGGCACACACTCCTCATTGGCTTTCTTCACAACAACAGGATTCCACACTTTTCCTAAGTCCACACTTTTGGAAAATGACAGCAACCGGAGGTTAATATGTCACCAGACAACCGAAGGCATCTCTTACAAATCTTCAAAAGCCAACCAAGGGGACTGTTCCAAAATATTTGCCCCTCGGACAGACTCCTCACTGACCGAAGGTCCAACATCTACGACACACTGTGAAAGTTTGTTAAGTTCCACATATTTGGCCCTCGATCAAATGCTCATACAACTCAAGGGCCCCACGATCACCCGAAGGGTCCTGTTCATATACCCGGAGGGCTCTACATCCGGAAGCTCGACATCACTTTACGCTTAAAAAATATTCTAAGTCCTAAATGAGTAGCCCCCGGGCATCTCGCAAAGTGATGTAGAGTCAGAGGGCACCTATCACCCGAAGGCTACACAAGGAAGCAGCACTTGGAAAAAAATCTAAGTCCTAAAGATTGGGCCCCCGGCCCAATCAATATTACAGCCAAGGGAATATGGTAGCCGAAGGCTATGCAATACAACAACACTTAAAAAAAATTCTAAGTCCTAAAGATGGGCCCCCGGCCCAATCAATATTACAGCTAAATGAATATGACAGTCGAAGGCTATGCATCAAGAAGGGATGCCATCTCCCGAAGGCTCCCGAGGGAAAATCTACACTTAGAAAATTTTCTGAGTCCTACATATTTTTCCCCGGTCAACTACTCATACATCAAGAAGGGATGCCATCTCCCGAAGGCTCCCAAGGGAAAATCTACACTTAGAAATCTTTCTAAGTCCTACATATTTCACCCTCATCTCAAGGGACCTAATAGCCGAAGGCTACCTATCAATCAAAGGCTACAGTACACAAGGAATCAACACTTAGAAAAAATTTCTAAAGTTCTAACTATTGCTGAGCCCTCGGTTGTATATCCAGCATAGGGTGCCCAACTACCGAAGGCTACAACCATATTCAAACACTTAGAAAATATTCTAAGTCCTAGGCATACATTCAAAAAGGAGAAGACATACACTCAAAAAGGAGAAGGCATACATTCAAAACATAGGGCGCATTCAAATGTGAAGAGCCCGGAGGCAGCATGCATTCATCAAAAACAGAAGTGAGTGTAAAATTACAAACAGGCCGAAGTCGAAGGATCAATGTTGTTCATTACAAAATATGTTCAGACATTCCTAAGTATAAAATCACTCAACAACTTCGACAGCATCATTCCCCGGGGTGTCCTCTGCAGCCGGCCTCGACGATACCTCCGCTCCGGCCTCAACAGCGTCGTCCTCGGCCTCTTTCTTCAGCTCTGTGTCCTCAAGGTCGGGCCGTTGTACACCTTCGGGGAGGGATTCACGGACATCAGGCTGCAGGGGAGGGAGGCCATATGCCGAGGGGGCGAAATCCTTTGGCTCAATACCCAAGTGCCGGGCCATCCTCCGATAGATGAGGGCCTGGGTGAAGAATTCGTCGGCCTCATAATATTCTCTGCCCTTCCGGGCCATCCATTCCCACCCAGGGCCCTCGGCCCATTCATCAACGCATGCCTCCACGACCGAGGACACCCACATCTTGCGCCCCTCGGCTCTCCAACCCTCGGCGACGAAGGCGTCAACGGCCTCCTCCTGAGCCTTGGCGATGGCTAACGCTTTGGAATCCTCGGCCTCTTTGGCAGCTCTCCTGGCCTCCTCAGCAGCGGCCTCAGCATCAGCCTTGCCCTTTTCTGCAGCCTCCAATTTTAGGTTCATCTGCCGAAGCTCCTCTTCTAGCCTGGCCCCCAGCTTCACCGCCTCTTTGTTCTTGAGGATACACTCCCTCATTTTGACATCCTGCTCCGCTTTGTGAAGGCGCCATTCTTGAAGCCTCCGGGCCTGTTCGCCGAGGGCTAGACAAGCCTGCAGATCAACAACAAAAACGGTTAAAGGCAATCACACAAAATGATCAAAGGAGAAGATGAAGAAAGCCAAGTGAACACTTACAGAGAGGGAGGAGCGGAGAATGTGGTCCTCGAGGGCCGCATCATTATAAGCCCCGAGGGCAGCCCTATCCGTCTCAGGGGTTATGCCCCTCAAGATGGCCCCCGGGTCGACAGCGCCGCTGGCCAGAGATGTACCCCTCGGAAACGAAACTTGGAGGACCTCAAGCAGCAACTCCTCTGCCCCCGCCGACGTTCCACCCGACGGCTTCTCCACCTGCACCCCGGAGGCGGGGTGCTCATCAACAATCATGACCGGGGGCTCCCTATCGGTGATATCCCCCTTCTTCGGCTTTTTGGTAGCCGGGGGGACCCCTTGGTCGCCACCTTCCTCTTGCTGGCAGCGGCATCGCCCTCGGCTTTCTTGAAGAGGGCAGTGGCGGGCTTCTGGTTGCCCTGTCCCGACCCCTTCGGGTCCTGTTTCTTCAGGCGAGCGAGGCCCTTCACGTTCACCATGGACACGGGGATACCTGCAAAAATACGACAAAGGATTAGGCCGACGGGTCTAAGCGAAGGGACAATGACATCCAAGCAAAACAAAAAAAAAACAAAGTACAAAAATCTAAAGCCCTCAGCTCCTACCTCCGGCTCCTCCGAAGGCCTTGTTGAAGGGAGGATACTTCTCATCGGTCTCCCCTATGAAGCGGTACCTCCGGAACCCGAGGGTGTATAAATCCTCCTCGAGGGTGCAATCTCTGATCGCCACATTCTTTTTTTTCCCTTCCGAGAACTTGGCCAGCTTTAGGCCGTCTTTCTCGAGGGCAGCACTCCTGATCTTTTCGTGCCTTCGGAATCGATCGCGCAGCTCCCTCGGGAATGGGTTCTCGCCCAACTTCACATAGCACCAACGTTCCCTCCATCCTTTGTTTGAAGAAGGAGCATCGGAGAATAGTTTGAAACGGGCAATCTGCTGCAGGTTCGCGTATCCCTCGCCGTTTTCGTGCCCCACCCCCCCCGGCACAAATTAAAGCTCTGGAAGAATAGATCCAGGCTGGGCTTCACCCCTCGGGACTTGCAGAGCTGGAGGAACCCCGCAATGTAGGAGTGGTTGTTGAGCGTAAGTTGGCAGGGGACCAAACCAACAAACCTCAGGTACTCCCGGAGGAACGGGTGCAGAGGGAACCTAAGTCCCATAGAAACCGAGAGGACGTGAATGGCGATACACCCCTCGGGCGCCCTGGACAACACGTCGTCAGGACCTGGCTCCACCACTTCGGCCGAGGGCCCCACGTGCAGCTGAGTCACATACAGATCTGCCCTATCGGCTTTCGACCTAATCTCGAGAGCCTCAGTGTTCAACCAACTGTACCCCTCGGGCATGTCCACTGGCTTTCCTTGATCGACAGCCCTCTCCTTCTTCTTGGTAACGGCCTTCGCTTTCTTCTTCTTCAACCCGGAGACCACCCTCAGAGGTATCGGATCTAGCGGCCTCGAGCTACTTGCTTCCCCAGAACCCCCCCCCCCCCCCCCCCCGGGGGGGGGGGGGGGGGGGGGGGGGACAGCAATTGTAACCTTCGTGCTCTCATTCTGCGCCTCATCCTCCGCTACTTGCCATGCGAGGGCTAGGTCTTCATCCTCGCACTCTTGCTCGAAGCCCTCGGCTTCGACCTCAGCAATGAGTTCCTTCTGGACCTCCCGGGCCAGGGCAGCATCAGCACCGACCGAGGGCTCGCTCACGGACTCCGCATCAGAAACGTGCTCCTCATCAACCGAAGGGTCCCCCGATATGTTTTGGGAATCGCTCTCGGACGACATTTTTTACCACGAAATGTGCCTAAGATTTCGAAGGATTTCTACAGGACCCTAACCCTAATCTAAGGCCAGAGGGCGGAACTTACTAAAAGTTTTGAGGGGAAAGCGGGACACTGACCTTGAAAGCTGAGTTTTGACTGAAGGCTTGAGTTTCTCTCTCTAGAATTTTTTGCAGAGCTTCGCTAGGGATGTTGGATGCGTAAAGAAGGAATGGCCTTGGCTTGGGGTATTTATAGGCTCCCAGATCCGGGCTTGGGCCGAGATCCGGGCTCCCAGCAGCCAAAGCCATCATTACGCACCGTCGTTTCACCCAACCGGTGACGCCCGCCCACGAGCAGCCAACGGCTACACTCCACGTGTACCCCCCCCCCCCCAACGGCTATAAATCTGACGCTACATATTCCAACGGCTATATTTCCAACGGCTATATTCTGGAAGCCCCCGGGTTTTCTGCTTCACTCCACTTCATCAAGGAGAGCCTCCGGGTACACTTACCTAGAGACGCCCCCAGGTTGTGCCCCACACAGCACATAACAGACGCCTTCGGGATCACTCCTTCAGAAACCCAAGGCTTCATATCAGGGCACCCCTCGGGGATTCCCACTCAGCACTGTAAGAACCGGGTAGCCCCCGGGGAGTTGCCTCATTGACGGATAGCCTATGGCACACAGGTAATGGGAGCCCTCGGGTATCTTCATCACCAACTAATCAACAAACAATGGACCCCCCGGTAACAACTCCACTGCTGCCCTCATCCATCAGGCCCTCGATCCCCAGATTGAGGGGCTCCCCTTCGGCGCCCCCAGGACATCAACAGCAAGCCTTCGGCCAATCAACACATGAGCCCTCAGAAGAAGAAGAGCCTTCGGCATTACCGTTATTCTCCATTTTTGACCAAGGTTTCACATTTTCGATTCATCATTGGGGGAATTCGGTGCACTCTTTTTCCCTCATTAGGATTTTTTCCCACAGGGTTTTTTCTAATGAGGTTTTTAACGAGGCATCCCCCCAAAATGAAACGAAAAGCGTCAGCCTTCGGCCCACAACAACAACGCAACTACTCTACTCCTTTTCACCACTTTACAAGTGCCTCAAGGAGTGGGGGACTGGAGGACCCGCTCGGGAAAATCATTAAATTACAAAATTAGTGAAATTCCAACAAACGACAAAGCAAGCCCTCAAGTCCCGACATGTGGGTAACTGAGGGACTGCCTTCGGCAGGGACATAAAAGCAACAACTCCTCACCAACTTCAGAGATCACGACAGGACAACATCAAAGGGCAAGCACAAATTACTCCTTTTCCCTCAAATACCTTTCGGCAAAAGGAGTGAGGGACTCCTGATGGAGTATATGGCCCGGGAACACCCGGCCCACAGACTCCTACTACTCCTTTAGAGGCCCAACAGGCCCAGAACGCCCAACAGGCCCAGAAGGCCCAACAGGCCCAAATCACGGCGCCCAGAGTACCAAGCAACCCGCAATACGCACCAGGGGTGCCTTCGGCCCCCTGGCCGAAGGCTCCAAACTATCACAGCATGGATATTTCGAACAAACAGAGGAACTGGGAGAAAACGGCGAAAACAGTAGCCCTCGGCACCTGGAGCCCTCGGCACTCAGGGGTCCTCAATACTAAGAGCCCTCGGCTAGTCCTCTACAGCCGAGGGCACCTCTCCCGACATGATATCCGCCTCACATGCGTACAGATCACCGTACCCTGTACAGACGTCCCATCCAACAGCCGCATTAAATGCGGCCACATGCGGCTGCCAACGCCAACCAGTTGAGGTGACCCCTCGGCCAATAGGCGCTTGACATGTGTCCCTGTCCGGCATTTATTGCTACTATAAATAGCACCCCATTTCCCCATTTGTAACGACGCTAAAAACGCTCCACATTTATAATACACTCTCTCTCTCTACATTTACTTTCTCTGACTTCTCTCTAAGTTATCCCCAGCAATAACCCTTCGGATATATACCTCCGGGTAGACTATCCATCATGCTTCCTCCGTTTATATTTCAAAAACAATTAGAATAATGCTCATGGATATTATTTTCTGAATAATTATTTGGGGGCTTGTATGCCTAATGATGCCAAGTGTGGCTTGAACACTTGTATTAATGTTTCCGCTGCTTTAAATGAATATTTTACATTATGTTTGTTTATGGATGTACTACGTGTGAATGATATTCCAGACGCCTTATATAGTATGGATGAGCTGGACTACGGTTGACTCTTCGTACTGTACGGCAGGTTGTTGACGTGTCCGGTAGGTCCGGGGCGTGACAATTTAATTGGTATCAGAGCCTTAGTTCGTAAACTTCATAATGAAGCTTCAAAATTCTTTTTGAAAACGAATTTGAAAACCATGAGCATAAGAAGTTTCATACTTATAGAACTTTTGGTACTTGAGTTGCAATGTCTCTAATTATTAAGATGGTACCCTTAACAATTGGTATGGCGGTGATTTGAGCCAAAGGGTGTCTGTAAGTGCCTATCCGTCAATTGACACTTGATACGAGTCTAATGACTCATTCTCAAATTCTTTCAGAAATGGAACGTACCGGAAAGGTAGCTAGGAGGAACCCGACTAGCCGGGCACCAGGAGGGTCCGAGCACGGCAATAGAGGGACTTCTAGTGTGTCCAGGGGACAGGGCCGTGCAGGCCACTCGCTGACCGTAAGTGACGGTCATGTTGAAACAGTGGATGAGCATTATGAGTCCGAGGAGGATTCAACTTACCGATCGGGGACTGAACCGGTTGAAACCCCATATGATGGGGAAGACGACGACATTAGTGAAGAGAGTGATGATAATGACGCTCTAGAAAGAATTGAGGAATTGCTCCAGCAATACCAATAAGATCGCCAAAGGCGCCGGGCAAGGCGTGCTTTGGGAGGGGCTTCGAGGAGAGGAAGCCCTGTTAGTCCTAGGGGACATGTCGAGTCCCGGGGAGGTAGAGGTGTTGAGGTCCCAATAATAAGGATCTCGAAATACCTCAAAGAAGCAAGGGATTTGGGATGTAAACCGTTTGATGGGACGGGATACATCTCTATTACGGCCGAATGGATCAAGAGATTCAATGAAGCGGCCCTTGATATGCAGTTGCCTCCGAACATGAAGATGAGGGTGGCAACGAGATTGCTGGAGGGAATGGCATCCACATGGTGGGATGGAGTCAAGGGGAGGTACGGTGAGATCGTCACTTGGGAGGACTTTCGACAGGAGTTCTTTAGTCAAGACTACTCCGACTTTGAAGTGAACGCGAAGAGAAGGGAGTATACAAACTTGACTCAAGGGGGTGAATGCACCGTGAAAGAACTTGAGCACAAATTTAGAAAACTTGCTAAGTTCATACCAGAGTACATTTGTGATGAGAACCGGATGGTGAACCACTTCTGGAATGCCTTGGACCTTGACATACGCGAGAGGGCGACACAATTGCCTAATATGACGTTATGGCGTTTAGTCAAGTGGTTGAACAAGGTTTGAAGGCGGAAAAGGAGTGGGAAGAAAGAAAGATGAAAAACGCTGAAGAGGCGAAAAAGAGGAAGTGGGAAAACCACGGCCCCCAAGGTCCTAGCAAAAGAGAGAACCACGGGGGAGGAGGATCATTCAGGGCACCCACACCACCATTTAGGAGAAATTTGAGCATGTGAGGGCAACACTCGAGGTCACACGCCTCGACGACACCAAGGTGTCGGAATTGTAAAAAGAACCATACGGGCAAGTGTCGTGATCCCCCTAGGTGTTACCAATGCGGGGAGGCGGGACATATGAAGATGGACTGTCCTCAATTTAGTGGAAGTCGGGTATCGGGGCCGAGTAGTGCTGCCACGGCGAGTAGAAACCGGACAGTGGCACCTCATGCGAACATAGGGCACGGTGGAGCGAGTGCAAGCAATGCGCCATCTGTAAGCCAAGGGAAGACCCAAGCTAGGGTCTATGAAATGACCGAGGCGGATGCTCGTGCCAACCCGGACTCCGTTACGGGTAACCCTCTATAAACTTTTGTTATGATATGTGTGAGAATCATAAGAAACATGTGTTGTGCAAACCTAAGCTATACTTGTATGGTTGGGACAAGGAGGGGAGGAATTTCCCCATTCTGGGAAAAAGCCGACCGGGCTTCATATAAGCCGCCCGACTTTCGTCTCTAATTTATTTAATAAATACTACGGTGACAAACGCGGCCAGCGGACGGGAAGTTGGGTTCTCGTGAGAAATTGGTGAAGCACAAAAGCTGCCCGGGATTAGGGAAATCCGCCCGGCTTTTGTAATTTAATTTCAGAAAATACTACGGCGTTGAGTACCGGCCAGGTTTCACCAAAGCCCGGCCGGCTTTCGTTATTGGGAAAATCTTGCACAGCTGAAAACCGGCCAGCGTTTGCAAAGCCCGGCCGGGTTGTGTGATTTAATTATGAATTAAACTACGGCGGAGAATGTCGGTTGGGTTTCGTCGAAACCGGCCGGCTTACGGGGGAAATCCTGACGACTTTTGGGCTTGCACGAACACCGGCCGGCTTTTGCAAAGCCCAGCCGGCTTTCGCCCGGTTGAGTCTTAGGACGGTTCTAAACGTTAAAAACCGGGGAGTTTTGGTAGAACACCGAAGGGCATTCATCTATACCATGGCCGATGTACTCTATGACTTTAGAAATGAGTCTAATTAAGTAGAAAGTGTGCCTTACATGGAGATTGAGGTGTAGGAACACTAAAGGTGTGAGGGGAAGATGATAGAATCATCCTTAATACGGAGACGTGTTAAGCACATGTGAAAGGGGGGCACTTATAATTAGAAATGATACGACGATCGATATATACTACTACATAACGATAGTAGGGAATAAAGGAAATTGAGCGTAAGGTTTAATATCGTTGAGTACGATTGGAACCCATATAATATTCCTTGATAAGGAATGAGTTGGGAAGCATGGTGCTAGGATCGGCTATTAACCGGGAGGTTGAGAACTCGAGGGAAATAAGGGTGGGGCCCTACGCTCCGAGTTGTAAATGAACAAGTTGAGTAGACTTGTGTTACCCAAAGAGAGAGTAAGGTCATCGGTAAGAAGAACCGTGAATATTATATAACATATGAATGGGACATTAAAGCTTGACGTAAGAAATTGTTAACGAGGAGTCTATGTAAGACTTAGATAATGGGTGGAACCGACGATTGATTATCACCGAGTGATATAATACCATACAAAAGAGACCAACATAGTGGTAAAAACACCTAACTGATTTGTCTTAAACGTTACTCATTATTGTATGAGTATCGGGAGCTCGCGAGGGGATAACAAAGAATCTGAGGAACCAAATGAGGGTGTAGTGTTATATCCATCCACCTATGGGTGGGCAGGTCGAGTATGAGAGGCAAATTTTGGAGCTAATGATGGTTATTTATTTTGAAATCCCATGAGAGTTGGGGCTGGCACTTGATACATGGGAGTCCTTTGTAGCAATGGTTACCTGGCGAGTATTTGGTTGCTTCCACGGGGATCGTTAGGTGAGACGAGACAGTTAGCATGACTGTAACGAAACGGAATTTAAGCTTTGTTTTGGGCATTTCTTAAGGGAGAACCCACGGTGACTAGATTGATGAATCGATCCTAGACTTACGATTTGCCTATGAATTGCATCTTAACAAGGTATAGATGGGCAACATGAATTGAGAACTAGATCGTTCTAAGATTAATCCGGCTAGTATTGAGATACTAGTTGGGGTGTATGGACTATGAAAGAATGAATGCTAAGGGCTTGGATTGTGAAAGATATACCTTAAGTAGTCTTATGAGACACTTTAAGGTAGGAATGTGTAAATGCTAAGTTAAGCTAGGAGTATGCCTTAAAGGCTACTAAATATGAAGTGGTCCTAGGCATAGAAATTGCTTAGGGACTTAGTAACGTGACTAATAGCAAGGCTCTAGCACGTCATAACGGTGACTAAGAGCGAGGCTCTAGCACAATGTAGGGTGACTAAGAGCGAGGCTCTAGCACAATGTAGGGTGACTAAGAGCGAGGCTCTAGCACAATGTTGGATGACTAAGAGCGAGGCTCTAGCACAATGTAGAGTGACTAAGAGCAAGACTCTAGCACGATGTAACATGACAACGAGCAAGGCCCTAGCATGGTGTAATGATAATAAATGAGCACAACTCTCTTGTAGTGAAATAATGCGTTAGGGTAAAGCCTTAGAACGACATAATGACTTACCAGGAGTTCATGATAACCGCGGCTAGTAGTCACGGGGAATAGGGAAGAGTGTTTCTAAATGAACACGGACCCACGCCCAGCTACATATTCGTATGTAAGTAAATATGTTTTAAAACGGGATATGCTATAAGGTCCTAGGGAACCTTGAAGTCAAAGGTTAATGAAAATTGTTAATAATGATTCACCTTGGGTGAGGATTATCGGATTTACATGCCAAGGAACATAACCCATCTAGTAGGGTCACTTGAAAATTCTAGAGAGAATTGACGCCCAAGTATGAAAGGAATTGCTTATTGTGTGATTACACATGTAAATGATAATGCATAGGGGCAACGATGATACAATGATTAAGATATTTTGTAAAGTGATCAAACCAACGTTGAAACTTGGAAAAGTGTCTACTCCATGAATAGAGTAACACTGGTTAAAATGAAATGGCGACGTGAATTTCAGGGACGAAATTCCTGTTAAGGAGGGTGAAGTTATGACACCGCTCCCAATTTGAACTTGGATTTTTAATTCATCAATATTAAAAATTTACTTGGAAAGTACAAATACAAATTTCGATGAGGATGACTAGTTGAGTTCATGAATATTTATTCATATTAAGAACTAGTTACAAGTATATCAATCATACAAGAAATGATTTACTGGTCAAATTAATAACGATTAATTATATTGTGTGTCGGACCCTAAAAAAATGGGGAGGGACTAACTAGTATATTCTTGAACCATGGGAAATTAATTAAAAGCCCAAGAATAAGGAAATGAGTTACATATGAATGTGTGGGCCGAACAAAAGGTAAAAGATTAATACGAGAGACTATTCGAGCCATTTACTAATAATAGAAATAAAAAGGGGGTTGGGGCCCGAAATATTGGAGAGGACTATCCAATGGATTTTAGGATCAACCTAATAAGGTCTACTAGCCTAAACTAATATAAATAAATGAATAAAAGTCATTTGGGCCAGACCAAGATAGATTGAATAACCGAAGTGACATTTGAGCCCAAGTTACCAAAAATAGCAGGTATAAGGGTGGAGGCTTCCTACACTTTAATTTAGGGTAGCCCATATGATATAGAGTCCAAGTAAAATGAATAGGAGCCTAACTAACACATTGGGTCAGAGTAAATTAAAAATAGACAGCCCACGAACCTAACCCAACTAAATTGGCCCAACCTTACTAAAAATAGTAAGGATAAATGAGGGAGCCTTATCCTCTCCTCTCATTTTTATCCATACGTATGAGAGCTAAGAAAGATGGAAAGGAGGCTTGAAGAGCTCCACACTCACAGCAAGAAGTCAAGAAGAAAGAAAGCCAAGAAGAGGAGCAATCCGAGAGAAAACAAAGTCTAGCGATAAGAACCTCGTAGCTCTGGTTCTTGTTCTTCCATTTAATATAAATTTTTCGTATATGATTTTATAAAAATCATATGATGGATTCCAGGGGATGTTCTACACGTTTAAAGGTGTAGAAAAATGATATAAAGTGTTGGTATTTAACTTAGAAGAATTGTGGAATCGACAGGAATCGAAATCGCCAGAAACCGCCATTGCTAGGAACTGTTTTCGTGCTGCAGGGTCCGAAAGCCGGGTAACTTTTGCAAAAGTCGAGCGGCTTTTGCCCTCTGCCAGCCAAGTCCATCTCGGATCGAAGGTTTAACGATGGGGTTTTAATAGGAAGGCTTGTTGGACATATTTGAGGTGAGGATGACTGACTATATTACTTATAATTAGTGAGTTAATTTCATAAGATTACCTAAAGTAATAAAATGTGATTTTCTTGGATTATTAATGATTAATAATGCCTAAATGAAAATGCTATTGTTTATGAGTAAATGAAGCATGATATACAAATTTGGAAGAAATTGTGTATGTTTATGTGATATGAAAGTGATGACATGATAATGGAATTAACTATGAAAATATTGTGATAAAATATATTTTTACTTCACGTATAGAATTCGTGAATGGATAAAGGTGATACGTAGTATTTTTTATATTGAGATTAAATTGTATTTGGATTGGAAAATCAATTGAAATGAAATGTTGATTATGAATTATGAACTTGGTTGTTCTAAGATTATCCGACTAGTATTTCAATACTAGTCGGGAGATTAATATAAATAAATGATGCAATTAATCTTAAGAGATAGGATTGTGAAACTCAATGGTGTGAGTTTCAACCTAGATTACTCCAGAAAGTCTCGTGTTCGAAACTCAATGGAGTGAGTTTCAACCTAGATTACTCCAGGCTTCCCCAGCCCCCTCCCTCAGACGCCTCTTGGAGTAAAAAAAAGAACTAGATTTTTGTCACTTCATATTTTGACATTAGTCTTAAATTCCCCAAAATTTCTAAGAAGAATGACACTTTGGATAGTTAGAAACAAATTTTCATTGAAGGTTTTTATAATGTCCATGATGCACATTGGCTAAATCCTCGCATCTTAATCTTAAGTGATTGACATACACAATGACTAGCCAACTTAGATCGACCTAAAATATATTTTGATTGGAAGCATTTTATTATGTACTTGAATAATGCAACTGCATTTTTCCAAGCAACCAAATTTTTTTTGGAACTTTTAGAACTTACGTTCACGTACTACTTTAATTGTACTCTTACAATACTTCCTCCTCCGCCATGAAAATGGTCACGTTTCAAGAGTTCTATTGTCATAAAAAAAGAAACATGTATGATACATAAAGACAACTTTGTAAGATAACTGCCAAAATTGAATAACGAACAAGAATAATGAATTTTAATGGATATACATATAGTTAAGGTATCAAAGAAAATTTTAAAGTTTAAGTATCATTATGACTTGTAAGAGTTGTGTCTTGCAAAGTTGCAAAAAAGATTATTGAATAGACAACACAATCAGTGAAAAACTACATTCTGATTTTTTTAATGACGGAATGTTACTGCTAAACATTCATTACCGAGTAGGCAGTGAGGCTCCTTCACAATCTTTAAAGATACTTTCTAGCAAGAGCTCTAACCTTTGTATCGAAATGAGACGACGTAATTCCAGGGCCAGGTAAGTAGAGGGGATTAAGAAGAGACTGCAAATTCAAATTTAAAGCTTGGTCAACTTCTTGTTGTCTATCGAGAGGTTGGCCCAGGTCCAATTCTGGAGCTAAGCATGTAAAAACAAAAAGGAAACATGTTTTTTTGTTCCATACCAGCACAGGTACCCAAAACCGATCCAAACTGGTTCCGGTTATTTATTTTTTATTTTTAGAAATAGGCTAAAAACACGGATCAAGAACCGCACCGCAACATGAACCACTATACACAGTCAAGGATCTGGTTCCCCCATTACTTAACCCATAACAGGCGGTCCATCCCCTATATGCATCACAGTAATAAAAAAGAAGTGCAGTAGCAAGAACCTTTCGTGTAATAAAAGGTAAAAATTATATACTGGAAAAGACACTAGTATTCTAGAAATGTGCCATTAATGTCCAATTGAAAATAGAGTTAAAATTTTCAAATGAAACCCTATTAAGAAGTACAAATAACAAACCTTTATATAAAGCTCGTGAACTTCTTGGAAAAAGCTTTTGATTCCATCATCATTGCGAGAATCATGAAGCAGCATCAGCCGGGTATGTTTGGCCAAATAGTCAAAGAAAACTATACATATTTTCCAAGAAAATCTAAGAAATAAATCAAGGTTCTAGCGATTTTAGTTTTGTTATTGAAGTTGACTTATCAAACCGAGTGATACACCTATAAGACGAGTTGAGATGTGTGGAGAAGAGGCAGGGAAGAGAGGGAGAGGAAGACCCAAACAAACGTGGGTTAGGGGAGTTCGAAGTGATATGATTCTTCTGAGGTTGGATGAGGGCATGACTAGGGATGGATTCGGGCCGGGTCGGGCCCGGGCCGGGCCGCCGGTTCGTATCAGATGGGCCCGGGACCGGCCCGAGGGTTGGACAGGTCCGGTTCGGGCCGGGCCACCCGCCCGGGTCACGGGTCGGACCCGGTTCGGGCCGGTTAATTTTTATTTAATAATTTATATTTTATAGTTTATAGTTTTATACGAGTATTAAAAACAAACTTCAGTTGCATTTATTTGAAATGAAATAGGAACTACATTTGAAAATTAAAATAAACTTGAAGAGATAAACATTTTGAAAATTGTAATCAATCGGAACTTCCCGCACCTCCCGATCTTTTGGTTTTGTCACATGACTTCATATGCTTGATTGCCATCCCGAATCCGCCTGAAGCCCCCATGCTACATTTTTTCTCGCACCATTTGCAAATTGCGTACCACATCCCGGTCTTCGGGTCCTTCAGCTTATCAAAATTATATCGTATAATGGCATCTTGATTTTCCATCTTAACTTCTTAAGTATAAACTATAAAGTAGATATATAAATAATAAATATAATATATTGGAGAATAAGAGAATTAGAGAGTTAAGAATAGGATTTAGGAAGAATTGGAGAAGAGATATGAAAAAATGTTTAACAAATAACAACAAAATATAACCACCTGAAAGTGCCAATTCAAACCCTTCAAATTTTTTATCCTGTATAGAGATAAAAAATGCGTACTTGCGCAGCTCCAACTTCGGCTTCATAGATGGGCATTCCTACTCACGATCATAAAACATGAAGTACTCGCCATCCAGACGCAGATCTAGCATAGCAATCCAGTCAGGGACAAAATGTAATAATAACAAATAACTTCGATACTAAATGTGAAAACTTAGTCATTTCACCTAATTACCTTGTAACATTAATCTCACATTAATCAACAATGTAAACACACCTACTCACTTTATCACATTAATCTTACTCTCCCCTGTAAATTGAATACCTGAATAAAAAAAAGTGATACTCTGCGGTTGGCAGCATTCTAATTATTCTGATTACCGGTAAGTTGCTGGTTGTTTCAGGGTTTGGATCCCTTAAAGAAAAAACAGGTTGCAGGTTTTAGGCAGCATTCGAAATCGGAACTCAAAAACAAGGTTTACATTACAAGATTCATAGCAGAAAACACCCTAAGATTCTGGATATAAAGCTGAAATAAAAAATTTAACAAAATAAAACTGGAACTACAAGAGCCTGAAATCAGAAGACCAAAGAATTACTGATTGTAGACTCGGGGTATTAGGGCGGCGTAGACCGAACTGCGTGAGTGCGTGACCCACTCGGAGTGACAGAGCTACAGAAGGAAGACGGTGGGCGGTCAGAATTTGGATTTGCCTAAGGTCTGCGACTTGAGATAATTCAGTACAAGCGTCTGTCAAACAATTTAGATTAGACCACATGAAAAACAATTTAATCCTAATTTTGTAAAGTTAGTGGCATGTTTGGATCGACTAATTTTGCTGATTTATGAAAAAGTTATATTTAAATATTTTTTATTAATAACATATAGAAAAAATTATATGAAAAAAAAGCTAAAATAATTTTTCACGGTAACTTCAATCAATATAGCCAGAAAAGTAACTGCAACCTTACTTTTTCTTATTATTACACAATTCAACGAGCGAAATCAAAACTTACATGTTTGGTGAAAAAGTTGACGGATAAACTCGATAAGCCAAAAAACAGTGCTACTAAACGAGCTCTTAGTACAATTAAAAACGTCTAAATGCTTTTGTACATTTAGTATAAAGTAGGCATAAGCCCTTTTATTTTCTTCTCATATTTTCTTCTCATATGATGATTTTCTTCTGGAAATGCCTTTACTTTTATTCTAAAAATTCTATATTTTTACAATGTGAAAATGTTATGAAAATGTTATGAAAATGTGAAAATTCTATATTAGTACAATTAAAAATTCTAAAAATTCTATATGAAAATGTCATTATCATGTCATTATTCATATCAAATGACATTCTCGCTTGTTGTAGGAGCTTGCCGGATAGCGACGACTTCGTTAATGAGAGTCTAAATGCCATTATTATGTCATTATTCATATTAAGTGAAAATGTTATGTTTCTATATGATAATGTCATTATTATGTCATTATTCATATTAAGTGACATTTTCGTTTGATGTTGTAGGGGTTTGCCAAATAGCGACGACTTCATTGGAAGATGGTGACGGCGAGCGCAACAAAGGGCGGTGGTGGTGACAGACTTGTTGCAGGGTGGATGAGACCTAGTGCATACGCTTCTAGCAACTTCTAGCATTGCATCGTTGAAATAGAAGACACGGGCATCGATAGAGGGCATCGCATTGCATCGTTGAAATAGATTTTTTTACTTTTTTCATTAAGAGTACCTTTGTCATTTTAGGCCATTTTCAGTCCTATACAACATAGAGGTAATATTTTTGCACTTTTACATTGTTTTTGTCCTATTTGGGATATTCTCTCTTTACTTTTTTTTATTTAACCACAACGTACTATACATATCCATTTTATTCTCACATTTTTATACTTCGATCAAAGTCAAACCGGAAATAATTTTATGGGATGAAGAGAGAAATAATATCATCAGATTGAAGTGCCAATAACAACTATCAGACTTATCACCTATCCTGATTTTATTTTTAAAAGATACAAGTGACTTTTCCAAACACGCGACTCAATCAAATAAGATAAACAATACAAAACATAAATAGTAGAAGAGATTTGAAGAAAATATGAAACATATGTCAAAGATTGTAGGATCTTTCGAATCCCAATTCTTACACCGTGCGCACGATGTAGCAGCCCCTAAAACGACATAGTTTTGTTATTAAAAAAATAAAAGTAAACCCACGTTGCAATTTAGCGATGAATAGGGGACTAATCGGGATCCACCGCCTATCAAGGGCGCGTCATAGACCGACTTAAGGAATTCAGCCGGAGAAGGAGATGGGAGCTGTGAGACTGCTGAGCAAAGGACTGCAAACGACGGTAGAGTGGTAGAGTGGTGATCTGTTGCCTCCTTTGCAGCGACAGAGATGGAAGCGGCATCCATGGTAGCCTGAGGCAAAGCTTGGCCACCACCTATTCAATGATGATTTGGCTGGACGTCGACACTAATGATGACCCCTATAGGATGACGACCAGCAGTGCCTGGACCCTCACGCTTCGTATCTGGCGCTCCAACGTATTAGACATGGATGTTATAAATAAAATATGTTGTTTTTCATCCGTGCATGTTTCTTCAAGCTTTGTGTGTATGCTGCTATGGAGCAAGTCTACGGTTGTAATTTTGTATCATTCTAGTAGTAGGTCATTTTGGGACTTGAATTGGAGCCCATTAGGACTTATGAGTGACCTTGTCCATGGGATCAACTTTGACCACTCTTTCCACATTGATATCCTCCCTCTTGATGTCCAAGAGGCTCTGGGACAGTCCCCTTGTGTTTGAGGACATGAATAATAAGGTCCTCTCAAAAAAATTCTCATTTTTATTTATCTAGAAAAAGTTACATTTTTATTAAAACGATTTACATATCCATTTATCTCAAGTTACATATCTATTAGTATGAGTTACATTTCAATTTTCTTCCATAAGTTATATCTTGTTTACATATGATTTACATTTGCCATAATGCGAGTTACACCACAAAACAATGCGAGTTACATAACAAAATAAACTCTTGTTATTCAAACAAAAATGAATTTTTTATTAAATATCATTTTTAATGGTCATGATATTAAAAAACAAAACGTGTATACTATTTATGAAAAATAACCGAGCCATTAAACTCCTTTTTCCATTATTTACATTGAAATCAATGTTTTACTTCTTATATTCTGTTTTAGATAACATACATGTCAACTTGACTCAAGTTACATTTCTTAACAATGTGAGTTGCTCCCTCCGTCCCGCAAAATAGTTCCCCATTTCCTTTTTGGGTTGTACCAAAAAATAGTTCTCATTTCTCTTTTTAGAAAGTGTTGTGTGTCTACCATTCATTTACCTTTTTCTTACTCACCACAACCATACATTTCCACTTTATTCCCACTTTCTTAAATTCCGATCCAAATCTTAGTGGGAACTATTTTATGGGACGGAGGGAGTACATTGTTTTAAACACGAATTACACCAGCTTGCTGTTGAAATTAAAAAAAGAAAAGCCTGGGAGTAGGATGGTCAATGTGAGCCGGGAAAAATAATAAAAATACCCCAAACTTTGAAGGGGTGTGAGGTAAATATCCTCAACTTGCATATGTAATTTAAATACTCTAAACTTTAAATAAAAAGTTATTTTTGCACAATTGTCATGTATTATTTCTTTCAAAAATGTAAATTTATGGGGTTAATTGCATAATTTAAAGTTTTAAACAGAAAATTAAAAGTGTTGCAATTATATAGATTGGAGGTAACATTATTTAATTTCGAATGCAAGCTTAAAATGTTAATTGTGTCTTCATGAATTCTAAAATATTTTAAATTATGCAATTAACACCATACATTTTTTTTACATTTTTGAAAGAAATAATAGTTGCTATGGTGCTAAAATAACTTTTTATATAAAGTTTGGGGTATTTAAATTACATATGCAAGTTTGGGGTGTTAATCTCACACCCCTCTAAAGTTTGGGGTATTTTAATTATTTTCCCCATGTGAGCCTCTCCCACAATATAAACTAAAAGATTAAAAAGTCTTTAACCGGAAAATAGTGAACAAGAATCTTGGAACGAGACATAGGTAGTAAGTATTTGTTGACATCTCTAACTTTTTTCATCTTTCCTCACACATCACTATCTCCGAATTAAATTAAAATAAATAATTATTGTCCTAAACAGGACTCAAGATTCCTTAAAAAGCACAAATAATACTTTTTAAATCTCCCAAACAGGACTAACATTGATTTTCTACCCTAAATACCTCTAAGGGTATTAATTCATAATCAAATGTTTTAATGCACAATAAAACCATAAAAAATAATAAAAATTATTAAAAATATTAATAAAAATGTTTGTAAAATAAAAAAAATATTTTTTTTGTTTTTAAAAAAAAATACTAAAAACCCATAAAAAAGTATGGATACCTTTCCCATTGTGACAGTTGGAGTTGCAATACAATTTTAGTCTTCCATTGTGATCATAATGAAGTTAATCAAGCACTTAGGCTGATCTCAAGAATGGACAAATATGGTGTCCGACCAGATCGTCATACGTATAATATGGTTCGTAAAATGCTCATTAGGGTTGGACGGTTCGATAGAGTAGAGAAAGTTTGGGAAGGTATGGAAGGAAGAGGATATTACCCTTCAGTCTCTACATATGCCGTCATGGTCCATGGCCTCTGCAGGAAGAAGGGAAAACTTGAGGAAGCTTGTAAATATTTTGAAATGATGATTGATGAAGGAATACCGCCTTATGCCTCAACATGTGAGCTGTTGAGGAATAAACTGATCGGCTATGGCTTTGTAGAACAGAGAGAAATACTTGGGGATAAGATGGAGAGAAGCACTTAATGTTCAATTCAGGAGCTAGCTACCTTAATAAGAGGTGGCAATAGGGTTTGTGTAAAACACAGAGATGAAGAGGAATACTCTGATGATGAGAGTGACAATCAATTACAGAGCTTCATTTCCCCATATATGGATAAATGAAGAACTAGTATTCCCTTTAGAGATGGTCTCTCTTATTCTTCAGTTATATATGCATGAACTAATGCAAAAAACAACCTGGTCCATGAGAGTCCATGGAAGGGTCCCACTAGAAGGATAGATTTTAGGACTTTGCTCCCAAGATTTGGACCCATGACCTACTACTCATGGTCACAACATGACACCTCAACACATGTGTCAAGGCTTCCATATTTTTAGTTATACATGAACTATATAGTGCCAACACTAGTGGTCTTACTATATTTTTTCTCAGCCTCAACTGTTTTTTTGTTCATGTTGCTGAAGTGTTAAACTTACCTAGCTATTGGGCGCATAAGATTGTGAAACTTGCAATGTCGTTTTTACCTTGTGTTAAGCTTAAAGCTTATAGCTTCCATAATGTGAAAACGGTTCCAAATCGCAACCAAATATATTTATTTGTTGTTGAAAAGTTGAACATGAAATTTATTCTCTAGTGATTTGGTTAATATGAAACTATCGAATGTTTTGCTCTATAATCCTTACATATCGCCCCAATTGCTCGTGTTTAAACAGGAGCAATACATTGTAGTACATATACACAAAGAGTAGTCTTATTTGTGATTTTACTAATTTTGCTATTTGAATTCTTAAAAAAGTATATGCAAGAATAAATAAATTCCAAAATACGAATGTATCATTGTTAACTAATAATATAATTTAATTAATTATTTAACATAATAATAATTGTAGTAGTAGTTGTAGTAACAATAACGGTACTAGAATTGTATTCAAAGTGAAATTACTCCTTACGTAATTTTGACCATTGAAATGAGAAAATAAGACTACATCACTTTAATTGAAAAAACGGTGACAAAAGTGTAAACAAGAACTTTTTATGAAAGTAAAAAGTGATAAGATTGCATTGTTAAAGCAAAATGCATTTGTGTAATATAAGTGCACCAACATCCACATTAAAATATCTATTTGAAAATTTGCTTAGTGATATTTTTTGGCCACGTGAGCTTTTACTAGGGTTAATTGTCAAAATATGTTTTAAAGCTGGTCACTTTGCACAAATAGGACCAAAAAGTAAACTATGTTTTGATAGGACTAATTATGTGTATGTTGGACAAATATACCCTTGTTGCTATTGAAATGTGTTAATTCATAATAAAATAATAAAAATTCGTAAAAAATACTAAAAAAATAATTAAAAAAATTAAAATTTATAAATTTTGTATTAAAAAAAGCAAAAAGAAAAAAATCAACGCCGTCTCTACCGCCCCAACACCACCACCTCCAATCACCAAGGAAAAAATGCCACATCTATTACGAATGCTATATTTATGGCAGGCAGATTCAATGAAAATTTTGGCATTCTCAAAGAGTAATATGACATCTTTTTTGCATTTTCAGAAAAAAATGGCAATTCAATTTATGTTTACCCATATATAAATGTTCAAAACTAGATATAGCAGTTGCTCTATATAAGCATAGTGCAGAAGAAGAAAAATAACCCAAATTAGAACATAAAATGTAGTTAAAAACTAACCACTTCTTTCCCATTAGAGCTTGAATTTTATTTTTACTTTATTTTCAGAAAAAGCAAATACAAATAATCCTTGGTCTGTATTGACTCTAAATAAGCCCCAGTTATAATCCCTAGTAATACGTACTATACTAAGTAACCCAAAAAAAATTCAGACTACATTAATAAACAAGAAACTTTTACAAAACAAAAAGTAAAATTTCAATTATCAAACAATATGAAAAGGACAAGTTATTGGAAAAGCATACCTCAAAACTAATGACGAGCAGCAGTCTAATCTTTCACCATCCAGTACGTAGAAGCTTAAAGAAGGAAAGCTAGTGGAAGGTATTTTGGATCATCTGGCTTCAAATTGGTGCGGCGACCTTCTTCCCCTTCGATTTTTTAATTGAGTACTGAAAGGCTGCCCTAATTTAGCGTAAGAACTGGGTTTGAAGGTTGGCTACGACATACAAAATAATAAGGGTATAACGGGATATTTGAAAAAAAAAAAAAGAAACGCTGTTATTCCTTTATTCTGATAGGGGCGGGTAAGCACGTTTAATGAAAACACAGGGGGGTTGTGTGCATTTTTTATAACAAAAGGGGGTAACACGCAACATTTTGAGATCACAAGTGGATTCTATGCATTAAACCCGCATGGATATATAAGCATGATTACCTGTGATGCACAGATTCTTTAATTGCTTGCTGCATCCGCATTAATATGACACATTTACATTAACCTAAAATCAAATAAGAATATTGTATCATTTTACACATACTGGTGTGACATACTATTGTACAAGCATAAGCATTTCACATGCATGAGAGATAGAGAGATATTGTGCCTAGAAAAAAGTTTAGAAATAGGCTTATGCATGCAATGTACTTTTTCTAGGAGAAGGGTACCTTAAAGATTATGTCACTTCTGTTGTAGATTCAGAACTCTTGGATTGGCATTTTTTGCAAAAATACAATAAATAATTGTATTTTGTGGTTATTTATCCATTACATTGCATCTATGGTCCACCAGAAAACAGAATGAGGGCAGCTTCCAGCTTCAGTTGAGCTGCATAAACAAGGAGGCTGGCAGTTCAGTTCCCTCTTTTACTCATTTTGATATTAGGGACTCCATTGCTTTCAATTTATCTTCAGAAAAGGGAGGAACTCTTCTCTTGGCTAAACTAATGATAAATCGAGCCTTTCCCATCCCTATAGACCCACCATGCATCTGTAGCCCTTGAAGTAGAATAATAATACTATCTACATTTGGGAACCAATTATTTTTCATACTATCTTTGCACATTGTATAAGCAGAGTCAAACTCTCCGGCTTTACATAGGTAATGAATCATGGTTTGGTAAATTTTTTCATTGGACTTCAAACCATGACCATGCATAGAAGAGTAGACCCTATTAGCCACATCAAGAAAGCCGGCTCGGCTTAATCCTTTAATTACTAAGTTATAAGTAATCTCATCAGGATTTATCTGAAGCTTATGCATCGATTCCAATAATTTATTAGCATCCCATGCTCGTCCTCTACTGACCAAGAACTGTATCCTAGCATTAAAAGTTGCAATGTTTGGCATGCATCTCTTCAGCAACATAAGATTCCACAAGCCATTACTGATCTCTGCTTTATTAACTTTGTAAAAGGCAGATATAAGTGTTGTATATGTAACTACATCTGGACTAATTCCCTCCTTTTCCATCTCAATCATTACCAGATAAGCCTTATCCAAAATACCCATTTCGCAAAATGCCTTGATGATAATGTTTAATGAAAATATATCTAAATGAATATTGAATTTCAAAGATACGTCTCTAAGCAATGACAAAATTGCCTCTGAATCATGTGACTGAGCCAAAACCTTGAGAGAAGCGTTGAGAGACTTAACCGTCCTTTGGCAACCATATAAATGCATATTATAAAAAGTATCAACAGCATGTTTCACCATTCTAGCTTTCCCATACAGCATTATGATGCGAATTATAAAACCTTCACGTCTACCCTGAGGTAGAGCCTTCTGCTGCTCAAGTAGGGTTTCAATGTAATCAAATCTGCCGGCTCCGGCTAAGCGAGAAATTGTGTCCTCAAATGCAAACCGGTTCTCAATCACAAGCTTATTGTGTGCATTTTCCTTGAACAGATGAAACAGCTTATCAGGATCTCTTTCTTTTTTCAGCTTTATAAGGGCAGGTTCGTCCACTTTTATGGGATTTTTCTTGGCAATCGATCTATTATTAGTAGCAATGCTGAGTTTATCTTTAGATGCAACGGTGGCGGCCACTGGAACACCAGGTGTAGTTCCAAATCTGCAAACCAGTCGTAGAGATTGCATGTTCAGAGGCAGCCCTCGCTTTCAAGGGCACCTACAGGTCAAGATTGTATATTTGGTTACCCTTCCATCAAAATCATTGGTAACCATTGAAAACTGAATGAATCGACTGAATAGAATAGAATTAATGAAACCCTATTAAAGGCATGGGCACGCTAAACCTGGAGACATATTAAGTTGGAGACTAGTCGGGCATGCCATGGGAACGTGCCGGACATTCCATGTGGCGTATTATCCCAGTAACATTATGCCCTTTCATCAAAATGTACCCTTATAAAAGTCAGAATGTTTGTACACCAATAAGCATCCTACCACCATAAGCATCAACTGAAATAACAGTAGGTAAAATACCTTGTCTTTCGAGACTTCCCTTTCCCAAACATGGTGGTAGGATGAAAGGGCATAATGTTACTGCTCCTTTTTGTTGTAAGAGTATAAGGTTGGATGTAATGTTACATTTTGGTGTAAGGGAGTAACTGATGTTGTTACCTTACTGTTAATGTTAGTCTACTAGTTTAAATATGTTTAAGAACCTGTTGATATGTTACTCAACTTATTTAGTTAAGACTCTGTTTTAATTTGTTTTGAAACACTAATTTGTTTTTAGTATATACTTTTATTTGTCCAGTAGTGTTGTTAAAAGAAAGATACATGTATTCTACTCCGTGTTTACTTTATAAAAATTCAGATTATGGAATAAAGAGCTATCTTCACCTTTCACAAGACCTCAATTGAACTTTGGTTTATTAAATTAAACTTTAGAAAAGTTTTCAAACATTGGATTAAACTGTAGTAATCTGTTAAGCTTTCAACATTCAATACTTTTCAAAAAAATTAAGAGAGGGTAGCTGGGTTCAAGCAACAGATTTTACATACAACAAAAATATAAGAACTGATTTTGTTCTTCCTAAAAGAATCAAGGGAATCCCAAGAATCAAACATAACAGGGCCGATCCCGAGAAAACGAAGACCCTGTGCAACAATAAAATTTGGGCTTTTTTCAAGTTGCAACACAAGAAAATTGTCTTAAAATGCAAGTTACTAATAAACATAATGATAAAAATAAAAATAGTCAATAATAATTTACTGTATAATTATAGTTGACCTAATAATATATTTATACCACTTTCTTAAATTTTAATTGCTAAACACATTTACACATTTATTATCAATTTAAATAATGGTTTACTTTAACTGCAAAAAATCAACAAATACCAAGAATGCAACAATTCAACAAACATGAAATCAGAAAATCAGAAAATAAACAAATTACAACAATTCAACAATTCAACAAACAATTCAACAATTCAATAATTCAAAAAGTCACAAGAATTAGCAACTAAATGAATCACAAAAACTGAAAAATGAGTGATTCAGTGAACTGACCGAGTGACCGGACTCAGGGAGCCTGAGGGAGGCGGCCGTCGGGTCGCGGTGGGGCAGTTGCGGCCTGGCGGCTGGCGCTGTCGGTTGGTGAGTCGGTGGTGACGGTCCGAGAGAGGTCCGTGCCTACCGGCCTGGCGGAACGCGCTGCCGGTTGGTGAGTCCGTGCCTGCCTGCCTGGTGGACTGCCGGGTTGTGCGGTTGTGCCGGCGAGCCGCGGCGGTTGCCGGTTGGGGGCTTTGGGGCGTTGGGCGAATGCTAATCGCGAATGGGGATTGGGGGAATGGCGATGAATGAAATCGAGGAGTGCGATGTACACCGGCCCCAACAAGTTAGACAGGCCCAAAAATTAATACAGGCAAAAATAATTCGGTGACAATGTGAAATGGTGGACCCGGGACCGGCCCGGGTAACCACCGGGTCCGGTCCGGGTCCGGGCCAGGCCGGGCTCATTATAATTTTTTTTTTCCTCTTCCTAATTAACCCCCCTCCCACCCCCAACCCCCAAACCACCTCAAATGGCCCAAAATACCCAGCCCAACCCAAAAATTTAAAAAAAATTGAAAAAAAAAAATGTTTTTGGCCCGAACCGGGCCCGGGCCCGGCCGGGTCGGGCCTTGTTTTGGGTGACCCGAGCCCGGACCGGAAAACCCACAGGCCGGGCCTACCCGGACCGGTCACTGACCGGGCCACCGGGTCGGGCCGGGCCGGAACAGTACCGGTCCCGGGTCGGGCCGGGCCGGAACAGTACCGGTCCCGGGCCGGTTCCGGGTCGGGCCACCCGGCCCGAGTCCATCCCTAGTACAACGTGTACTTGTAATTTAAACGAAAAATCACGTCTTCCACTAAATTAGCAAGTGTACTTTTAAAGAACTATTTTATTGAGTATTTAAGAGACTAACAATGAGTATCACGATTTCTGTTTCATATCTTCTAATTCTTTTTTCTTTTTCTTATTTTTTCTTTATAAAAAGTTATTATATTATATCTACAATACACTGCTATTAATTTTAATATCCGAGTCTAATGTTATGATACTTTTGAAGTATGCATTCATATAACAATTAAAAAATGAGCATAATATTAGTACCAAATGAGCATGCATAACTTACAAAGTGCACATTGATATTAAAAATCATAAGGTTTGTTAGTTAAACATCATGACATTTTAATTAAGCTTCAAACATCCGCTATATATTGAGATGAAAATCATGGTGTCTTGTGCATGAGCATTTATGAACTTTTAATGAGAATCAGGCCTATTAAAATGAGCATAAGATCAGTACTAGATGAGCATATGTAACTTACAAAATGAGAATTAATGAATTTGTTAGTTGTTTTGTTAGTTGAACATCATGATATTTTCATTGAGCATCAAACCTCCTCTATTGAAATCGATGAAAATCATGAGTTCTATTAAATGAGCATTAATAAAATTTTAATGAGCATCAAACTTATACAAATGAGCATATGTATCATGATTTGTGGTCTCGTTTCTATAATCAACATCTATATAAATCTAATGTAATATGAGACTTTTGAAATATGCATTGCTAAAATATTTTAAAAATGAGCATAATGGAGATACTAAATGAATATACATAATTTACAAAACGAGTATCAAAAAATTCAAAAGCTCGTTTGTGTATGTTCATTTTTTAGACGTTTTACTCATTTGATTTTAAAGTAAAATTCATTTCTAAAGTGTTCAGTATTAATATATAAAGAAAAAGAAAGAAGTAAATTAAAAATAAAGAAACCAAAAGAAGTAAAGAAAAAAGACAAAACAAAACAAAGTAAAACCAACTCGTAAAGTAAAGAAAAAAAAATCAAAAAGAGTAACAATCATGAATGAGTATGGCATGAGTATGGCGGCAGAAGAAAGAAAGAAAAGGGGATGACTGCGAGAGTGGAAAGAAAAGAGAACGGCGGCGGAACAGGAAATTAGATGATGGAGCAACATGTGGATTCAACGAGAAGAAAGATTAGAGAGCAAAGGCTTAAAGTTGTTAAAAATTACAAAATAACCGGGTGTACATGGTATAATTTGCCGAAATCGAGAGGTTGGCCAGGGATTTTGGGCGCATGTCTTACTTAAAGTTTGGTTGGGCTGAGTCAGTAGTGGGTCTAATACTATTTTTTTGGGCCCATCTAAATTACGGGCCCTGTGCGGTTGGACTGGGCAGCCTTGCCCTGGGCCGGCCCTGAAACATAAAGTACAGAAAAGTTTACAAGCAATAAATTTAACAAATAGTTACAAACATTCACAATTACACAGATCATATACCTCTCATACTTTACACTCCAGTATAACAAGTCAACAAAAAGAAGAGAGCTTGTGTGACACAAAATGAAAATAAAATCTAGTTAGAGATATACTTAGAGAGGGCTGATTCCCTTATGCGATTAGACTAGGACTCCGACTCCTCGTCACCTGGCTAACTCCGGCGATAACTCTTCTTGAGTAAGCCTTTACAAAAATTATCCCTAGAACTGTACGCATCGCTTTTCGTCCCTGGAAATATACGCTTCACGTCTTCTTTAAGACCTGTAAGATAAATGAAAAATACACTCAGTATGTGATTAGGGTTTATGAAGCTCGATCGATCTGTTGGAATTTGATGGGAGAAAAGAGAACTTGAATAGGATGGGTTTTGGTGGGTGAGATAAAGTGATAAGAATTATACCGTACACCCAGATGTTCAGTCCTCACCGTACATCTGAGTATTTTTGAAATTATTATCAACTTCTCCCAGTCCATCGTCCGCATCTGCGCTGCCCCGATTCCTTCTCCCAGGCCATCGCCGAGTCCGCATTTGAGCTGCGCTCATTGGTTTCACCTTTTCTATTTTTTTTTTTTGCTTTTCTGTTTCCTTGCTTTTCCGATTTGGTGCTGCTAATCTATTACATGTTTTTCTCTTTTGTCTTTTCTGTTCTTCTTTTCTTGCTTTTACGTTTTTCCTTCTTTAGTTCTTTCTTTTTCTTATTTTTTTTATTTTAATCTTTATTCAATTATAAAATATTTTAGATATTAATGTTTTGTTTTTCTATATCTCATTTTGTAAGTTACGTATGCTCATTTAATTTTCGTTTTATGCCCATTTTAAAATGTCATATCAATACACAAATGAATATTGAGCACATATTGAGCACAATAGAAATGATTTTTATGTTAAATTCAAATGAGTATAACGTCCAAAATGAATGAGCACACAAATATGCGTTTTAAATTTTTTTTATACTCATTTCGTAAGTTATGTATGCTCATTTGGTAGTAATGGTATGCTCATTTTAAAATGGCATATCAATAATGCATATTTTAAAACTATTATACTACATTAAATTCGCATATTGTTTTTAATTGAAATCGATTATAGACATAATTTCAGAAATCTTTTTTAAACAAATAAAAAATTACATTAGAAGATTTGAAGTAGATTTCACGATACTCATTTTTAGGCTCCTAATACTCAAAAGAATAGGCATGATGCTCACCAAACTTGCATTAATGCTCATTCGAGACAAATCGCGATTTTCATCAAAATTACAAAATTGCCCCGGATGTACGGTGCAAGCCGTACACCCGGGTCACCGGGTGTATGGTATACGAGCTGAAGGCTTTGGGTGGGTGGGTGGGGTCATGATGCTCGATCAATGTGGGAAAAATGTGGGTGGAGTATGAGTGAGTGGGTGAGAGTAATTAATACGGAGTGCAAAGTATCTCCGGAAATTGGGACATACCAGTAAGGGTGTATGTGTCATTTTATTCATTTGTCTTTACCTGAAAGGGAAAGTGAAAAAACATTTTGGGACAGCTAAAAAAAGGAAATTTTGCAATTCTTTTCGGGACGGAGGAAGTATCCTGTATTGAATGCGGAATCCCGCCAGGATCTTGGCACGTTCGTTCACATGGGCTTGTCTCCTGTTTCCTGCTGGGTCCGAAGTCCTGCAGGACGTACGTCCCGTGCTATTCCTAGGCAAAGGTACCCGCTGATGCTAGGATACATACGTCCCCTGGATGATGGAAAGGTACCCCGTTGTCTTGGGTCTTCTGGGGACGTACGTCTCGTGATGTACTTGGTACCAAGGCATCTATCTTTGACTACGTACGTCTCCTAGACGATGGGGAGGGGTATCTCGTTGCTGTTGGCCTTCTGGGGACGTACGTCCCGTTCTGTACTTGAATCAAGGCACCTACCTTTGGCTACGTACGTCCTCTGGATGATGGGGAGATGTATGCCGCTGCCTTTGGCCTTTTGGGGACGTACGTCTCGTTCTGTACTTGGGCTAAGGAACCTACCTTTGTGTACGTACGTCCCCTGGATGATGGGGAATTGTATCCCATTGCCTTTGGCCTTCTGGGGACGTACATCTCATTCTGTACTTGGACCAAGGCACCTACCTTTGGATACGTACGTCCTCTGTATGATGGGGAATTGTATCCCGTTGCCTTTGGGCCTACTGGAGGCACCGTAGGATGGGCCTTCAAGGGTCTATGGGCCAACTCGCATCGGGCCATTAACCCAACACAAGTCCCCCACTTATGAGTCAACGAACCATTCTGTGTCTCCTGACGTACGTCCCCTTCTGCTACTTGCCTTTCTGGGTGTGGTACCTACGAGCCGGACGTTCCCTGTGGGGATGACACTCTTCTCTTCCTTGGGGTGTTTTCAGGGGGTCCCACCAGGAGGCCTGGGCTTAGGGGACAGCCGTCCAGTGGGCTTTGAAGTAGAACTTCTTCGGTCGTACTGCCTTTACTCGGCGCCCTTGATGCAATGGTTGTCTGTTGTATTTCTGGATCTTCGAGCCCGACCGTCTACGTGAATGGGCTTTGGCAGCCATTGGGGACGTACATCCGCTTGTCTAGAGGAAGGGTATTCTCTGTTGTTCGTCTTTGGGGACTCCTCGTTCCTTGTTTCACATTTCTCTCACCGGCCCTCCGTGCGGCCTCTAGGTCTTATGCTACGCGAGGCCGATGATCGTGATGAAAAGCAGGCACGTCGCCTAGGATCTTTTGTTCTTTGTTTAACCATTTCCTCATCGGTCCTCTGGGTGCCCGTTGGGTCTTATGCTACGCGAGGCCGGAGATCTCGATGAAGAACAACTCTATCCTCTTGGGGACATCCGTCTTTTTGCTCAACCATCCTCTCACTGATCCTCCGTGCGGCCGTTGGTTCTTATACTACGCGAGGTCGATGATCTTGATGAAGGGCACGTATATCATCTTGGATCTGCTGCGGTTAGCTCGACCATCCTCTCACCGGTCCTCCGTGCGGCCCTTGGGTCTTATGCGGCGCGAGGCCGGTGATCTTGATGAAGGGCAGGTACGTCGTCTAGGATCCTCTGTGCTTTGCTCGACCATCTTCTCACTGGTCCTCCGTGCGGCCCTTGGGTCTTATGTGACGCGAGGCCGGTGATCTTGATGAAGAGTAGGTACGTCGTCTAGGATCCTCTATGCTTTGCTCGACCATCTTCTCATTGGTCCTCCATGCGGCCCTTGGGTCTTATGCGACGCAAGGCCGGTGATCTTGACGAAGAGCAGGTATGTCGTCTACGATTCAATGTGCTTTGCTTGACCATCTTCTCACCGAGTCACCGGTCCTCCGTGCGTCCCTTGGGTCATGTGCGACGCGAGGCCGGTGATCTTGACGAAGAGCACGTATATCATCTTGGATCTGCAGCGTTTAGCTCGCCCGTTCCTCTCACCGGTCCTCCGTGCGGCCCTTGGGTCTTATGCGTCGCGAGGTCAGTGATCTTGATGAAGAGCAGGTACGTTGCATAGGATCCTTTGTTCTTCGCTCAACCATCTTCTCAACGGTCCTCCGTGCGGCCCTTGGGTCTTATGCTACGAGAGGCTTGTGATTTTGACGAAGAGCATGTATATCATCTTGGATCTGTTGCGTTTTGCTCGACCATCCTCTCACCGGTCCTCCGTGCGGCCCTTGGATCTTACGCGACGCAAGGCCGGTGATCTTGACGAAGAGCAGTTACATCGTCTACGATCCTCTGTGCTTTGCTCGACCATCTTTTGACCGGTCCTCTGTGCGGCCCTTGGGTCTTATGCGACGCGAGGCAGGTGATCTTGACGAAGAGCAGGTACGTCGTCTAGGATCCTCTGTGCTTTGCTCGACCATCTTCTCACTGGTCCTCCGTGCGGCCATTGGGTCTTATGCGACGCGAGGCCATTGATCTTGACGAAGAGCACGTATATCATCTTGGATCTGCTGCGTTTTGCTCGACCATCCTCTCACCAGTCCTTCGTGCGGACCTTGGGTCATGCGACGCGAGGACGGTGATCTTGACGAAGAGCAGGTACGTCACATAGGATCCTTTGTTCTCCGCTCAACCATCTTCTCATCGGTCCTCTGTGCAACCCTTGGGTCTTATGCTACGCGAGGCCAGTGATTTTGACGAAGAGCACGTATATCATCTTCGATCTGCTGCGTTTTGCTCGACCATCCTCTCACCAGTCCTTCGTGCGGCCCTTGGGTCTTACGCGACGCGAGGCCGGTGATCTTGATGAAGAGCAGGTACATCCTCTAGGATCCTCTATGCTTTGCTCGACCATCTTCTCACCGGTCCTCCGTGCGGCCCTTGGGTCTTATGCGACGCGAGGCCGGTGATCTTGACGAAGAAAAGGTACGTCGTCTAGGATCCTCTGTGCCCATGTTTTTGTTCACATGGCTATATTGGGGTACCTTTTTGTTGTAAAAGTACATTACGGTGGTAGGATGCTTATTGGTGTACAAACATTCTGACTTTTATAAGCGTACATTTTGATGAAAGGGCATAATGTTACTGGGATAATATGCCACATGGAATGTCTGGCACGTTCCCATGGCGTGCCCGACTAGTCTCCAACTCAATATGTCTTCAGGTTTAGCATGCCCACGCCTTTAATAGGGTTTCATTAATTCTATTCAATCGATTCATTCAGTTTTTAATGGGTACCAATGATTTTGATGGAAAGGTAACCAAATATACAATCTTGACCGATGGGTGCCCTTAAAAGCGAGGACTACCTCTCAACATGCAATCTCTACGACAGGTTCGCAGATTTGGAACTACACCTGGTGTTCCAGTGGCCGCCACCGTTGCATCTAAAGATAAACTCAGCATTGCTACTAATAATAGATCGATCGCCAAGAAAAATCCCATAAAGGTGGACGAACCTAGCCTTATAAAGCTGAAAAAAGAAAGAGATAACGATAAGTTGTTTCATCTGTTCAAGGAAAATGCGCACAATAAGCTTGTGATTGAGAATCGGTTTGCATTTGAGGACACAGTTTCTCGTTTAGCCGGAGCCGACAGATTTGATTACATTGAAACCTTACTTGAACAGCAGAAGGCTCTACCTCAGGGTAGACATGAAGGTTTTATAATTCGCATCATAATGTTGTATGGGAAAGCTAGAATGGTGAAACATGCTATTGATACTTTTTATAATATGCATTTATATGGTTTCCAAAGGACTGTTAAGTGTCTCAATGCTTCTCTCAAGGTTTTGGCTCAGTCACGTGATTCAGAGGCAATTTTGTCACTGTTTAGAGATGTATCTTTGAAATTCAATATTCGTTTAGATATATTTTCATTAAACATTATCATCAGAGGCAATTTTGTCATTGCCATTTTTTTTGATGTCCCGCTAACTTTGTCATTTTTCCTTTTAAATAAAGAATTTGTGGTTCCAGTTAATTCTCTCTCCTCTGCACAAACCTCAACCACAAAGTTTTTACTTTATTAATCCTCGTGTCGGTCAAACTTGGCAAAGTTTTAAGGGACGGAGGGAGTACAAAAAAACTAATCATTTTTCATTTTTGGCAATTAAATTTGTTCATAGAAGGGGTTTTACGCTGAATAACCATAACACATGGGAGTTTGACGCATTTTTTAAATCACATGGGCTAATGTGTCAAATTTATATTTCACGAGTGGGTTTGGTGCATTAAACCCATTTTGATCCAAAGATGGATATACAAACGTTCCAAAAGTTCCAAGAGAAGGTAAACATATATGCATGGTGCCTATGGTGGAATGGCTCTTCTTGAACCTCAAGTCCAACTAAACAATTTGAGGGCAGATGGCCATGGGCAATTCGACCTTTTAAGATAAAAAAATGACCATCTCATTTTTTGGAGGAAAGGAAATTTTTATTATCTTCAGTTTCTCAACTTTGTGAAAACGTTACTAGGAACACCTTAGACTAGTTTCTAACAAGATTTCATTATCACAAAACTCATATCAACAAATAACATCTGAAAGGTTATTTTCTGGAAGAACCGATCACCTTGATTTCTAAGTCAGTTCTTGGCTTCTAAGTGATAATGACAAAAACAGCCGCTCGAGGTGAATCACATAGTTCTCATTCAGATGAGATTGAGATCATGTCCTCATCATATGCGACAACTGATGTCTTAATTTTATAATAGCAAAAACACTCGCTCGAGGTGATAATAGCAAAATTATTTATGTACTAATTTTATAATTTAATACCAATACTCATTTCATTTTAACTATATACTCATTAGGCATAAGTTAAAATACCCAGTTGTATCATATGTATTTTAGCCGGTTGTACCATATAATTTAGGGCATGGTCCTCGACACCCGGCATGGTCAAAATTACATGACTTGTCGACATATCATTTTTTGTCCAACCATATATTCATTCTCGCATAGTCCACCACCCCGTCCTCTGCCCGCGCTATTATTCTCACAACAAACTTACTTCCCCATTATGTTTTACTGCTCTTGGTTTTTTTCCATTATCGCCAGTCTCAAAGAGAACCGATCCCCTTGTTCTAGGGCCTAGGGACGGGTAAAGGCTTATTTAAAAAAATCTATATTAAAGTGCATAATAATATTTCAAAAACACGAAGTAATAAGGAAAAGATTTTTATAATTCGTTGAATTCAACAAGAGAAAATTTTCTAAATAGGACTAAAACAAAGATAAAGTTCATAAATAGGACTATCATTATTGTTTAATTATCAAAATAGGATTCATTTATTCCTATTTTGGGAAGTTTTAATTAATTTATTCTTTTAATAGGAATAAATAAGACTATTTAGGGAATAAAACATACTTAGTCTTATTTTTGAACTTTATGTATATTTTAATCATATATTGAACAATTTCTAACTAAGAAAAGTAGAATTACGGTTATAAAATAAAAATTAAAGAAAAAATGATATATATATATATATAAAGTGAGTTAAGTGAGTCCCGCTCATGCAGGGGCATTCCCATAACTACACTAAATATATGTATACTTAATTAACTCAGTCATCTCCCTACTAAAACATTTTAAGATTTTTTCGTAAATTTAGGTTCTTGCTTATCCTTTCAACCACCCTGCGAAATTCCTGCATTTCCCCACTCATTTTTAAGAAGTTCTGGCTTCTCCTCTGCCTAAGAAGGCTTCCGAATTTCTGGCTTCTTAACATTGTTCAAATTTTATTGTATATGAATCAAACTTTAGCCACGAAAAAAGCAAACTCCTAACATTGTTCAAATTTACTTCATCTCTTGATTTACTTCCTTTCCTTATTTGAGCATACAAAATCGTGAGAATGATTTTATAACTTTTCAATATTTTATTTTTACTTTCAAAATATTTAGTTTTGGCATACTCTAAGTTACATGTTTTTAATTTTTTCTAAGTATCATTGTTGATGTATAATTAGAGTACATATACGATGATATGATTTGGTTCAGGAACATATATTTTTTAGGTTTAAAGTCTTTTAAAAATTAAATGAGTTCCTTTATCTTTGTTCATTCCAGCTAGGAGTATTTGTTTATGTTTCTTATTCAATCAAATTATTTGGATCTCAAGCCATGCTAAATGCCTTAAAGGACTAAATAGTACTTTTTAGTTTATTTTTACCAATACTTTGGTGAGTTCATACGATAACAAATTTAGTCTCATTCAAAATGCTTCTATCTAGCAACTCTAATGGCAATTGTAGCATTGAAGTTGGATGTTAATGAAGACAGCCTTGAGTGAGAGTATAAGGTAATATAAGTTTGAAATGATTCCTACTAAGAAAAAATGGGAATCTTCATGAAAAGTTTAAAAAAAATTGATTGTTAGATTTTATGCAGTTCTTTTCATCCATTAGTTTTGAGAAATTGATGGTCAACTTCAACCTTAAACTCAGGGTTGGAACTGATATGTTTGGAATAATCAAATGAAAGCATTTACTAGGGTGCATTTTAATGAACCAGAAGTCAGAGACTCATTGAGTTTGAAAAGCTGGTTAGTCTATCAAGTTTTGCCAAGTTAAAAAATTGCAATGATCACGATTTGAAGATTCTAATGGCGTCAGTTTAATGGTGGACTGTTCAGGGAAATTCGTCCAGGACATATATGATCAATTGAAATGGTTCTAATCGATGATGAGGTACTCTTATTATTTTGCCTACTATGTAGCTTACTTTGCTTCTCTTGCATACTCTACATACTTTAAGAATAGATTAGGTGATTTGGTTAGTTCGCCTTTCAACATTAGTTTTAGTTGATGCTTAAGGTCTGCTTGACATTACCAACCCTGATTTTTCTATTATGCTTTGAGTTTCTAACAGCTCTATATATCATGCATTGGTTCTACTCTAAGAGCAAATGTAATCTTTCATAATGGAATAAATTACACTAAAGCAATAAATGCCAAAAAGGAATACATTCATTCTTCTGGTGGATTGATAGTTTTAGACAACAATTATATATGATGCTAAACAGGCTTATTGAAAAGAGTTACTAATGAAGTTTGCTAAACCTAAACTTTCATATAAACATACTATCTTTGATTTTAATAAAGAATATGACAGCAGTTCTGAACTTTGCTTGTGACTTTGGCTGATAAGTTCGAAATGGAGCTTCCTATTTTGACTTGGAAAACATGGATGACATTTGATATAAAAAAACATATCTGCGCTCCTGTTTTTCTGGCTTCTGCAATCTGCAATGGATTGGAAGGGTATAGTTGCTACTAGGTGAGTGTCCCGCCTAATTCCGAGGGCATTTGCATAAGTCCACAAAGCATTTCCTACTCATGCCAAACTCTCCAGCCAACTCTGCTCAAGTCTACAAAGGAGCATCGCCTATTCCGCTAAACTCTCAGACATTCTTTGAGTATTTCGGATGCATCTGGATTTCCTCTGCTCATTGAACACCGTGTCCACATTTCTCTTCTGATTGTCCATCTCTTAGCGTCTCTCTCTCTATTTGGAAGGTTTCTGGATTCAATGATCTCAACATCCTAATATACTAAACTCTACGAATCTCTCAATTCTATACTTCAATATATATCGTGACATTTTGTTTCCTTATTCCTTATTCCAAGATTTATTTCATGTTTCCTAATTTGTTTGTCTTCTCACTGTTACTTTAATTAATTTTTCTTCTTGATGGATAATGGCCAAATGCAACAATGAAAATGGTAGTCTCAAGGCTTCTCAAAGAATAATAAAGACCAACTAGGCTTTGCTTAAGACACCATCTTATACCCTTTGAGGATATTCCGCCTTTTCCTTCAACAGCCCATATGGAGTCTGCCACAATTGTCCCTGCCCTAACACAATCACCCAAATTAGGGTTCTATCAACTCTCAAATCCCTCCTTAACCATACTAAACTTGACATATCTCTAATATTGCTTATGCAAACGATCAAGTTATAATTGCATCAAAGAATTCCAGTTTATGGTTGAAAGACGAAGGCCATTTTTGTTGACATTTAAGGCAGATGACGGCACATTGTGTGAATTAGGTAGTCATTTGTATAGGGCGTTCGAAGTAGAAAATCACTACCCGATACAAGGCATTTGTCTTGAGCCATTTATCATAAATACATCCCTTCTTTTGTTTCACGAGTCAAGAAGCTTTCTGTGATTTTAAACTGACATGATCTCTTTGTTGTCAATGAACATATATTGATTTGCCTGTATCGGATGTTATTAAACATTTTAGTGATGTCTTTTACTCTTAGTTTAGCTATGCAGAAACAATTGTCCCAAATTAAGTAAAAACAATGCTATTTGGAGTTTGCACCAATATATTTTTATTGTGATTTTCTTTTAGCATCTTTTTATTGTGATTTCTTATATACTTCAAGCATTTCTTTGTCTCTATATACCTAAAAGCACTACATATGAGTTAGAAAGATTTTTCCGCCAGACTACGTACTCAGGGCTCAATATCTAATATACCTTCTAGAAAAACTCTGAAGGCCACCGACGTAGGAAGACGCTTTTTCATCCTTCCTCTTCACCGCGGCCAAAATCAGATCACCTCCCTTCTGCCGTACCGGTTGGCTTGCAGCCTTGCACCAGTTCACCGCCAGAAAATTTCGATCAGTGATATCTCGGACACTTGGACAGTTGGACCAAACATCTATAATTCACACTCAAAGCAAGAAAAAACTCAACTTCATCCTTAGATAATCGCTAGGACGTAGGGGTTCTTCCAAATCCTATCTTTATCTCACTTTGATTTTCTTCTATCCTCACAAAAGGAGAGATTAAGATCTATATCAGATCAAATGCTACCTTTCTCACCAACCCTCGGGTAAATTGAATCCATCATTATTTATTACTTAATCAGCAAATTTTAATAGTTACGGCCTCTATAAATTTGTTTGAATTTTCGTCTCTATCCATGTTGCTTTTTATTATTGATTTTCCTTTCTTTTTTATGTATTTTGTTCTCTGTTTACTCATTTTTGTTCTCATCCAGTCAAGTGTTAGGAGTTTTAGTCTGATATAGATCGATCATACGATTCTTTTTATTTATACCACTAAATTGCTTCATGTTTCTAAATTGTGAAGTCCTTTATTGGACCCCATCATATTGGATCCCACTAACATGTAGAATAAAAAAACGCACAAGGAAATTGATGTGTGAAACATCTCTTTTAATGCCTCACTTCAAAGTGCAACGTTTGAAAAGTTCTATGTTCAGAGTTGTTATCACCTCCTTTGTGGGGGAAGTTGACCTGGGAGGATGGCTGGGGTGGACAAAGATGTGGAACTTAGCTATCCCTCCCAAGGTTAAGATTTTTTTGGCAATTGTGCACGGGGAATCTGCCTACTAACAAATTGAGAGAAAGGAGGGTGGAGCAAAGACGTCCTATGTGGTGAGCATTTTGAGTCTGTTTCCCATGTTGTTTCTAATTGCAGGAGAGCAGCTGAAGTTTGGAGACTAAAGGGCTGGGTAACTGTGGCTGGCCAAGGAACGTCATTTATGGAATGGTTGGAACTTTTCTTCACGACTAGGACCTTAGAGCATTGCTGTGAAATGATAATGTTATGCTGGAGCATTTGGTATATACTTTACGGTTTACGATGTTTGACCGACGATAAAGCAAATTGATCCCTGTCACCACTCAAATTAGTTTTAGAAAATAAAATTTACATATTCACAAACTACATTAAAACGCTACAAACCCTGCAAAAAATGATTCAATTTTCATAAACTTTTGATATATAAAGTAACAAATTAAGAGTGATTTATGTTGACCAAATGAATAGTAAATGTATCTTACAATTTGGGACTTAGGGAGTATCTTTTAGAATTATTATCATCATTATTAGAAGTGAAAAAAAAAATTCTAAAAGCACTACTTATGAGAGAGAAAATTCTCTCGTTAAATTGTTAGCATTCTTATTTTATACCTAAAAACACTATGTATGAGAAGGAAAATTCTTCTGCTCATGTTTTAGCCGGCTTATCTTATACTCCATCCGTCCCGCTAGAAGGTTCCCGTGAACGTTTTACAATGCTTGACTGACGATAAAACAACTTAATCCCTGTTCACACTCTGATATTTTTAGTATATAAAATTAACATATTCAGAAACTACATTACAACCGCTACAAAGGCTGATAAAAAAATGTAAATTTGGTAAAAATTTCATTATAAAGTAAAAGCTTAAAAATGATATAAATTGACCATGAAAATAGTGGACGGGAACCTTCTAATGGGATGGAAGGAGTACCTCCTAAAAGCACTACGTATAAGAGAGAAAATTCTCTCCTTCAAATTTTAGGCAGCTTATCTTATGTCTAAAAGCACAACATCTGAAAGAGAAAATTCTATCGTCAAGTTTTAGTTGGGTTATCTTATCTTGTAATACTTAATTAAAAGCACTACGTGTGAGAGAGAACATTTTTCTGATCAATTGTTTTAGATGACTTATCTTATACCTATAAGCACTACGTATAGTATGAGAAAGAAAATTTTTGTGCTCAAGTTTATGCCGACTTATCTTCTTATACCTAAAATCATTACAAATGAGAGAAAATTCTAAGGCTCATTTGTTTAAGCTGACGTATCTTATACAAAAAAATATTATATATGAGAGAGAAAATTGTCCGCTCAATTGTTTTGGCCGGCCTATCTTCTTATTATTCCTAAAAGCATTACGTATAAAAGAGAAAATTCACTCGCTCAATTTTTTGTGAGCTTATCTTATAACCAAAAGCACTACTACGTATGAGAGAGAAAATTCTCCCCCTCAAGCTTTAGCCGGGTTATCTTCTTATACCTATAATCACTACGTATGACACAAAAAATTATCCTGCTCAACTGTTTTAGCCGGATTAACTTATACCTAATATAAATCACTACGTATGAGAGAGAAAATTCTCCGGCTGAATTCTTAGCCGTTTTATCTTCTTATACCTAAAAGCACTACGTATGAGAGAGTAAATTACACTACTTAATTATTAGCCCACTTATCTTATCTTATTATTATACCTAAAAGTACTACATATGAGAGAGAAAAATCACTCGCTCAATTATTGCCCCGCTTATACCTAAAGCACTACATATGATGGAGATGATAATAAAAAAAATTAACTATTATATTTTTTGAGGGCAGATTTGTCTTTTAATGAGCTATCTCTTTCCTTAACAGATATTGATCTCATATCAAAGATAAAAAAATTATAAATATTGATATATTTTATGTAAACATTGGAGCAAAAATAAAAAAGTTATAACAATTTTGATATAAAAAATTAACTATTATAACTTTATATTTCTTATTGTTGATGTTTCGTATGACTCTCATTGAACGGCTTTAATAGACAAAGTGACAGTAAAAAGCATAGACCTATTTTTCACTGACAATACTAACATATATTGGACATCTTCTTCATTTAGAATGTTATAGAATTCGTTTTGTAACATTGAAAATGGTTGAATTGGTTGAATCTGTTAAATTGATGAAATTCTAGTTGTAACATCTGAATTGGCTGCATATGTTAAATTATGTAAAAAGTACATTTGAAATCTATTTTATTAATAAAATAGAATAAAAATATGAAAGATAGCTAAAAGTGATCATCTACCGTAAATCCAACCAATTCAGATTGAAAAGTAACTTTATGTCTCTAGTATTACTCATTTTGATTTTTACACATTTTAGCGCTCGTTAATTAGTTATATTTTTATATATTCATTATTGATCTCATATGAAAGATCACAAAAAATTATAAATTTGGATATATTTTTTGTAAAAGTTGAAGCAAAAATGAAAAAATTATAATACTTAAAAAATGGGATTTTAATACTTTGGGCACCACACCCACTGCAACTCCCAGCCGGCTGCTTCTTTCTTGCCTTGGGTAATGGGTATTCGGTCATTTGGAATAGAAGTGGTGACGTGTCTTTAAGATAGCAATTGAGAGAATTGTGCACAATTAGGCACGTATGATTTTTGGAGGATAATTTTGTCTTGTAAAGAGCTATTTCTTTTCTTATATATAATAAATAGATGATCAATGTTTAACATTGTTAATTCATTAAGCTTGTATAAGCCATTTTTTATCTCAAGCTATTTTTGAAACCTTATTCCATTGAACCATTTTGACTTAGGGGGTGCTTTTTCCAACATTTCACTCCTTTTCATTTCTACCATCACAAAATTAACAACATTTCATCGAGATAGAATAGAAAAGTTCTAATGTTTTGATAATTTAACCCTATCACAAAATTATAATTTAATAATCCATACATAACAAGTTTTTAACTAAAAGAGTTATAACACATTTGCAGTTGTAGTATTTGAGAACAATGGTTAATAAAAAAAACTAAAATACATGTTAACAGACATAGCCAAAGTGTCAAACAAGACTATCAATAATTCAATACATTTAAAATTTTAGTATTTGACAATTCACACACATCGTAATAAAAATAATTTAAAATATATCAATACCTTACCGAACAACCATACAAACAGACTCACAACTTAAAGTTTTAAGAATTCACAATTCAACAAGATAGCGATTAAAATCAACAAATAATTATTCAAATAGTCTTTAAACGTGTAATAATTAATAAGCCAAACTGTAAAAGAAAATAAACAACCTATTACTACATTAACGCTGAAAAAATCAGCATGTTACTATATTAAGGTGGAAGAAATCAGCTTATTACAATACTAAGGCCAAAAAAATCAGCCTATTAATACTTCAGCACGAAGAGTCTCGTCATATTCTAATTTCACTAGTATAGTCCAAATATTTTGAGGGCCAAATGAGATTACTATAGTGAGATTGAAAATATTATCTTACTACTACATTAAGACAGAAAAAGTCAACCTACTCACTCAACTCCTAATATAAATGCCTTTTTGGCCCTGTTTGTTTTTTGGCGGATTCGGAGCAAACCGCTGCAAAATGCAGCGTTTTGGTTTGGAAAAAAGGCGGATTGAGCCAATCCGCTATCAACCAAACGTAGCCTCTAGGGACGCCCTTGTCGCCACATAACGGTAGTAGCCATCCCTCCTCGCTTCCCGCAACCTCATAACCCTCTTTGCAATTATCCTCCACATTGCCCCTTCCCTAACTTGTTCGCCCTCCTTTGAATAATTGACCCTTCCATGAGAGCCCCGATCTTAAAAATGCCATTTGTTTTATGGTCTCACTAAGGTTTCACTTCCACCTTTTCCTCTCGCTTTTAGCCAATAAAAGCATAAAGCCAAAAGATTTTATTGACTTTAGGAGATTTTATACACTAAAAGTAGTACTTTTGACATTCAAATACTTCTTTTATGTTAACAATACACAAATCTTTTTTGGTGTTCTTAAATACTGATAGTATATACTCTCTCCGTTCTTAAATACTAGTCTCCTTAGTTTTTTGTGGTTTTTAAGGAGAGTAAAGTAATGATAAGTAGGAAAAAGAAAGTAGTACGTAAAAGTAAAAAAGGGAAAGGATAATAAAAGTGGAGGTATAAAGATATTTTGATTGAAAAAACTTACTAAAGAGGGAAAGAGAGACATAATTAAAAACATCTCAAAAAGTAATATGACACAGACAACGGAAGAAGTATTTATATTTATTTAAAGTTAATAAGGGCTAATTTGCTCCTTCATGGGAAGATTAGTTGTATATTTGCACTTTCAAACTTTAGGGGCACATCTATACTAGTACTTAAACATCGTTGTTGCACCTTTTCCTATTTAAAAACGAGAGTATTAAACTATATATTTGATTATGTTGGGGGCTTGAATAAAATGGGAATCCAACAATTTATGAATCGAGGATGGATCAATTGCAAGAAATAAAAATATAGTTGGAATGTGATACTGAGAGCTTGATTACAAAGTGTTTGCTTCTTTTGATCGGTAACGATCGTGTGCTACAAAAATGACTAAGCAAGCTATTTAATCGTGTGAGCTCCACTTCCTCCACCTAAATAGGCTCCATTTCGTCATCATCCGTTAGCTTCCTTCTTATCCATAGCTAGACTCGGTCTTTATTTATACTAGTAGAACACCCCGTGAATTTTTCACATGTTTAATCATTTTTAGTCAAATTTAGAATAAAGAATAAACTTGTAAATCTAAATGAAATATTTAGAATAAAAAAATCAACAATTTAGAATTATAGTCCCTACAATAATGAATTTTGATATGTGATGCAATATATTAAATTCGATTCAACTTGTTGCTAAATGTTTAAACATAATTTGAAAACACATTAGACATGTTGTTAAATTTTTAAAAAGCTTCTTTATAGACAACAACCTCGAACTAATACGTTGACTATTATTTATACGAATTGCATTTTTAAAAAGAATTGCCCTTGTAAAGTTATAAAGCACAGGGGCATTATGGTATTGAGGTAGTACTTTTTTTTTTGGGGGGGGGGGGGACCGTAATCAGGATTACATATTCGCCACACGATTCACAACCGATAGATCTCACATATTTAAAAACATATTGCCTAGTTTTTTTAAGCACGGTTGGTGAATTTTTCACGTGTTCAATCATGTTTAGTCGAATTTGTAATAAAGAATAAACTTGTGATTCTGAATGAATCATTTGGAATAAAAAAATGAACAATTTAGAATTATAGTCCATACAATAATGAATTTTGATATGTGATGCAATATATTAAATTCGATTAACCACTTATTACACGCAGTATAAACATAATTTGAAATCACATTAGATTTGTTGCTAAATGTTATGAAACACTTCTTTATAGACAACAACCTCGAACTAATACGCTGACTATTATTTATATGAATTGTATTTTTTAAAAATAATTGCCTTTGTAAACTTGCGAAGCACCGGGGAGGGGAGGGGGGAGGGGGGGCTTATGGTATTGAACTACTACCTCCGTCTTAATTTACTTAGCCAAACTTGACTTTTCAAGTCAACGGCCTCTAACTTTGACCAATTATTTAAGCTACTATATTTATGCAAAATGTAATCATTTTATACTTTTATGATAGTGTTTTTAATAATTAACATTTCCATATCATTTTCATATTATCAATACTTTCTCTATATAAACATATAATCGGTCAATGTTTGACGCCGCCGTTGGCTTGAAAAGTCAAGTAGTCAAGTTTGGCTAAATAAATTGGGACGGAGGGAGTAGTATTTTTTTTTTGGGGGGGCGAGGGGTTAATCCGGATTATATATTCGCCATACGATTTACAACCGTTAGATCTCACATATTTAAAAACATATTGTCTTGTTTTTTTGAATGCACGGTTGGTGAATTTTTCACCTGTTCAGTCATGTTTAGTCAAATTTGGAATAAAGAATAACCTTGTAATTCTAAATAAATCATTTAGAATAAAAAAATGAACAATTTAGAATTATAGTCCTTACAATAATGAATTTTGATATGTGATGCAATGTATTAAATTCGATTAACCACTTATTACATACGGTATAAATATAATTTGAAATCACATTAGGCTTGTTGCTAAATGTTATGAAACACTTCTTTCGAACTAATACGCAGATTATTATTTATACGAATTGCATTTTTTTAAAAGAATTGCCTTTGTAAACTTGCAAAGCACGGGGGGCATTATGGTATTAAAGTAATATTTTTACTGGGGTGGGGGTGGGGTGGATGCCCAAAAATATGTACAAAAGCTGATAAAACAATTATAAAACTATGAAGTAGAATTCTTAAAAAAGTAGAATACACAAACAATTAGAAAAACTGAAATAAAAAAAAGTTTTCATATTCCTAATTTTTCTGTTTTTCTATTTTTTATTTTAGCAATTTTCACTGACCCTTGAAATATAAACGACCATAACAGGTGAAAAACATATTAAAAAGCCGAATTGATCGCTTTTCTAAAATAAACGTATTTATATGATACTTGTTATCATTAAGCTTATTTTGGTAACTATATTCACAAATTGATGACTTCTTAAAATAATACTACGTATAATTTGCAGCACAGTACACCGAATGTAAAAGTAGAATCTTACACTTTGTAAAACGTCTATTTAATGTCTAGCAGACCATTTTATTAAAGCCCAAATCTCGTGATATTATCTACATCAACCCATTAAGGACATGTTAGGTAACTATGTTGATGGATGGTCTACCCGGGGGTATATATCCGAGGGGTTATTGCGGGGAATAACTTAGAGAGAAGTCAGAGCAAGTAAATGTAGAGAGAGAGGGCGTATTATAAATGTGGAGCGTTTTCAGCGTGGTTACAAATGGGGAAATGGGGTGCTATTTATAGTAGCAATAAATGCCGGATAGGGACACGTGTCAAGCGCTCATTGGCCGAGGGGTCACCTCAACGGGTTGGCGCTGGCAGCCGCATGTGGCCGCATTTAATGCGGCTGTTGGATGGGACGTCTGTGCAGGGTACGGTGATCTGCACGCATGTGAGGCGGATATCTTGTCGAGTGAGATGCCTTCGACTATAGAGCAGTAGCCGAGGGCTCCCCAAACCGATGGCACTCTGGTGCCGAGGGCTCAGAGTGCCGAGGGCTACTGTTTTCGCCGTTTTTTCCAGTTTCTTAGTTTGCTTGAGAAACCTTTTTTGTGAGAGTTCAGAGCCTTCGGCCAGGGGGCCGAAGGCAACCCTTGCGCGTGGTGCGGGCTGCTTGGTACTCTGGGCGCTGTGATTTGGGCCTGCTGGGCCTTCTGGGCCTGTTGGGCTTTTGCTGGAGTAGTGGGAGTCTGTGGGCCGGGGGTTCCTGGGCCATATACTCCATCAGGAGTCCCTCACTCCTCTTGCCGAAAGGTACTTGAGGGAAAAGGAGTAATCTGTGCTTGCCCTTTGACGTTGTCCTGTCGTAACCTCTGAAGTTGGTGAGGAGTTGTTGCTTTTATGTCCCTGCCGAAGGCAGTCCCTCAGTTACCCACATGTTGGGACTTGAGGGCTTGCTTTGTCGTTTGTTGGAATTTCACTAATTTTGTAATTTAATGAATTTCCCGAGGGGGTCCTCCAGTCCCCCACTCCTTGAGGCACTTGTAAAGTGGTGAAAAGGAGTAGAGTAGTTGCGTTGCTGTTGTGGGCCGAAGGCTGACGATTTTTGTTTCATTTTGGGGGGATGCCTCGTTAAAAACCTCATTAGGAAAAACCCTGGGGGAAAAAATCCTAATGAGGGAAAAAGAGTGCACCGAATTCCCCCAATGATGAATCGAAAATGTCAAACCTTGGTCAAAAGTGGAGAATAACGGTAATGCCGAAGGCTCTTCATTGTTCTGAGGGCTCAAGTATTGATTAGCCGAAGGCTTGCTGTTGATGTCCTGGGGGCGCCGAAGGGGAGCCCCTCAATCCGTGGATCGAGGGCCTGCCAGCAGTGGAGTTGTTACCGGGGGGGTCCACTGTTTGTTGATTAGCTGGTGATGAAGATACCCGAGGGCTCCCATCACCTGGGTGCCACGGGTTATCCGCTAATGAGGCAACTCCTCGGGGGCTACCCCGGTTTTGCAGTGCTGAGGGGGAATCCCCGAGGGGTGCCCTGATATGAAGCCCTGGGTTTCTGAAGGAGTGATCCCGAAGGCGTCTGTTATGTGCTGTGTGGGGCACAACCCGGGGGCGCTTCTGGGTAAGTGTACCCGGAGGCTATCCTTGATGAAGTGGAGTGAAGTAGAAAACCCGGGGGCTTCCAGAATATAGTCGTTGGGAATATAGCCGTTGGAATATGTAGCGTCAGATTTATAGCCGTTGGGGGGGTACACGTGGAGTGTAGTCATTGGCTGCTCGCGGGCGGGCGTCTCCGGTTGGGTGAAACGACGGTGTGTAATGATGGCGTCTATCCGGAGGCCCGGAATCCAGGCCCAAGCCCGGATTCCAGCGCCTATAAATACCCCAAGGCCAAGCATTCCTCCGTGGGCGAAAACCCTGTTAGCGAAGCTCTGCCAATTTTTCTAGAGAGAGAAACAGCAGCCCTCGGTTGAATCCTCTGTTCTTAAGGTCAGTTCTTCACTTACCCTTCACCTCTTAGCTACCTGTACTGTGCCCTTAGGCTAGGAGATAGAACATTTAGAAAACACTAGTTGTACGAGCCTTCGAACTAGAGTCAGAATGTCGTCCCAGAGTGATTCTCAAGATATCTCGGGGGCGCCCTCGATGGAGGATGAAGTCCTCTCGGACGCGGAGTCCTCAGGTGCAGAGTCTTCGGTGGGACAGGACGCCGTCGTTGCCCTGGAGTTGCAGAAAGCCCTCGTGGCTGAGGCGGAAGCCGAGGGCTTCGAGCAAGAATGTGAGGACGAAGAGTTGGCCCTCGCCTGGCAAGCAGCTGAAGAGGAGGCACAAAGAGAAAGCGAGAGGGTCACCGTTGCTGTGCTCCCCCCTCGGGGTGCCGGGGAGGCCAGCACCTCTCGGCCGCTGAATGCGGTCCCCATCCGGGTGGCCCCTGGAAAGAAGAAGGCCAAGGCCGCTGCTCCCAAGAAGAAGGGCAGCGTAGCAGATCAAGGGAAGCCCCTCGATATGCCCGAGGGGTACTCCTATCTCAACACCGCCGCATTGGAGATCAAGTCGAAGGTTGATGCAGCGGACATCTATGTCACCCAGCTTCACGTGGGCCCCTCGGCCATCGTGGTGACACCGGGTCCGGATGACGTCCTCTCCCGGGCTCCCGAGGGCTGCATTGCGGTGCACGTTCTCTCAGTATCCATGGGGCTCCGCTTCCCCTTGCACCCCTTCCTCCGGGAGTATCTTCGGTTCGTGGGTCTGGTTCCCTGCCAGCTGACCCCGAACAGCCATTCTTATATCACTGGTTTCCTTCAGCTTTGCAAGTCCCGGGGGGTGACGCCTAGCCTGGACCTCTTCTTCCAGAGCTTCAACCTGTGCCGAGGGGGGGGGCACGCGAATGCCGAGGGATTTGCCAATTTGCAGCAGGTGTCTGTGTTCAAACTCTTCACTGAGGCGCCCTCCTCGAACAAGGGGTGGAAGGACCGGTGGTGCTATGTGAAGCTAGCCGAGAGCCCCTTCCCGAGGGAGCTGCGTGACCGCTTCAGGAGGCACGAGAAGAGGAGGAGCGCCGCCCTCGAGAAAGATGGCAGAATTCTGGCCATGATCCCGGAGGGCCGGGACAAGAATATCTCCATCAAGGAGTGCACCAAAGAAGCAGATCTCTACACCCTCGGGTTCCGGCGGTACCGGTTCCTGGGGGAAACTGATGAGAAGTTCCCAGTGTTTGAGGGAGCCTCCGGAGGTAGTAGCTGAGGGCATTCTCACCCTCATATCTTAGCACGTTTGGCCATTTGCTTCGTTAATTCTTTATGCCACTTAGTAGTGACCCCTCGATCCTAACCCCTCATTTTTTTTTGCAGGTGTTCCAGTAAGCATGATGAACGTCAAAGGCCTCGCCCGACTCAAGAACAAACCGGCCAAGGATCCGAAGGGGCCGGACGCTGGCGGCCAAAAGCCCGTCGGTGCACCTCCCAAGAAGCCCGAGGGCGATGCTGTTGCGGCAAAGAGGAAACCGTCGGCAAAGGAGCCCCCCCAGGCCCCCAAAAAGTTGAAGAAGGGGGACGCCGCGAAGGATGACCCCCCGGTGGTGATTGTAGATGACCCTCCGGAGATGCCGATGGCGCAGGTGTCGAGGGGTGCCCGGGAGCCATCTCTCGAGGTCCTCACGCTCTCCCTTCCGGCTGGCACGGCCGTGTTGAATGGTACGGCTGACCCGAGGGCGCTCCTGAGAGGTATAACCCTCGATATCGACAAGGCAGCTCTCGGGGCCGATGATGATCAAGCCCTCGAAGACAGGATCCTCCGGTCTTCCCTCACGGTGAGTTCACCATAGTTTGTCTTTCTCTTTCCCATTTTGAACTAAGAATTCACGTTCGGCCCTGACAACTCGTTTATCTTTGCAGACTTGCGTTGCCCTCGGAGAGCAGTTCCGACGGCTGGAGGAATGGCGCCTCCACAAAGCTGGGCAAGACGCCAAGATGAAGGAGCTGATCCTCAGGGACTCCCAGGCCACAAAGCTGATGGCCCAGCTTGAAGAGGACCTCCAGCTTGCGAGGGCGCAGGCCGGGAGGCTCAGGGAGGAGAAGGCAGAAGCCGAGGCGGTCGCTGCGGAGGCCGCAAGGAGAGCAGCCGAGGAGGCCGAGGCCATCAAGGCGAAAGCTGTCGCCAGAGCCCGGGAGGAGGCCATCTCCGGGTTCCTGGACGGGGGGTGGAAGACCGAGGGGCACAAGGCATGGCTGTCCTCGGTTGTGGAGGCCTCGGTTGATGAGTGGTCCGAGGGCCCGGGCGAGGAGTGGATGGCCCGAAAGGGTAAGCAGTATTATGATGGGGGTGAGTTCTTCACTCAAGCCCTCATCTACCGGAGGATGGCCCGCCATCTGAAGATTGAGCCGAAGGACTTTGACCCGGCGGCGTACGGGCTCCCCCCTGCAGCCAGACATCCGTGTTCCTCTCCCCCCTGATGTCGAGAGGCCAGACCTGGAGGATTCTGAGCTCCGGAGGGAAGCCGAGGGCGACGATCCTGAGGCCGATGTAGAAGTCACCTCGAAGCCATCGGGGAAGGCGGCCCCCGGGAATGACATTATTTGATATGTACTTTGTAATTTGAACACTTTTGTAATAGCCACATTAGCCTGTTTTCAGCCTCGGCCAACATTGTAATAACTACATTTACTCCTTGTTGTGATGAATGAATGAATGCCTTCGGGCTTTGTATCTATGGCCTCTTTTTTTCTAATTCCTTCCCTCTTGAATGTATGCCTTCGGTCTTTTTGAATGTATGCCTTCGCTCCTTTGAATATATGTTTTAGGACTTAGAGTATTTTCTGATTGTAGCTTGCCCTTGGAAGCCTTCGGTAGTTGGGCACCCTCTGCTGGACATACAACCGAGGGTTCAGCAATAATTAGGACTTAGACAATTTTTGCAAGTGTAGCATGTCATGTAGCCTTCGGCTACTGTGGAGCCCCAACTGAAATATTGATTAGGCCGGGGGCCAATTCTTTAGGACTTACAAAATTTTCTTCAGCGTTGATTCCTTGTGTACTGTAGCCTTCGATTGATAGGTAGCCTTCGGCAATTAGGCCCCTTGAGATGAGGGTGAAATATGTAGGACTTAGAAAATCTTCTAAGTGTAGAGTTTCCCTTGGGAGCCTTCGGGAGATGGCATCCCTTCTTGATGTATGAGTAGTTGAGCGGGGGAAAAACATGTAGGACTTAGAAAATATTCTAAGTGTAGATTTTCCCTTGGGAGCCTTCGGGTGATAGGTGCCCTCTGACTCCACATCACCTTGCGAGATGCCCGGGGGCTTCTCATTTAGGACAGAATATTTTTTTTAAGTGTTGTTGTATTGCCTGGCCTTCGGCTACCATATTCCCTTGACTGTAATATTGATTGGGCCGGGGGCCCAATCTTTAGGACTTAGAATTTTTTCAAGTGCTGCTTCCTTGTGTAGCCTTCGGGTGATAGGTGCCCTCTGACTCTACATTACTTTGCGTAAATTGATGTTGAATCCTGTTGTTGTGAAGAAGGCCAATGAGGAGTGTGTGCCCTCGGCATACACTTTAAAAGTTGTAGAATTTGACCCTTGTCATGGGGAAAAGGCCCTCGGTACTAGTGCGTCACAGATGCCTTCGGTATATGTTTGAAGGTACCGTCTTAGTGTACTTTGGATAGTCCAGTCCCTTTGTATTGTTGAAGCCTTCGGTGTTTGTGTGACCGGAGGTGACCAGGCAGTGGACTTAGCCGTTTCTTGATGCTATCTTTTCGAGTAGTATCCTTCGGGAAAAAATAGGAGCCTTCAGTTACCGGAGGTGTTCCCGTGGGGAGCCCCCGGCATGTTGTGATCTGTTGGAGTGTACTCTTCGATTTCTCGCTGAGTCTACTCCCCTTCACCCCCCCCCCCCCCTTTTTTTTGGTTGGTGGTGAAGGGAAGGCATCAAGAAACTTGGTTTCTTGGTAAGGCTGGGCCTATTAGGAGACCATCAGAATACACCAATGGCTCTCCTCCCTCGGGTTAACCTTCCGAGTTCCGAGGGGATCGAGGGTCGTTTCCTGGGCACAAGATATGGTGGTCTGTAACCTGCCTCCCCTTGGGGGATGGCGCGGAAAGCGCCTCATTTTTGAAAGTCGTCCCCTCGGCGCTAGACATAGTCCGTGGCCTGCCACACCCTTGGGGTGGTGGCGCGGGGAGCGTTTCGGTTTGGAAGTCGAATCCTGGGCATTTCTCGTGCCTGTCATACCCTTGGGGTGATGACGCGGATAGCGTTCCGTTTTTGAAAGTCGAATCCTGGGCATTTCTCATGCCTGTCATACCCTGGGGGTAGTGACGCGGAAAGCATTTCATGGAAGGGTTTTCATTTGCACACTAGTTGCAAATGGCCGGGGGCACTACGTGCCGCCGGCACCGATGGTGGCGCCTTCGGTATATGCGTCCTCGTGGGGTACGGCTTTTAGAAACAACACTTGGTACCGAGGGGTCTTCTGTAGGGACACTTGGTGTTCTCTTTGTTGTAGTTGATGGAGGTGTCTACCCTCGGTACTTGGTACCGAAGGGTCTTCAAATGAAACACTTGGTGTTTTGATTGGAGTGTTTGGTGCCGGAGGGGCCCTCGGAGGAAACACTTGGTGTTTCCCAACAGATGTTTGGAAGTTGATAGGAGAGTATATCCCCGGCACTGGGTGCCGAGGGGTCTTCTGTGAAACATTTGGTGTTTTTCCTCGTTTTGATGTTGATGATGGAGGTGTGCCCTCGGTACCGGGTGCCGAAGGGTCTTCTGTAGGAACACTCGGTGTTCCTATCTTTGGTGTCGAAGGCGGAGATGTGTACCCCCGGCACTGGGTGCCGAAGGGTCCCTTGTTGTTGGTGATAGGAGTTCCCTCCCTTGGTACTTGGTACCGAGGGGTCTTGAGTGAAAACACGTGGTGTTTTCACTGTTGTTGTAGGTGTTGATGGTGTCCGCCCTCGGCACTTGGTGCCGGAGGGGGTTCCTCTCGTGGTGAGGCCTGGGGCCTGTAGTCAGTATGAGGGCTTGATGTCTTGAATGTATCTTCATTCCTCGAAATTGGAGGCCTTGGGCCATAGGATAGTACATTCACTAGTTATGAGGGCTTGGCCGCTCTTACATTATTGATAAAATTTAACTAAGTGGTGTACATTCCAGTGCCTAGGGACCTCTTTCCCGTTGGGGTGTTTGAGTTTGTAAGTTCCGGGTTTGATGATGGCTGCTATGATGTAGGGGCCTTCGAACTTTGGTGCCATTTTTCCTCCCTCGGTTGGTTGGCTGGCTTCCCTCCTCCGGAGGACATAGTCCCCTACTTGGAATTCTCTGGTGCGAACTTTGGCGTTGATGTAGCTTTTGACTTGCCTTCGGTAGTTTTCTGCCCGGATGAAGGCCTGCTCCCGGCGTTCTGAAATGAGGTGGAGGTCGAGGGCCATGTTGCTGTCGTTGACCTCGGGGTCATATTGGATCACCCTTCGGGTGGGAAGGGTGACCTCCGTAGGAGCTTTGGCTTCAAAACCGTAGCAGAGGGAGAAGGGTGTTTCACCTGTTGCTCGCCGAGGGGTGGTGCGGTAGGCCCACAGGATGTTGTGGAGTTCTTCCACCCAGCCACCGCCCTCGGCCTCCAGCTTCTTTTTGAGGCCCTCGAGCAAGGTCCAGTTGGCGTTCTCTACTTGCCCGTTGCCTTGAGGGTAGGCAACGGAGGAGAAGGTGTGTTTGATGCCCCATGCCTCCAGAAGGGCACAGAAGGGGGCTGCCTCAAATTGTGTCCCATTGTCGGAGATGATCTGCTGGGGGACGCCAAACCTTGTGAGGATGTTCTTGAGGACAAAATGACGGCACTTTGCCTCCGTGATACTGGCGAGGGGCTCAGCCTCCACCCACTTGGTAAAGTAGTCGATGGCCACAATGATGTACCTGTTGTTGGAGGTACCCCTCGGCAGAGGACCCACAAGGTCTATCCCCCATCGAGAAAAAGGGACAGATGTGCTGATGGGGGCATAGTTGACCGCTGGCCTGCCGGGGGCTTTCTGGAAATGTTGACATGCGGTGCACCTCCGGGCAAGGTCAGCACAATCTCTGGCCATGGTTGGCCAGAAGTAGCCTTGGAGAATGAGCCTTCGGGACATGGAGAAGGGTCCCTGGTGAGCTGAGCAAGTGCCACTGTGCACTTCCTCCATTGCGACCTCGGCCTCATCTTGATGAAGGCATCGAAGTAGCGTGCCATTGTAAGATCGTTTGTAGAGCCTCCCATCCTCGATGGTGTAGCTAGGAGCCCTCAGCTTTGCCAGTTTAGCGCGGGTCTCATTCTCGGGTAGCTGCCCCATGGAGATGAAGGCGGTGATGTCTGTTATCCAATCCTCTTGGCGTTGTTGTATGTTCATAACGGGGCTTGCATGGATGCTTGAGAGGCTGAGTTCCTCAATTTTGGCTATTCTGGAGATGTGCTCGGGGGAGTCGGCCGAGAGCTTAGATAATATGTCGGCCTCGGAGTTCTGAGCCCTCGGTATTTGAGTGAGAGAGTGTGCCTCAAATACCTTAAGCAACTCCTTGGCCGCTTCCCTGTATTGTTTCATTCTTCCCTCCTTGGCCTCATATTCCTCGGAGATTTGGCCAACGACCAACTTGGAGTCGCATTTGATGTGGATCTGCCGAGCCCTCATGTTGGCGGCCAGCCGAAGGCCACATAGGAGGGCCTCATATTCGGCCTCGTTGTTGGAGACTTTGAAGGAGAAGCGGATTGCATAGTAGGCTCTGAAGCCCTCGGGAGTAATGAGGACTACCCCTCCCCCACATGCTTTGGTCGCGGAGGAGCCGTCGGTGTAGAGGGTCCACCAGTCATCCGAGGCAGCCGAGGGCTCCCCGTCCGTGGCTGCCCTTGCGGTACACTCCGTCACAAAGTCCGCCAGGGCTTGGCCCTTGATGGCGGGCCTCGGGCGGATGTCAATGTTGTATTGGCTCAAGAAGATAGCCCATTTCACCATGCGGGAGGAGCTGGGTGGGCTCCTCATGAGGGCGCTGAGGGGTTGGTGAGTGAGGACCTGAACCGGGTGAGCTTGGAAGTAGTGGCCCAACTTCTTGACAGTCCAAACGATGGCTAACACCGTTTTTTCCACAGGAGAGTACCTAAGCTCGGCCTCCCTCAGGGTCTTGCTAACGTAGAAGATGGCATGTTGGATGCCGTCTTCCTCCCGGATGAGCACAGAGCTGATAGCCGCCGGGCTGACCCCAAGGTAGAGATATAGGGTTTCCCCTACCTTTGGTTTTGAGAGCACAGGGGGTGAAGAAAGATACCGTTTGACCTCGTCGAAAGCCCCCTGGCATTCTGGAGTCCATAGAAAGCCAGCCGTCTTCCTCATGATCTGGAAGAAGGGTAGAGACTTCTCCGCTGATTTAGATAGAAAGCGGTTGAGGGCTGCCAGGCGGCCCGTCAACCGTTGAACTTCCTTTACATTGCGTGGGGGCTCCATGTTGATGATGGCCTGGATTTTCTCGGGATTGGCCTCAATACCCCTTCGGCTCACCATGTAGCCCAAGAACTTGCCCCCTTGGACGCCGAAGGTGCACTTCTTCGGGTTTAGCCGAAGGTTGAATTTTTGCATGATGGCGAAGATTTCCCGGAGGTCGTCAGCATGGCTGGAAGATTGCTTGCTTTTGACGATCATGTCGTCCACATAGGCCTCCATGGTGCGCCCTAGGACGGCTTGAAAGACCCGGGCCACCATCCGGGTGTAGGTGGCCCCCGAGTTCTTTAGGCCGAAGGCCATTACTAGGTAGCAGAAGATGCCCTCGGGAGTCATGAAGGCAGTTTTTTCAGCGTCTTCCTCGTGCATGAAAATTTGGTGATACCCTCGGAAGGCATCGAGGAAGGACATGATTTCACACCCTGCGGTCTCATCCACCAGTTGATCAATATTTGGTAGAGGGAATGGATCCATAGGGCACGCTTTGTTGAGATCGGTGTAGTCCACGCACATGCGGAAGGTAGGGGGCTTCTGTGCGAGGACCACATTTGCTAGCCATGAGGGATATTTCACCTCCTTGATGTGCTTAATGGAAAGGAGCATGGCGACTTCCTTCTTCACGAATTCCCTCCTCTCGGCGGAGAGGGGTCTCCTTCGTTGTTGTACTGTTTTTGCCGAGGGGTCCACCGAGAGGCGGTGGGTGATGACCCTTCGGCTGATTCCCGGCATGTCCTCCGGCCCCCATGCAAAGACAGTGGAGTAGGCGCGGAGGGCGTCGGTGATACCGGTCTTGAGATCTTCAGGGAGCTGGGCTCCAATCTTCACGACTCTCTCCGGCTGGGCCGGATCGAGCGCAAAGTCTTCTACGTCCCCGGCCGGTTCAGCCCTCGGCCTTTTTTCCTCTTGGTCGATGGCTCCGGTGATGGTGTCAACACGGAATTCCGTCTTACTTACCTTCTTAGTGACTTGAAGATAGCAGGCGCGGGCAATTTTCTGATTCCCCCGGGGGTAGCCAATGCCCCCCTCGGCGGGAAACTTGAGGCAGAGGTGCCTCATGGAGATGATGGCTTCGAGGTCCTCGAGGGCTGGCCGGCCGAGGATGATGTTGTGGGCGCAGTCGATGTTGACGACGACGAACTCCACTTCGAGCTGGGCTCTGTGGAGCCCGTCGCCGAAGATCACCGGGAGGGTTATTACCCCCTCGGAATCAATAGTATCGCCGGTGAAGCCGGCAAGAGGGGTCTTAATGGGACGAAGGGACCCCCTCTCCAGATGCAGCTCTCTGAAGGTGTTGAGGTACATTACATTGACGGAGCTGCCCGTGTCAATGTAAGTCCGGTGAATAATGGTGTCGTTTATTTCGGTCCGAATCACCAAGGCATCCCTGTGAGGAGAAGGAGTAGGAGGGAGATCTGCGTTGGTGAAGGTGATGGGTTCCTCCCTCAGTCGCTTTAACGGGGGCATATGAGTGACCTCCCCCACGTAGAGCGATTGAGCCCACTTCTTTCGCTGGCTGGTGGAATCGCCCCCTGTATTGCCACCGGTGATCATGAGGATGTGGCGTTTTTTCTCCTGATGGTGGGGGTACTCCTCCTCTTCTTCTTCCAAGTTTCCGATCTCCCTCTTCTTGCCGAGGGGAATGGTATTCGGGTTCACCCAAGCGTTCACCTTCGTGTGGTGCCCTCGGGGAGGTCCCTGATGAGAAGGTCCCTCCTGCCGAGGGCTCTGAACAAATTGGGACAGGTGCCCCGCTTGTATTAATCTCTCGATGGCCGTCTTTAGCTGATGGCAGTCATCGGTTCTGTGCCCCTGATGCCGATGGAAACGACAGTAGGGGAACTGAGGGTTGATGGCATGTACCTCCGGGGGTGCGCGAGAATCACGCTCAACGAGGCCCCTCTCCTCGGCAAAATCCAGGATGATGCTGACGGGGTGTGTCAACGGTGTCCGAGGGCGGTCCAGGAGAATGGGTTGTGCCCAAGTCTTAGGGCTGCTCTTATAGCCTCCCCCGGGCTTGGCTTGGCCTTGCCGAGGGCGGTCATCAGAGGGTCCTGAAGCCTTGGGATGATTAGGAGGAGCCCCCGGCCCTCGTTTTCTCCTGTTATCGGCCCTCGGGGGCTGCTGGTCTGGATGCTGGTGATACTTCTCCACCTCCTCGGCCTCAGCATATCGGTCCCCCCGCTGCAAAGCCCTTATGTAGTCGTGGGGGGGCTCAATGATGAGGCTCCTTGAAAAGTTGCCGGTGCGGAGGACGGTTTGTAGGAGGGCCAGGAGGGTCCCGTCATCAGCACCGTCGACTTTGTCGGCCTCCGTCCTCCAGCGCTCTAGGAAGTCCCGAAGGGTCTCATCCCTCTTCTGGCGTATGGTTAGGAGGTGGGAAAAGTGCTTCCTTGTGCGACGCCTCCCGGCAAATTGTGTCAAGAATCGCTGGGCGAGTTCTTGCCACGAATCAATGCAGCCCTCGGGCAGCCTGTTGAACCATTCGTATGCCGGCCCCTCTAAGGTGGAGAGGAACCAACGACACAAATATTCGTCCGACGCCCCCACCATCATCATGCTGTTCTGGTATTTGCTGTAGTGTTCCTGGGGGTCCGTTTTCCCGCTGTAGGGCTGTATGTGTTGCCCTCGGTATTTTTCCGGGATCCGGGCCGCCAATACCCTTGGGGTAAATGGCGTTCGAGTCCGGAGCTGGATGACAGGTTCCCCAGAGCCCTCAGCCACCTTCTTCTGTAACTCCTCCATTTTGGCCATCATGGCCTCGTATTTGAGATCTGAATGAGGGGTGGAGGTGGTGGCGTGAGCTTTGTTGGATTCCATTTCGTCAAGCCGGCGTTGGAGGGCCGCAATAATCTCATCCCGGGGATCCTTCGGGAGGGTCTCCGCCCCCTGCGAACGAACCCGGGCCGAGTGGGCCTGGTTGATCTGGTGGCGAGCGTCTTTGGCATGAAGGGGTGCCTTGCCTTTGTCCTGAGGGTAACGCTCCTCGTCTGCCCTCGAGACGGACCCTCCACTTTCCTGAGGCCTTTGGAGTGCCTTTCCTCCGAGGCGGTCTTGGACCCCTCGGCGTTGTGGCCCTCCTCTGAGCCGGTTGAGGGCGGAAGTGCGGGGCCTTTCTCCGTTGTCATGGTGGCGGTCCCGGGACTGTACTTCCTGGGAGGATGTATCCTGGGCCACTACCCCTTCGTCGTTCCTTACCCGAGGGGTGGGATTTCCGAAGGGGTGTGGCGGAGGGGGAAGTATGACGTTTTCCCCCACCTGGGGGTGAGCCGGAGCCAGGGTGCCGAAGGCACCCGGGTTCTGAGTGAGTGTTTGGATGAAGGCGGAGAGCGCCGATTGCACGTCGATGGTGAGAACCGGAGGGCTGACTTGGTCATCGCTCCGGTTTTTCTTTTTGGCCTCGATGCCGAGGCGGGCATCGGGGGCATTTTGTTGGATCTGAAGGCGTAGGTCGACAGCCGCCTGTTCCAGCCCAGCGATGACACCGCCCTCAGGAGCCCTGTGAGAGGCTTCGGGGGCGTTGACGTCGCCGAGGGCCAGGTTCTTGTCTTCTACGTTTTTAGAGTTGGCACGTGTTGTTCTCACCATTTTTGGTAGAGGGCTAGTGTTTGGCAAAGGGGGAGGGTTTCTTACTTGATTGTTCCGACTCTCAACGAGAGCACCAAATGATGGATGGTCTACCCGGGGGTATATATCCGAGGGGTTATTGCGGGGAATAACTTAGAGAGAAGTCAGAGCAAGTAAATGTAGAGAGAGAGGGCGTATTATAAATGTGGAGCGTTTTCAGCGTGGTTACAAATGGGGAAATGGGGTGCTATTTATAGTAGCAATAAATGTCGGATAGGGACACGTGTCAAGCGCTCATTGGCCGAGGGGTCACCTCAACTGGTTGGCGCTGGCAGCCGCATGTGGCCGCATTTAATGCGGCTGTTGGATGGGACGTCTGTGCAGGGTACGGTGATCTGCACGCATGTGAGGCGGATATCTTGTCGCGTGAGATGCCTTCGGCTATAGAGCAGTAGCCGAGGGCTCCCCAAACCGATGGCACTCTGGTGCCGAGGGCTCAGAGTGCCGAGGGCTACTGTTTTCGCCGTTTTTTCCAGTTTCTTAGTTTGCTTGAGAAACCTTTTTTGTGAGAGTTCAGAGCCTTCGGCCAGGGGGCCGAAGGCAACCCTTGCGCGTGGTGCGGGCTGCTTGGTACTCTGGGCGCTGTGATTTGGGCCTGCTGGGCCTTCTGGGCCTGTTGGGCTTTTGCTGGAGTAGTGGGAGTCTGTGGGCCGGGGGTTCCCGGGCCATATACTCCATCATATGTTTTACGGCTTATAATTCTTATCTGCTAAAATTTTCACCAGGGCCGGCTAGAGCAATTATGAGGCCCTAGACGGTCATGTAGAAATTTTGTTTTAAATATGTTTTATTTAACCCAATGATATAAAAAATAGCAATTAAATATAAGTAAATTACATATAAAATACATCATATACTATTAACACAGTGAGAATATTCTTCGAAATCAGAAGATCGAAGTTGATGAAAAAATACAAAGAGCCCTAGAGGGAGAAGGTTTTGTGCTTACATACAACATACCGATCGATAGAGTCGGAAAGTGATTTCATGACCAAATCATTTCTTAATTTTTTTCTTTGTCTTTGTACATCTTGATTCATATTTTGTTTTCCAATCATCACAAAACATAAAATTTCATTCAAAATAATACTATCACTAAATATAAGTTAATGGTTCATAGATATAAATTTAATTCACTAAATTTAATCAAATATAAAAAATTATAAGTATGTTCAATATTTCGATGAATCAAAATAACAAATTACAATTTCAATTATTCAATAAGCATTCAAATATATTTAGAATACTCATTATCCTAAATCCCTAGTCCTACTGCCCTAGCCAACAAAGCAAAAAAAAAAAGGAAAAGGAGCAAATAAGCCCACATACTAACCAAAAAGGTCAAATAAGCCCTTGTATAAGACACTTTGTCCCGCCGTCGCCATTTGAGGCAGTTCTCGGTGGAATTTTTTGATGAATGTTTTTGAGAATCTTATTCATTAAGTCTTGTTTACTTATACCAAATTTCAGCTAACAATTCAACATGGAAGGCATTCAAATAAATTCTTGAAGATAACTACGCTTTTAACTGCGTAGTTATCTTCAAGAATTCATTTGAATGTCTTCCCGATTGAATTTTTAAGTGAAATTTGGTATGAGTAAACTAGACATAATGAATAAGATTCTAAAAAAAATCATCAAAAAATTACAAAGGAAACTATCCCAAATGTTGACGGCCGGACAAAGTCTCCTAAATAATATTAATAAGCTTATTTTATAAATTAGAGGCCCCTAAAATTTGGAGGCCCTAGACACTTGTCTAGGGTAACTCCCCCTATGGCCGGCCCTGATTTTCACCAAATACGTAACTTTTGATTATGTGCACTGGATTGTATAGTAATCAGAATAAGTAAAGTTCGGATCATTTTTTTGACTGAATTGACTTAAGTTATTTTAGAGGATTGTTTTAGCTTTTTCTGGTTTTACTTTTTTTTTATCTAATTTCTTAATAAATTATATTTTAAATATAATTTTTTCATAATTAATCAAATTTAGTTAATTGAGTTGATTCAACCAAAATTTATAAATTTCAGTAGGTTCAGTCGAATCGCTCAGTTTCAATATTACTAAACATTCTCTTAATTTACGTCCAATGTCTGTTTGTACTCTAATGTACACACACACATCATTCATATGGTTTGACATGTCATCCTATCAAAACTCGACTCCTGATAACCTTCCTTTCTTAACCATTCACCTCCACGTACTATATTACGGAGTAGAACAAAATAGAAATGTAGCCCTTTTATCGATTTGCCAAAAAACCCTACCACACACATTAGTTGAACAAAAATAGATTCCCAAATTTTTGATCATTTTAAAATCGCCATTAGTCTCCTTAGATTGTCTGATTTGAATGCCCAATGGTCCATACAACACCAAAAGTGAAGATTCGTGTCATTTATACATTCAAAGATAATGATTTGTTCGAATTTCGTAAGGATAAGTCCATTTTATATTTCTATTCAGCAATATTATTTTATATCAAGTATTATTTCATCATAAAAACGTTTAAGAATTAATTTTAAATCACTTAAAAATAATTGTCCAGCCCTACTAATATCAACACATTACAAACAATCTACTTAATATTATAGCTCAATATCTAAAGCTCAGCCCAAGCAAAAAAAGAAGCCCAAAACACACTAAATTTTAAAGCTCAGCCCTAGGTATACATTCTCAAGTGGCGTTTAAGCTTCAGCGTTATCTTCCAACAGCCAACCTTCACGCCAACAATTGTTCCGAGGGCTAATATAACACAACATAATCAGCTGCAACCTTGCCGGCAACGCCGTCTTCCTCGTGCTTTATTCTATTTGAAACAAAGTTTCTTCGTCAACTACATTATTTGACCGATCTACGATAACAATCCGCACCCTCGTAGATCCGATAAAAATATGCATCCATATTTGTTGACCGGTAAGGTTCTATTTTCAAATACATGTTTCCTATCATTTTCTATCCGTAGATCTTATTTGTGATATATTTTGTCTATATATGCATCATATTTTCGATTGAAGCTCAAATAGAAGGCTCAAAATCTAAGTTTTCATTATCAAAAACTTCAAGCTAAGTTTACTGATCTTCTTCGAATCTTCCTGAAACCCACCATATATTTTTCTTAAATTTTGATACAGTATTAAGACATATTTTGCAAAATTCGAGTAAAGTTGCAAGTTAACAGATAATTTATTATATCGAGCTAATTCGTTATACTTAAATGAAAAATGGCAACCTGTTCTAAAACATCAACCAAGTGGATGTTTTGAATATTCATATAAAAATTGAATTGAGTTTTTAATAACTACTTTTTATTTCAATTTAGTACCAAATTGTCATCATATGCGATCACATTGATGCACACTAATTAGCAGTGCATAATTACATGTTTTTATGTTTGATTTATGTTAATTGTTTGACGTTTTATTTAGTTTGTAAACATTTATGTGATTTCAGTTGTAATTGTATTTTAGTCTTTATTTATAAGTTGTAAAGTATAGTTAGGATTTGTGGTGTTGGAAAGGAAGACTTTGAAGAGAAGAAAACAAGAAATTTGACTGCCCAGGAGTAAAACCCGACCGGGTAGAAACCCCCACCCGGTCGGGTATGATTTAACAGACGAAATTGCCAAGAAAGTCACTGGACCCGGTCGGGTCCCCTACTTGACCCGGTCGGGTCAGATGTGATCCGGGACAAAACGACGTGCGAAGATCACCAGAACATGGCGGATTATCTGATTTTGACCGGACCCGGTCGGGTAAGTACTATACCCGGTCGGGTACCCGGCCCAAGGTGTTGAAAAACAACTATAAATAGCACACTTTTTCTTCTCTAAAAATCATCCCTTCTTCTATACTCCTAAACTCAGTTTAGAATAGCATTTCTTTATATTTTCTAGCTATGTTTAGTCTCCAAATGAGGAGCTAAACTTCCATTCTTGGTGTTGCTCTTGAAGCTTGTTGATTATTAAAGTTATGAGTTATTTTCTTAACTTCTTTCCTTGAATATTAATTAATAGTTCTTTCCTTAATATCATCTCTATATTAATGTTGGGGAGTGTTGCTAAGATGACAATTAGTTAACATCTCGACATTAGTTAGAATGGTATTTTCTTCCTCTATATTAATGTTGGGGAGTGTTGCTAAAATGACAATTAGTTAACATCTCGATATTAATTATAGTAGGATTCATCTTCTTTAATAATATTCTTCCTTGAATATTAATTAATTCCTACTCTTATTTCATATTAATATTTTGAACATTACTTAAAGGATCAACTAGTTTTGTTTCATATATTAATTATTACTAGAAACGATCAACGATTTGATGGTTAATCGTTGATGGTTTCACAAGTAAGTAACTTCGGTTTATTAATGCACGGTCGTGGTTAATAAACTTAAGAGGGATTAATTTTGTTGGTTAAACCGAAATCGCTTGTGTTGAGGTTATCAATCTCAATTGATTTCATCAAAGTTAGAAAGATTAAATGCTACTATTAAATCGGTATAAGGCGTTGTTCTATATTTGATTAATAGTAAGGGTTATTAATGAACGATTGTTGTTAATAACTACCCTCGATGAAGTGGATATACTCCCCGATTGAGTATTCGAGAGGGAATAAGTTATAGATATAACAATGATCGACTAAAATATATCAACAAGTGGAAAGTAGCAATGCCAAGTCCCTTTTATCTCTGAAATAAACACATATAGGTTGTTCATCTTAGTTTTTAAATTAAATCATTCAATCTCAAAAAAACCCCTTTATTTACTAGTTCGTAAAAAGAGAATTCTTCCTTTCCCTGTGGATACGAACTCTACTACGCTATACTACGTATAAGTGTTTAGTATTGAATTTATTTTGACGCACCGTGACAAAGTGCCCGTCACACATCAAAGTAAACAAACTTAATTACATTATTTAAATAAAATAAAATCTGATTTAACTCCTTTTTTAATGTATTCTAATTTAATTTTTTTATAATTGTGGGTGAGAATCCTTGGATCGGCAAACAAAGGTCATTTTCCCGATAAGCAGAGAAATAATCTCACAGTAGCCGATTACACTAAGGTACCCCTTTATAATTCCCCTTTGGATGCTCTTTTGACATCTTTGACTCAATTGTTTCCACAATCCATCTATTGTCTAAATTGGAAAATTATATGGTTAGTGCCTATGTTTGAGAAGTTTAACCGAAATAAATTGATCCACTCAAATAGAGCTTAAAAACGGCCATCTTTATTGGATTTTGTGTTTGTATAATTGTCAGTTTCCGGAAATTGTTTTGATAAATATTTTAAGATAAGATCCTTTAGAATACAACTTAACTATATTTTCTATGTGAGAAGTGATGGAATATGTTCTTTCTTTGTCTAAAATTTACAGGTTTGTATCGATCTATGATATACATGCAAAAAGATGTTTAATACACTATTTTATACTCTTTTGTGAATCAATAGTTATGACTATAACAAAATAATCTTGAATATTTTATTAAGTCTCCATGTTTCTCCTTATATATTAAGCTTAAGATGCATTGATCCACTGTTATATATGATACTCTTCATCCACGAACTATCAGGAACAATAACACAATAGATGTATGGTTGAACAAACGTCTGATCTAGCACTTAAATGGTATAGAATTTCTGAAAAAATAGAACATAGCATACCATTTCTATTTTGTACAGATTAGTATATATTTGTTAATTGTTCTTGAAAATGCAGGTATCATGTTAGTTGGTGCATAACATATATAAGACTGCATAAGTCCTCACACAAACATAGACTTAGTAAATCCTATGAAAGGTAAAATTTTAAACTCATTTGTTTACAACAAAAGATCATGAAAGTGGATCCTTCGGATGAATTTTGAGTTGTACAAATGGCCCTTCAATGGATATCTTTTTCCTGTACTGGTATTATTTTTTTGCACACTGCCAAAACCAAAATGAACATATACATAAAGCTAAATGTAAGAGAGAATAGAACATAGGGTTACAATACATTAGTGTGCTTAAAAATGAAAGCTCTAGAGAATAACTTTGGTATCATTGTTGCTTACTTTGTAAAACCTTTGAAAATGCAGGTACTTGGATACCAATTTCATTGTATTTTGTTCTTCACCAATATGTAACTATAAATGTAGGAAATGAAGAGCAGCATAAGTAATTTCCAGGTATGCCCCCCCCCCCCCCCCCCAATAACCATTATTATTTCAAATAATTGGTTGTATTTGCACCTATATTCACTATGCTTAACAAAACAATGACCTGTATTAAAAATCAATTTTCACCTATAAATGGTTGGTTGTATTTGCACCTATAAATGAATACGTGAAAAGCAATTTTCATAAGCTTTGGTATTTATGAGCACTTTAATTTCCGTAGGAAAGTAATGTGATCCAATGTTTTTCTGTAATCAACATTTAGGCATGATAAGCACAAATTAACATTAAACATGTAAAAAACACTAAGCAAGGAAATAAATAACTTTGATATCTGATCCTTGAGGAAAGCTGCGGACCTCCTGATCATATTGGATACCTCTTTGTCCCATGGCAGAAATGAAGATTGGGTGGTTGCTTACACGACTCTCACATTGACCTTATACCTCAGTGGCGGATCCAGGATCATAATTTATTGGGGGCAGCTAGGCAGGGTAAATAAAAACAACATTTGAAAATTAAAAAATTAATAAAGTATTAATGTAACATTACACTAACAAAGTTTTAACAAAATACATCCACAGTACAATTGTTGGCACTGAGTTTTCATCTTTTTGAAGGGATTCATTAAAATTTTAAGTATAATAATTTCAAACACATCCTTCTCAATAAAACAAATTAGACAAAAACTCAAAAACTTATCGCCAATTCTATTACGCAAATTAGTCTTCACTATTTTAAGAAAACATTGAGAACATTGAGAAGCAATATTTGAAACAGTAAAATTTCGATTGTCTAGTATTTAGTATTGAGTATGCAAAAGAAGAGAAATTAAATACTCCCATCGTCCCATAAAATTTTTTCCTGTTTGACTTGAATCCGAGTTTATGAAAGCGAGAATAAAGTGAAAATATATGATTGTGGTTGAGTAAGAAAAAAGTAAATGAATATCGAGCACACAAAATTTTTCAAAAAGATAAATTGGATGAATTTTTTGAGACATCCCCAAATGGTAAGTGAGAAGAATGCTATGGGACAGAGAGGGTATAACTTTTTTGAATACATCAATACACTTTATTTAATTACCTGAAGTAACATACTGTTTGCATTTAGAATTTCTAACTTATTAAATCACATTTTCTATGTTAGAATTTCTAACTATTCCACTAACTCATCAATTTAAATAAATCTAATTGATCCTTCTCAAAATTTCCTAATTGATGAAAATAAGTTTTTTTTGAAACAATGAAAATAAGTTTAATAACCTTATTTAATACGTAGTATTTATATTTATATAAAAATTAAAAATTAATGTATGACCTTAAACAAGTAAACAATACAATGAATACATACAAAAGATTAAACAACGTAACTAAACTAGGCAACTAAAACGGCATAGCTCTAAACCTAACATTTAATTGATTTATTAATCTAACATAGAGAGTTGGAGTCTTGCTGCTCAGCCACGCACGTACTGTCTTGGAATCTAGTGTCTCTAACTCCAAGGTTGTTTTTGCATTAAAGGAGAAGGCTCGGCTCTCAAGTTATAGGGGGCAATCCATTTTTCTTATTGGGGGCAAATAGGTGAGCTTCTAAAATTTATTAACAAATTACAAGGACTGATTGGACTTTATTGGGGGCAGCTGCCCCCCCTATGAGCTTACTAGATCCGCCCCTGTTATACCTACAAATTTATACACTTGAGTTAAAATAATAACATTACAGGATATAGCAACATAAACAAAGGGAGTGCTTACCTTAGAACTGCATATTAGAGACAACCATTATGTTAGAATATTTTGTAGGTGGCCTGTGTTGAGGAACGAAGTGCGATGAAACAATGGGATCAAGATATGTATTTATATCCAATATACTATCAATTAATCTAAGTCAGAAAATTAACTAAAGAATAAAGAAAAGTCTTGATAGATTTGCACTAAAAAACCTGGTTGCCTAAAAATGTAATGTAGTATGAGCAACCCGTTGAATCTGTCAGAAAAGGTGAATGAGTATACCACACGCATAAAATTTTGCACAACTCTCAGCACTTCGTATTTATTTATTCATATATATTTTTATCTGCAGGATCTTCTAAAAAATCTTGTCCAATGGTGCATGCAAATTCCCTAGAGCATGTGGGAGCATGGGCTCTTAAATCTTTCTCTAGATATTTCTTCCTTTTTATATTCATTTTTATCCTTATGTGTTGTTAGAATTGACATGTAATCATCATCACTGTATCAAGAAATGTGAAAATCTAAATCACTTTTTACACCTCAACATCTCCCAATAGAAACAGCTTAAAACTTGGAGGGAGCACTGTTAACATGAGATTAAAAATGCAAGTGTTACCCGTTACAGAAATCTCACACAAGCTCAATGTTGGGACAAATTTCTTATTTTATATTTTTTAACAAATTAAATGTATGACTCACTTGATGTTGACAGTTTTGACCGGGAATGGAACTCCAAAAACATTTTGCTTTTAGATTATAATAGATGCTGCTTGAGCTATCCGCCTGGGCTAAACATTTTACCATTAATTCACATCCTTTTGGCCCAAGTAATAATTATCTCCCTGAGCCCAACATTTGCCATTAACCAACCCACTTGGCCGGCCCATTCACATTGATGGCGGGTCGAATATGTAACGAGTGTCATCATTGTGAATTCAAAATCTTTCTTCTTCCTGCGCATTTTACTTTTCCCATCAACTGTCAAACTCCTCGTTCAGCGGGAACCTTCATTGCAGCCTTAGTCTCTTCTTCTTTACTCTCTTTCTTCACTCTTTCGCATTTGCTGTTACTCCCTGCACTACCAGTATCCACGCCTACTTCTCTGCTACCATGGAGCCGGCCGTTTTCAAAAGTCAAGGTGTCTTTGAAGCCAAGAATCTCAGACCCCGTGATTTGCGCGTTAAAGATAAAGAAGAAATCGAATCGTCATATGGTTTCCTCGTTACGGCAAGAATCCGCTATCCCCAACGTGGCGAACGGGTCGACTGGATTTTCCCTGGATGGGTTTGCTTTTATCAATACCCGTTTGAGAAGCTTGGCGTTCGTTTTCCCTTCTCCGAATTGGTAAGAGGTTTTCTCACACTTGCCAAAGTTTCTCCCTGCCAGATCATGCCTCAAACTTGGAGACTTCTTCGCTCATTTGGAATTTCTTATTGAGAAGAAAGATTTACGTTTCTCCTGTGAAGATCCGAGTTCCACCTATGATCTCCGGTCGTCGGGAAAAGGAAGATTCATACTGACAATCAAGCCTTGAATGGAATCCCTAATCTTGGGTATTGACAATGCTAATGACAGAGGCTGGCTGGCTAAGCTTTTCTTCGTTGAAAGGTCTACATTGGGTGAACCTGGGAGTTCTTTCTTTGACTGTCTAAGGGTTGCTGGTATGTTCCGTCTGTTCAAATTGGTTTGAGGCGATCCACTCGGGCTACCGATGACTGTGCCTCCGCATCACGTGTTCCTGTCATAGTCACTCCTGTGTCTTCTGTCGCTGGTAAGTTCCCTCTTTACTTTGCTGCATATCCCGGGTTTTCTTCCCCATGTGTAACATGTTATTGATGTTCATTTTTAGCTACTTCGTCCTCATCTGTGGTTCGTAAAGCTCTCAATCTGACCGAGTTATTAGGCTTGACCTCCAAGAAGAGAAAAATGCTACCTCCACTTCCTCCTGTACCCAGCTCGGCTAACATGACGACTTGTACTATACCTATACCCCCTCCTCCTTCAGCTTCTGGGCCGAAAGCTAAATCGCTCGAGCCCATCTCGCTAAAGGCTGAGTTTTCTACTGAATTCTGTCGTCTTGACAGATAAATCGCTGACTTTATTTATTATTATTAAGTTAATGTTATGTTTTACTTTGGACTTATAATTAGTAGAGTACTTAGTAGAGTTATTATGCGCTTAATTAGGATGATAACGCTCCGTATAAATACGATTTTGTTGGAGACGATGAAGAACAACCCTCGGGCAGTGAGATTCGGTTATCAATGCTTGTTTTCAGCGATTACATCGCATTCGAATCGTCTGGCGTTTTTTTTTTTCTCTTTTCCCGTGGCTGTTTTCAGTTTTGACCTTGGGTTGTTTGGGTTGTTTGGGGTTCTTTTGGTGAATTAGATTTAACCTAAGGGCTTATTGCAAAATTTTAGAAATTGCAAGTTAAATGGGACTTTGTTTGAGGTAAGTTCGATCCGCATAGAACCCTTAGAAGTTGAGTTTGCTTTTAAGTCTCTTTGAAGAAGACTTGATGCAGGCTAATAATTTGATTATTTAAATTTTGGAAGTACCACTACATAACACTAACGTGACTTAATTCTAATGAGATGAGATGAGATTAGATCATGTTTCTATGAATTTCGTTTACCATGATTGTATTATTATTTTTAAGCATGCTTAATTAGTTATATGATAATCGTATCTGTTTATAAATTAGATTTATATTGCATTCTTTAAATTATCTGCCCGAGTTAGATCTCGTTAACATATTATTTGATAATATGTTATTAGCATCTTGATTAAACAATTTAATACTCCGCTAAATGTTCCCCATAAATTAAAATTTAAGTCTTATCTGGGATAACGACATCACCCATCATAATTAAATTAGTAGAAATATTTTTTCGTTGAAGAATATTTCACCCAAGTGTTTATCCCATTCGAAAAAATATAGAACTAATTTATAGATACATATGTTTGTGATCGTGTGATGGTTTTGACTTACTTAAATTAGCTCGAGTCGCCCAAGCGTCAGTGTTAATTTAGGGATGTCGATCAATTTAATAATTGATCAACTAAAAGTTGCTTGGACGCAATTGGTCTAGGGACCTACCCATTATATTATTGCAGTGATCAGCCCAAGTTGGTACTGTAATAGTATGAATGAGGATTTTGGCCACTATGATTGTAAAACATTCCATGTTCTTTTTATTGGGGTCAAAGAGCATGCAAAATAGTGGGAGCTAAATAATTAAAAGTCCATATTATTTAGTTAACTAGATGTGATCATAGGAATTAATATATGATTTTAATTCCGTTCTATTTGAACTTCTTTAGGCTTTTAGGAATGTCGAATTTATCATTGAGAAGTATCTTGGATACATGCAAGCTTACTGGACCAAACTTTCTGGACTGGGAAAGAAATGTGCGTTTAGTTCTTAGACAAGAAAATATTGAGTATGTGTTAGACACGCCGGTACCCAAGATTCCTGATGCTAACTCTCCCGAGTTTGCCACGTTTGACCTGACTGCTCGAGAGAAACACGTTACTGATGCTAAAACTGTGCAATGTGTTATGTTGGCTGCAATGTCTATGGAGTTGCAAAGGCAACACGATAGGATGAGCGCCTTCGAGATGCTTAAACACTTGAAAAGTCTGTTTGATTCAGAGAGTCGGACTCTAGAGTATGAACTTCTAACAGACATTTTCAAGTGTAGGCTTCAAGAGGGTGGCAACGTGTCTGAGCACGTCCTCAAAATGATTGGCTTAATTGAAAGAGTTGCTACCACCGGAATTAAGTTTGAGGATCGTGTCTCAGCTGCTATCATCCTATATTCGCTTCCGAGTTCATTTACTAACTTCATTGTGAATTATAATTTGAACAAAACGAAAGCGACCATGCCTGAACTCCATAACATGCTCAAGTCTTATGAAGCCTCAACCTCTAAAGGAAAGACTGTTGTTATGGTAAGCTCTAATGATAAGTCTCGTTCTAAGAACAAGAATAAGCAAAAGAAGAAAGGTAAGGTTGGACCTACTCCTACAGCTCTGAAGCCTAAAGGTGAAGGTCATATGAAGCCAAAGGTTGCAAAGGATGTTTGTCTCTACTGCAAAGAAAAGGGACATTGGAAGAGAGATTGTGAGCTGTATAAGGCTAATCTAGCCAAAGCACCAGGTGCTTCAAGCTCAGGTATTTTTATCATTAAATAAATATGTCTATAACTAACTCTCATTGTTAAAGTATTAGATACAACTTATAGCTTACACATTTGTAAAAATGTGCAGAAGCCTGAGAAGCAGTGTAGCAGTTGGACTGGGTAAAATTGACCTACGCGTGAAGGCTGGAGCAAAAGTTGTTGCTGAACGTGATAAGATCTTATAGTTTAGATTTGCCCGGTGGTTTTAGATTAGAATTAAATAATTGTTATTTTATTCCTTCTATTACCAAGAAGATTATTTCCATTCATATGTTAGACATTAAAAAATTTCTATTTCCATTTTGCTAATAATAATTGTTATTTTCATAAAATGGTGTTGTTGTGGAAATGCTTTTCTTATGAATGGTTAATTATCAATCGACATATTAGATATTAAATGAATAAAATAAAAGGATCTCGATTAAGTAATCAGAAAAATTACTACCTATCTATGACATTGCAAACTTGGTCAAATTAATGAAACAAGAATAGCAACGCTAAATAAATTAGATTATTTAACACCTTTTGACTTTGAGTCATATGGAACTTGTAACACCGTCCCCAAATGTATTTATCTTTAAGCGAATAATTCATTGAACCCTATGAAATTTTTAGTGAATTTACGAGGTTGTGAATGTGTATTAATTTTTTCGCGTGAATAGTAAAATGCACGTGGGGCCCACATCGAGAGTGGGGACCGCCCGATATTATCGGGACCACATATTATATTCATCTGGGTCTAGAAAATATTTATAGATGGTGGATACTTCATTTGGGCCATGGAAAGGCCCAGAGTTGACCGATCGGTCAATAGAGGCCCAAATACCGGTATCGATAAATTTATCAGATAAAAGCCCGAAAGTGGATTTTGGAGATTTATAAATTAAAGTTGGGGAATGCATATTCATTCTAAATGTTATAATGATTAAGAACACGTAATATATTTATTTAACCCGATAAAATAAAATATATCTAAAACAGTCCGGAAAATACAACTTTCGGTGCAAATTGTACACTTTGGGACAAATTAGGATGACCTCCCACATGGGTGGGGGCCACCCCACAAATTTGTCCACCCTTGGGGCCTGGATGAGTGCTAAGTTGGCTGAATAACAATTGATAGGATGGGGGAGACACCCTTTGACATTTGGTAGACCCCCTCCCTTCACTCATTTGTCTAAATGAGACAAAAACCACCCCTCTCACCTCACCACCTCCACCCACTCTTAGCAACACCCAAGAATAGCAAGGAGGAGCTCTGAAATTCATCATTTCACACCCAAATTCGAGCTCAAGATAGAGGATCCAAAGAGGAGTGCTTGGAGAAGGAAAAAGGTGTAGGAAAATGTGGAAATTGAGGAACTTGATTTAAAGTATTTTTGAGCTTCGCCGGAGTTTCGTCGGAGTTGGTCAAAGTTCGCCGAAATTAGTCAAAGTTCAATCGAGAAGCGTAGAACGCGCTTAAGCTTAATTAAGGTGAGGATGACCGACTATGTTGCTTATAATCTTTGGGTTAATTTCATGGGATTTCCTAAGTGAATACAAATGTGATGTGCATGAATTGTTAATGGTTAATAATGCCAAAATAAAACTACTATTGATTATAAGTATAGTATGCATGATATACAAATTTATGAATAAATTGTGTATGTTTAGATGTTATGAATATGAGTGTATGATGGTTGTATCAACCATGAATTTCATTTGAGATAGTATACTTTGATACCATGAGGAGAAACCATGAAAGTATAAAAGTGATATTTGATATTAAGGCCAATCATGCATGAAGGAAGAATTATATTGAAATAAATAAATAACTAGCATTGAGATATTAGTTGGAAATGTTAGTTGAAAAATGGATGAATTAGATCCTAAGAATTTGAATTATAAAGAATCGGTGATTATGAGCCGGGCTCGAGACCGATGTAGATAACGGTGATTATGGGCTGGGCTCTAGACCGTAGTAGATGACGGTGATTATGAGCTGGGCTCTGGACCATGGTAGATGACGGTGATTATGAGCGGGGCTCTAGACCGTAGTAGATAACGGTGATTATGAGCTGGGCTCTAGACCGTAGTAAATAATGATGAATTGATACTAAATGAAAGGATTAACTATAATGTAATAATGCTCTAGATTGAGGGCCTCAGAGATTTAAACTTCGATTATACTTAGTATAGTTGTCATTGTACTTGTCAAATGCTTCCAAGTACTGACCTCCCCTTCACGGGGGAGGCCACCTCACAGTTTCAGGTAGAACTTGAAGGTTGCTACTACCAGCCGCTGTTTCGGGAAGTTTCTGAGAAGAAGACTTGGTTCGTGCTTCTTCCGTTCTTGTTTTGAAAACAATATGAATAATGCTCATGGATATTATTTTCTGAATATACATTTCGGGGGTTTGTATACCCATGTTTGCCAAGTGTGGCTTGAACACTTGTAATGTTGTTTCCGCTGTTTTAAATGAATGATTTACATTATGTTTGTTTATGGATGTACTATGTGTGAATGATATTCATGACGCCTTGTATAGTATGGATGAGTTGGACTGCGGTTGACTATTCGTACTGTACGGCGGGTTGTTGACGTGTCCGGCTAGGTCCGGGGCGTGACAATTTAATTGGTATCAGAGCCAGGTTCGTAAACATCATAATGAAGCTTCAAAATTCTTTTTGAAAATGAATTTGAAAACCATGAGCATAAGGTTTTGTACTTATAGAACTTTTGGTACTTGAGTTGCAATGCCTCTAATTGTTAAGATGGTACCCTTAACAATTGGTATGGCGGTGATTTGAGCCAAAGGATGTCTTTAAGTACCCGTCCGTCATTTGACATTCGATACGAGTCTAATGACTCATTCTAATTTCTTTCAGAAATGGAACCAGTTGGAAGGATCACTAGAAGGAACCCGTTGGGCCGTGCACCGGGTGGGTCCGAGCGCGGTAGCCGGGGGTCCTCTAGGGGATCAAGAGGAAGGGGCCGTGGAGGCCAACGTCAAACCGTGAGCGATGGCCACGTCGATACCGAAAGTGAGACCTATTGGTCCTACGAGGACTCAACCTACCAGCCGGGGACTGAGCCAGTTGAGACCCCTTACGAAGAGAATGATTATGATGTGAGTGATGAGGAGGAAAGTGGCTCCTTGGCCAGGAACGAAGCGCTGCTCCAACAGTATCATCGGGAGCGCGAAGAAAGGAGGGCACGCCGAAGGCACCGTGCAGGGCAACCTTTGGGCGGGGCTTCAAGAGGGAGGAGCTATTGCGATTCGAGAACCCATGTGGAAGCGCATGGAAGTCGGGGCGATGGAGGTCCAGCCATAAGGATCTCCAAATACATCAACGAGGCGAGGGACTTAGGGTGCAAACCGTTCGACGGGACGGGAGACATCTCGGTTGCCGCGCAGTGGATCAAGATGCTGAACGAGGCAGCCCTTGACATGCAGCTCACCCCCGATTTTAAACTGAGAATCGCGGTAAGGTTACTCGAAGGGTTGGCATCCAAATGGTGGGATGGAACCAAGGGTAAGTATGGCGGAACTGTTACATGGGAGGATTTTCGACAAGAATTCTTTGCCCAGTACTACTCCGACTTCGAAGCAAACGCCAAGGTGAGGGAATACACCCTCCTAACCCAAGGTGGTAACATGACGGTGAAAGAACTTGAGAACAAGTTTAGAGACCTTGCTGATCACATACCGGGGTATGCTTGTGATGAAAACCGAATGGTGAATCACTTTTGGGAGGCCTTGGACTTGGAGATACGCGACAGGGCAACTCAATTGCCCAACATGACTTTCAGCCAAGTGGTCGCCCAAGGGTTGAAAGGAGAAAAGCAATGGGAGGAGAGGAAGAAGAGAGATGCCGAAGAGGCTAAGAAAAGAAAGTGGGAAAGCCATGGCCCCCAAGGTCCCAACAAGAAGGGGAACCATGGGGGAGGTGGATCGTTCAGGGCACCGGCAGCACCATCCAAGGGAAACCCGGCCACGAGCGGGCACTACTCGGGCTCACAAGCCCCAACGACGCCCAGGTGCAGGAATTGCAACAGGAACCACGCCGGTAAGTGTCGTGATCCACCACGGTGCTACCAATGCGGGAGTACAGGGCATATTAAGCCAAACTGCCCTCAACTTGGTGGGAACCGGGGGTCAGGACCAAGCGGCGCTACCACGGCAAGTAGGAACCGGGCCGGAGCATCTCATGCCAGTGTGGGCCAGGGGGAGCGAGCACGAGCAATGCGCCGTCCGTGAATCAAGGAAGAACTCAAGCTAGAGTTTATGCGATGACGGAGGCGGACGCACGTGCTAACCCGGACTCCGTGGCGGGTAAGACCTTAAACTCATGATATTACTCCATTGTATGCAATAGGAGTGTTTGTAAGGTGCAAAATTTGTAACCCCGACGGTTTGGTCGGGATTGTTGGGAAAAGGGGAGGAAAAATCCCCGCCCTGGGCGAATGCCGCCCGACATTTGACGAAAGCCGCCCGGCTTTTGTCTTGAATTATTGGGAAAATGCTGCGGCGACGAATGCCGACCGGTTTCCACCAAAAGCTGCCCGGCTTTCGTCAACATTTAATCAGGAAAATCCTCGCAACCAAAAACCGGCCGGCTTTTGTAAAGACCGGCCGGCTTTCATAAATGCCTGACTTGGGAATTTTCTCACAGCTGAAAGCCAACCGGCTTTGGCGAAAGCCGCCCGGCTTTCGTCGGGCCTAGGGATTCCTGCGCTGCTGAAACCCGACCGGGTTTCGTGTAAACCGGCCGGCTTCGAAACCATTCCCTGAATAAAAACTACGGCGACGAAAACCGCCCGGCTTTCGTAAAAGCCGCCCGGCTTTCGTGATTAAATACTGAGAATTATTCTCGCAGTCGAAAACCGGCCGGCTTTCGTGGAAAGCGGCCGGCTTTCACCAGGGTCGGTCCCAGAACGGTTCTAAGGGTTAGAAACCGGGAATTTTCGGACGGGTGTCAAACGGACCCCACCCGAACCGCGACCAACATACTCTACGACTTAAGAAACAAGCCTATTAATTAGATAGTGTGATTTACATTACTTATGAATGTAGGAATACTAAAGATAAACGGGAGAGACGCAAGGATCCTTATTGATACCGGGGCGCAACGATCATTTGTGAGTGAGGCGTTCGCCAGCGGATTCAACGGACCACTTGTACCGATGACTCAAACCCTATTGGTGTCCACGCCTCTAGGGGATGATATCGAGAGAGATAACCACTATCCATCGTGTGAGGTGGAGGTGGAGGGACAGAACTTGACGTGTGATTTCGTACCGCTGAGTATGATCGAGTTTGATGCAATCCTCGGAATGGATTGGCTTGAGAAACATCATGCTAGGGTCGATTGCTACACGAAGATTCTTGAACTCGAAGGCGGTGAAGGGTTGACCTTACGCTTCGAGGGAGATAGAGGCAAATCAAACAGTTGTATCATATCCGCCGTGAGGGCGAGGAATATGATGAGAAAGGGATGCCACGCATACCTAGCGTATGTGGTGGACAAAACCAAAGAAAAGATAGACATCAATGATGTGAGAGTCGTGTGCAAGTATCCGGATGTCTTCCCAGAAGACTTGCCGGGACTTCCACCCGATAGGGAGATTGAGTTCGTGATCGAGGTCGAACCCGGCACCAAACCAATCTCTATACCGCCATACAGAATGGCACCCGCTGAACTTAACGAGTTGAAAACCCAATTGCAAGAGCTATTGGATAACGGTTTCATAAGGCCAAGTCAATCTCCGTGGGGAGCACCGGTCCTTTTCGTGAAAAAGAAGGATGGAACACTTCGAATGTGCATTGACTATCGTCAACTGAACAAGGTCACAATCAAGAATAGGTATCCCTTGCCTAGAATTGATGACTTGTTTGATCAGCTCCGTGGGGCGACGGTGTTTTCGAAGATTGACTTGAGGTCGGGGTACCACCAACTGAAAATAAAGGAAGATGACATACCGAAGAGTGCATTCCGCACAAGGTATGGTCATTTCGAGTTCCTAGTTATGTCGTTCGGGCTAACCAACGCCCCGGCGGCATTCATGGACATGATGAACCGTGTGTTCAGTGAATACTTAGATCAATTCGTGATAGTATTCATTGACGATATTTTGATATACTCCAAGAGTGAGGAGGAGCATGAAGATCATTTGAGACTTGTACTTGAACGGCTAAGGGAAAGACAACTCTTTGCCAAGTTCTCTAAATGCGAGTTTTGGCTCAAAGAGATCGGGTTCCTCGGGCATGTCGTGTCAGGTTCGGGCATTGCGGTGGATAAAGCCAAGATAGAAGCCATTATGAATTGGGAGAGACCCAAAAACGTGAAAGAAATACGTAGTTTCCTCGGCTTAGCAGGATATTATCGTAAGTTTGTTGAAAAATTTTCTGTATTGGCGTCTCCATTGACAAAGCTCACAAAGAAAGGGGCCAAGTTCATATGGGGCGACAATTGTGAGAAAGGATTTCTCGAACTAAAGAAACGGCTTAAAGAAGCACCAGTCCTCGCTCTACCCACACAAGGGATAGGGTACGACATATACAGTGACGCTAGCATCCAAGGGCTTGGATGTGTTCTAAGAAAGAATTCATTCCTCATAATAGATTAAGAGAGAACATTCTACTTCTCATATCTAGATGGATCATAAAGTCATTGGCCAATGCAAAGATATATTCGTTTTGGATATCGAATATGATCATTATGGATCATCTAGAAAGATTGAGAGATAGAGACTAAGTTATTGGAATAGACACAATATCAAGTTCTAGACTTAGTTGAATGTTCGCTGAATGAAAGGACCGTATCACTATGAGCTCTATATTACATGGAGTTTGTATAGTCCCCACAAACGTCCTTATATATTAAGTTAGTCTGGAGAATCGTCTAGGGATTCGCTAAGACCTTAATTTGATTAGTCTTTAATATATAAGGCCCTATGGGTCACACAACAAGTGATTATACCTTCCGATTGAATTGTTAGAAGGAATTAAATATTATTAATTGGATTAAATAATATTTAATTCGTAATACTGAAAATGAATTAAATATTAATTAGATTAAACATATTTAATTCATAAAGTTGAAGGAGAGTTATATTTGATAGAATTAATTAAGTCTGATAAATTAGATTTGTTATACTTAATTAAGATGTATTTATAATTAAATAAAGTTAGTATTTTCTTGAGTACAATTTGGAATTAAAATGGATTCAAGAAAATGCAAATAAAATAATAATATATGTACATCAAGGGAATGAGGTTGTGAATTCCCATTCCCATTTACTATATACGTACCATGTATATTATTATTATTATTATTATATCTTTATTTAATTAATTATGAGTATTAGTCCTAGTTGGACTAAAACTCATTAATGAGAAAAACTTTCATTGTGATTGGGAAACTAGTTTTGAACTAGTATAAATACATCCTCCCCTTTCATAATTATATACGGGTTTAAGATTCAGTATTACCAGTTTATTTCCCCGCGAAGAGATTTCTTAGCCTTTCTCTTAGGGAGATCTAACTGTTCTTTCGGAAAGGAGAAATCACGTGGATACCAAATGTCAAAGATTATCACCGCTAGGCTGGAAGATTTGTAAATTCTAACTCAGATCTGTTATTATTGTTATATTCGTTGTTTTGTCATAATCAGAGAAGATCTGTTTGAGAAAATTTTAAACTTCCGTTGTCGTACTTTCGAGGTACGTTACATCAATTTCCTAACAGTGCAGGTGGTGCATCAATTCTCTCCAAGATTCAACGTGTATTCTTAAATTAGAATTGATTTGAAAAAATCAAAATTTAAATTCCTTCAAAAACGAAATTTGGGCAAAAACATAATATAAAAATTACGTACTTCGATCAAAAAATGTAGTCCGTGTAACTACAAAAATTCGTATAATGTCATTAGAATCAGTTTGGCTCTGATATCACTGTTAGGTCCGGGTCGGGCATAGGTCCGGGTCGGGCATAGGTCCGGGTCGGGCCTAGGCCCAGGCAGGCCGGCGGTTCTGAATAGGTGGACCCGTGACTGAACCGAGTAGCCACCGGGTCTGGTCCAGGTCGGGTTGGGCCTCAGACTTGGTTAATTTTTTTTTGCTTACCTACCTATCCCTGACCCCCCCCTCACCCCCACCCCAACCCCCCAAACCCCTCGTGTGTATAAATATGTAACTCGTGTGTATAAATGTGTAACTTTACGTGTAAAAATATGTAACTTTACGTGTAAAAATATGTAACTCGCGTTCAGGCAAGCCAAATGCAACTCGTGTGTATAAATATGTAACTTTACGTGTAAAAATATGTAACTTTACGTATAAATGGAGCCAAAGACTCACTATTTTTTGGCTTGGGAATATGATGGAATAAAGCAAAATGGCTCACTAAACTGTCTGCGCTTCTTTGTTATGAAGTAACGGTCAGCCTATCCAATTTCGACGCGATTTTCACTACGGGTCATTCGGAAACAGTCTCTCTGTACTTAGTACAGAGGTAAGACTGCGTACATCCGACCCCCCCTTACCCTACCGTAGGTGGGATCCTTTGCGGCACTGGGGTAATGATGAATGATGAATGATTTATTTATTTTTTGTATATTGATGTATGTATGAATAATACTCCGTAGCAAGAGTCTGTGACTTATTGAATGCAAAAATCAAACAAAAAGATTGCAGTCTAAGTCGCATCGCATTTATTAATGTAATGCCAAAACAAACATCACATATACTAATACATATTTTAATGTATTTTGTTCATATATGAATGCATGATGCATCTACCTTTTGATATGTGTGATACATACTTATCCGTACATACATATGAAAGGAAAATTGAAATAATTATATGTTACATATATAAATATTAAATCTGGTCCAATATTAATATTATATATAAATCCAATGTATGGAGTTGTAGGTAAAAGACAAATTAAAACCTCTGATGTACTATTTCGTATGTAGTATTGTAATTAAGATTCAAGGAAATAAGAAAAATTGACAAACATTAGTAGTAACATTAGTAGTACAGGACGTAGGATTTACTGAGGAGTATAAAAACATTATTTTATGTTTTAGTTTGATACTCCTCATACGCTGCAGTACTATGTATTTTGGCTGAGATACACAGATTAATAAATTTTACTTTATTATTACGATAGTAGTCACATGCAATGTTTCTGACACAGAGTAATAAATTTTATTTTATTATTACGATAGTAGTCACATGCAATGTTTCCGTAAGTAATAATCTCCATTTTAGTTTTTTTATTCTATTGATATTATAATATCCGTATGAGGATAACTATGTTCAATCTCAAGTTCACTTTATTTGGAAGAAAAACAAGAATATGCAAGTAAGATATACGTAGTATTATCTATAATATGGAGTAAATCATCTCATCCCAACTTTCAAGAACAGATTCTGTTTCTATATATAAAGGTATGTCTTTCTTCTATCTTCTTCAATTTTTAGAGAAAATATAACTATAATTTTCTGATATGGAGGATCCCAATGGTTGGCTAACCATAGAGCATACTTCTTATAGTTTTGAATATATATAAACATGTTTATATTTCTCATCCTCTGATTTTTTTTTCCAGATAAGTTGATAAATTCATGGAAATATATACCTGCTGGGAAGATGATGATTTCAGGGATTTGGAGCAAATTCGTGCTGATAACGTGTTATGAAATGGAAGAAAATAAGCAGAAGATCAGGGAGAGAAAGTAAAGTAGAACACTTAGTGATAGAGGTGTATTAGAGATGTTCTAATAGTGTAATCAAGGTGTGTTAATTACAATGGAGAAGTCTCTTATTTACAGGGGAAAAGCTAAGCTTATTAGGATAATTCTGAACCACACAATTATCATCTAGAATCATAATTATGATTTCCTAATTATTTATACAATGGTGATAATAATTCCTAATATAATCAGGATTAGTTGGAAGATGACTAATTCAATTATATTTCAACATATTGAACCATCTTCCATGTTCAATTCAGCCCTTTTCAGGGTGACTTTGAACTAAAGTTCGAATCTTATTGTGCTCATCCAACAAAAAAAGTGGGTCACCATTCTCTTTTGGCAGGAAGGCAAAAGTTTTAGTTCTCTTTTATCGGATTATTATTATAATGGTACAACAACATCCAAGCTTTAGCCCCAAAAGATATTGGGATCGGCTAACATGAATCGATACATGATATCACAACCAAAAGGAAAATAAAGAAAATAAAGATAAAAAAGATAAGCTATTATAAAAAGATAATATAAAAAGAGATGAATATACATAAAAATGATAAAATAAAAAGGCTACAAATAATGCTTATATATATAAGGATAAAAAACAAGGAAAAAAATGAGGGGAAAAGATTATACGAGATCACTCCTTCACGCGAATACCCGCCCTCCACTAAGTTCTCTCCAAAGTCATGCCCTCATCCAACCCCAGAAGAAGCATATCACTTCGAACTCTCCTAACCCACGCCTGTTTGGGTCTTCCTCTCCCTCTCTTCCCTGCCTCTTCTCCACATATCTCAACTCGTCTGACAGGTGCATCACTCGGTCTTCTACGAACATGACCAAACCACCGTAGGCACGACTCCCGCATCTTGTCTTCAATAGGTGCTACTCCCACCCTTTGTCTGATTGTCTCAATCCTCACGCAGTCCTTCCTAGTACGCCCACACATCCAACGCAGCATGCGCATCTCTGTCACACTCATCTTTTGAATGTGACATTGTTTCACCGCCCAACACTCTACCCATACAGTAATGCAGGCCTAATTGTTGTCCTATAAAATTTACCCTTCAGTCTAGTCGGCATACCTCGGTTGCATAGAAATCCTGACGCACTCTTCCACTTCATCCACTCTGTTCCGATTCTATGGGATACATCTCCATCTAATTCACCGTCCTTCTGAATTATGGAGCCCAAGTAACGGAACATATCGCTGAGTGGTATCTCCTTACCATCCAGAGTAATTCCGCTATTACCACTGCTTCTACCTCCACCAAACATGCACTCCATGTACTCTGTCTTGCTCCGATTTAGTTTGAAACCCTTATTCTCCAATGTTTGTCGCCATACTTCCAACTTTGCTTTAAGACCTGATTGCGTCTCATCAATCAATACAATATCGTCGGCAAACATCATGCACCACGGTATATCGTCTTGAATTGACTTCATAAGTTCATCCATGACTATGGCAAATAAGAAAGGGCTCAAGGACGATCCTTGGTGCACTCCGATAGTAATAGGGAACTCTTCAGTCCTTCCTACACTAGTACGGACACTTGTAGTACAATCCTCATACATATCCATGATGATGCTGATATACTTGCGTGATATGCCTTTCCTAGTTAAGGCCCACCAAAGAACTTCTCGAGGTACCCTATCATATGCCTTTTCTAAGTCAATGAACACCAAATGCAGATCCGTATGAGCATCTCTATGCTTCTCAATAAGTTGCCGAAGAAGGTGAATGACCTCAGTTGTTGAGCGATCAAGCATAAAATCGAATTGATTCTCTGAAATCTTCACAGTTCTTCGAAGTCTTTGCTCAATCACTCGCTCCCAAAGTTTCATGGTGTGACTCATAAGCTTAATCCCTCGATAGTTGGCACATTCTTGTACATCACCTTTATTCTTAAATAAGGGGATAATAGTACTCTTCCTCCAACTCGTTGGCATCTTGTTGTTTCTCCAAATCATGTTGAAGAAACTTGTTAACCACTCGACGCCTCTCTCTCCCAAACTTCTCCAAGCCTAGATCGGTATGCCATCTGGCCCCATTGCTTTCTTCCGTCCCATCTTCCTCAGAGCTTCTTTAACTTCCGTTGTTTGGATCCTTCTCACAAAATCACGATTTACCATACAATCTAGTATGGACAAATCACCGATATCTTGCGTTTTGTTCCCGTTGAATAGTGTATCAAAGTATGACCTCCACCTCTCTTTTATCTCTCCGTCGTCCATTAATATCCTCCGATCGACATCCTTCACACACTTAACTTTTGCAATATCTTGAGTCCTGCGATCACGAAGAAGAGCAAGTCTATAAATACCTAGTTCTCCTTCCTTAGAGTCCAACTTTTCATACAACTCCTTGTTCACTTTCCCTCATGCTTCCCTTACGGCTTTCTTTGCTTGTCTTTTAGCCTCCTTGTATGCTTCTATGTTCTCATCACTCCAACTTGTCCCCAACTTTTTGTAGCAATCTCTTTTGTTCCTTATGGCTTGTTTCACCTCATCATTCCACCAAGATGTGTCCTTTTTAGGTGGCAGACATCCTTTAGATTCTCCAAGTACCTCTTTTGCCACTTTGTTAATGGTCACCTCCATCGATAACCACACATCATCCACATGTGTTTCATTATCAATACGCCATACATCTTCACCGACCATTTTGTGTGTAAAGCTTTGTTGGAGATCTCCCTCAAGCCTCCACCACTTTATCTTTGGCTCCACTTGTTGTTTAACTTGTCTTCTATGGTTCTTACATCTAAAGTCAAGCACAAACATCTTATGCTGAGTGACAACACTCTCACCTGGAATAACCTTACAATCAGTGTAGCTAGTTCTCCAAGTGGTCCGTACTAAGAAGTAGTCAATTTGGGTACTATTAGCTCCACTTTTATAGGTTACAAGGTGAGAGTCTCTTTTCTTAAACCAAGTGTTCATTATAGCCAACTCATACGTCAAGGCAAAATCCAAAATGTTCTTTCCCGCCTCATTCGTAGTGCCAAAACCATGTCCACCATGAATACTCTCAAAGCCATCACGACTCGATCCCACATGCCCGTTGAGGTGACCTCCTATGATCAACTTCTCTCCCCTTGGCACTCGTCGCACCACGTCTTCAAGATCTTCCCAGAACTGTTGAGTTGTAGATGCATCCAATCCCACTTGTGGTGCATAGGCACTTACCACAGACACAATCTCACCCCTTATCACCAATTTAATGCTCATGATGCGATCGTTCTTTCTGAAGACTTCTACCACATCCTTAACATAGTCACGCACCACAATAATGCCTACCCCATTTCTGGTCTTATCTCTCCCCGAATACCACAACTTAAAACCTCCGGGATTAATCTCGCGTGCTTTCTCTCCAACCCATTTAGTTTCTTGCACACACATAATGCTGATATTCCTTCTCCTCATGGGTATTATTATTCATATTTCCGACTCTTTCGGAAATGGAGTGTCATAGTTTTTTTAGTACTTGCTGCGATTCAAAAAGTTAGCCCATGTTACATTTGAATTTGATGGATCCTGATCAATTGAGTTACATTGAAATGACTCAACAAAATCAATTTTAATATTCTGTTTTTATTAGAATTAGGACTCAATTGGAATTTAATAAACATTACCATTATAATAAACTCTGTCATATATCTTTTTTTTTGGTATCATGCATGTCCCAGCCAGAACTTGCCTGCCATATATCTCCAACCCATCTAGTATTCCTTCTCCTCATGGGTAACAGATGTCTTATGCTTTTTTGCATAGTAATATCTAGCTTATTGCAATCGTTAGAATACAAACCTGCAATATATTCCTTGTGAAATTCTCTATCTAGCATGTGAGCGGGGCGAACATATGAAATAGTAGGCGACCTTTTTGAGGAATTAATGAGATTCAGAAGAATGTAACTAAACTCGTTTTTTACTAAGACATTACAAGAACATTCTTCGTGACCTCTTTTGGATCATTGAGTGACATTTTAGTGGATCCTGCATGCATTATTATACTTGCAATACTACGTACGTAATATTTTACTTTGCAATTCACTTTGAAGGACTGCGTTACCCATTACTATTCTTTTAAAAGTCAGATTTGCTCTAAAATAAAAACTCCGTATATTTATTACGAATTGAAGTATATAGTGTGCTTTGATAACCCCACTTTAATTTTTCAATGAAATATCGTACAGAAACTCACTACACTCACCCCATCTCCTGCACACTCCTGAATCATACAATAGTGGAGTGTAAATCATGTATGATTTGGTTGGATAAAATCTCTTTGTGAGAGGTCTTGACTTCAAATCTAGGTGAATTTGGGACTTGTTTTTGAAGTGATGACACTGCTCGTTCGGCCGGTTCGGGGTTTGTATGAGGGCTTGATCAGTTACACAATTATTGTTTTATCTTGTCTTAAGCGACAGTGTGAAAGAGGATTTTTGTAAGGAATCTGGTGATTTTTGACGAATAAGTGGCAATTATCTTGTGAACTGTTCTGGGAACATGAGGACATGCACAAATAGTCAATTAAGAACAATTCCGTGTGCAATGTGGTGACCAAGTTTCGGATGGGTTATTGGGAGTCCAAGTTTAATCAGGCAAGTTCAAAATCACCTGATGCTAACAAAAAATTCGAACTCAAATAACATTATTGGCTCAACAATTTGTCTAATTTGAAACTCAACCAATAAAAAATGATAACATTGTGAAGACTATATGGTTCACACAAAGAAAATACAAAACTAGATTTCTCGTTTTACTTGTCCCTCCAAAGATATTTGGAAATCGCTAACTCTAACTATATATTAACCGTTAGAGTACATAATATCTTACATGTGATGAAAGTGTGCTATTTTGCTTTATAATAATGCTCTTCGATTTGTCACTTATGTCTTTTTGTATTTTGTTTATTACAATGCCAATAGTTATACAATGACATGTTGATTACAAACTTAAACTATCAACAATTATAATAACAGGAGTAATGCTTGTAAATGTTCATAAATGGCCCAAATGGATAAAACTTTATATAATAACTACTCATTTTACACAGAAAATACTTCTATAATAAATTTATGATGAGAAGATATATGGCTTATTTACGTTGTGAAAACATATAGAGCACGTCAATATGCTCACCACAAAACACGTTAGCGTGATAAATGGTCAGTATTCAGTCATCTAAAGTATTTAGAGAATTCTTATCATTGATTCTCGATATATTTTCTCATTACCGTACTTAAGTCACTTGGTAGCATATTTTTGTTTCCAAATTCCAAACTTGTTCGAGGCAAGAGCGTATCTAAATATGTAGGTTTCACATGCTTTACAAAAAAGAGAGAAACATTTACAGTTTGAATAAGTTTTTCTCCACATGCCTTGATAGGACTGAATATATTGATAGGAAAGGGAAGTCAAATTACTCAAAATTGAAGTACATATTTTCTCAACATCTGTGGGTTTCTAGATTTCGGGTAAACCGATTTGGCCGAATCAAACTATTGTCTAAGACATGGATTAGACAATGTGCAATTGGGTCCAAGAAATTAACCCAAAAGTAACAATTAACATGAATTTTTGTCCCACCCCACCCTTCTCGATCTCTTTGAACGAAAGAGTTCCACAGCACTTTTCAACTTAATTTGCTAAAACCGTGATTCCGGATCCGAAACGCCATAGTTTCACTAACATATTCTTTTATTTGAAAATGATGATATGTTTTCAAAAATCATTTTGATTCAAACATCGGATACATATTTGTTTGAAATAATGACATATACAGAGGATAGATTTAAATAAGATGTTTTTCCTTAAATGTGATGAAATTCAAGTAACTTTTCAAAAGAATTTTATCAATCCGGTACCTAAAAGATTGACGAACTATCAATTCGGGACCTGAAAGATGAAATGTATCGGTGTAGGACTCGAATGATGGAAAACAATCAATCTAAGACCCGAATGATTTGAAAACTATCAATTTAGGACCTAAGTTTTCATAAATTTTATAATTTTTTTTATTTTAAAAAATTTAAATAATATTTAGTTTTATTAAACTAATAAACTTTTGTGAAGAAAATTTCATCAAATATTAGCAATGGAATTAATGAAAAATTAAATAAATCAAAACCTATGAAATGTTGGGTCCTAGATTGATAGTTTTTCATCTTTCGAGTCTTATACTGATACATTTCATCTTTCAGGTTCTGAATTGATAATTCGTCCAACTTTCAGGTACCAGATTGATAAAATTCCATTTTCAAAAATATGACCACTTTTATAGGTATATAAAAATGTGACTAACAAGGTCAAATATTTGGAAAAATATAATGTTACTGTACAATTTTTATGTCACTATTAAATTTTCATGTTACGAATAGATGTCACTGTCAAATTTTCATGTCATTTACGGATGTCACTTCCCCGTGAAATTTGTCATTGTAACCGTCGAAAAAAATTCCGGTGACATTTGAAAAAATGAAAAAAGGAAGAAGAAAAAGGTTTTCAAAATTTTCCTTCAACTTTTCTGGTGGCGGTTTCTTGCGGCGGTTCCAACGACCGCTGGGTAGGTGTCGGACTGGGGCACAGTTTGAATATAACCAAAGAATGTAATTCAACTTTTACTCTGCTCCATCCCTATGAAGTGACCAACGGAAGAACCACGTTGAAACCCATAGCCTCCGTCAAAGTCGCATTTCAGTGTGTAATTGCCGTCGTACATGAAGAGACCCGCCGTGCAACCCATCCACTATCTGGTGTCGCACCCTCATTCACCTTGATCTCTCCAATCGTTACTCCACACCATGACTCCTCGAATTTGACGTGCTCGACCTCCCTTCTCTAGTCTACTTGTACCTGTCGCTACGGGTGGGCACGATTAGGGTCGGTTCGAGTAATTGACAAATTTTTAATAATCGTCGGTTTCATTTAACGGGTAGGTTCGGTCCGAGTATACCAAATCTCAAATTAGGAACCAGACCTTACCCGCCCCGTTTGAAACAGACCGGTTCGGTCCGAGTCCTCGATTCTAGTTAGGTATAAAATCCCCAAACTAATTAAGTATTAATGTAACCATCATACAGTAAAAATTCAAAATAAGAATATAAAAAACAAAATTTTAATTAGTTAATAAAATATTTAATCACAAATCTATAAATTAAATAGAACACAACCACCTAAATTAAAAAATGTTAATCATCTTCATAAACTAAAAAAATAGCACTATAAAGTCATAAGAAATTAAACTAGTTACTCTTCATATTTGTCTTAAAAACAATTTAAAGCTTATTAAATTTCAAAGTATAAGAAAAATTAATATTATTAAATGAATATGCACACTTCATTGAGTAACGGTCTTTATTTACAAAAAAAATATTGAAGAAAGAAAATTTGATGCATTTGGAATAACGAATTGGGGAAAATATGTAGGAGTTTATATGAACTTGGAAACTCTTTTTAGTTGATTGACAAGTTTCTTCAATTGAGTGTTATTGTCTAGACATAAGAACGTGAAGAACTTTCAGGTGTTATTAGTATATTACATTAAATATAATAGAGTATTAAAGTAATATTTTAAAACGGTTCGGTCCGGGTACCCGTTTTTTCAAAATGTAGTACCCGTTCGGTTCCTAAGTTATAAGGACCCGCCCTACCCTGAATTGTTTGGGTTTTTTAAAATTAGGACCCGATCCTAACCCGCCCCGAACTTGTATTACCAGTCCCGACCCGCGATTCTTGTACCCGATTGCCCACCCCTACATCTAGCCATGTGTGTAGCATGGAGTCCACCATGATGAGCACCCGATGTGCATTGAATGATTTATCTTTCCAGACTGTCATTTCTGAACTTCCAAATCCTTCATAGGATGACTATAAATCGCACAGCTCCTCATCCTACAAGTTATCAAAAAAGTATTTAATCCAATCAATTAGACTCCTCATTCCTAGAAAAAAGAGATTTCACCCGTGCCCACACATCGGACACAACAACACAACAAGAAAACAAATGGAATTCGGTTACCTCTTTCCCGGTACAATGTCGAGCAACATGTCTCCTCAAATTGTACACTGTGTTTGAAACGGTTTCAAACATGTATACTCCCTCCTATATAAAAGTATCCATTCGTTTTCCACACATTTTAAGAAAGTGGGTTTGGTTGGTACTGTTTGGTACTGTTTGGATACTGTTTGGCACTGTTTTGTTTGCCAAAAAGGAAAGAAAACTTTTATTTAGGGACGGCCCGAAAAGGAAACAGATGCTTTTATTTAGGGACGAAGGGAGTATATGTTTTTTTGAAGTTAACTACGAGTACGTTTTTCTATGTATAATTTGGCGCAGTTAACTTCAAAAAATCATTTGAAGGTCTTTCCGATCAAATTTTGAGTTGAAATTTGGTATGGATAAACTAGACTTGATGAAGAACATACCATAAAAATTTCATCAAAAAATTTCATCGGAAAGTGCCCCGAACGTCGTTGTTCAGACGGTGCCTCCTGTCCGAACGTTCGGACAGGATAAGTTCTCTCTCTCTCTCTCTCTATATATATATATATATATATGTATATATACACACACACACTTCCTCCGTCTTTTTTTAGTTGCAACAGTCAACATTTCACGTTTGCCAACACACAACTTTGACCGTCATTATATTTAATTCTGTATTAGTAAAAATAAAATAAAAATTAGATTATAAAACTTAGTAATTAGACGAATTCAACAACATTTTTTTTAAAAAAAATAACTCACATACATTAATAAATAAAATGTAGTCAAAGTAAAGTACATGAATAACGTATATATTTCAATGTTGCAATTAATGAGATAACGGATGATAGTATATATATATATATATATATATATATATATTAATAATTATAATGTTTGAGCCCCTGCAGCCGAGTCAAAATCCCTTTCTCTTAAGCCTTAGTCTTGTGCGGATGTGTCTGTGGGCCGTCGTAGCCCATCAAATCCAGAGTTGAGACCAATCCCTAGTGGCCTAAGGATGTTTTTACTTGGACTGTAATTTGCTGGTCTGGTCTGGTCTGATCTGATATGGTCTGGTCTGGTCTGGTCTGGTTTCTTTGTATTTTTATAACTATCTAAGTCTGGTCTGGTCTGGTCTGATCTGGTCTGGTATGGTCTGGTCTGGGAGGAATTACAGTCCAAGTAAAAACATCCTAAATCCTTAGCCCCTTACTAGTTTTTTCGAAATCAGTCCCCGCGGGCAGCAACACTGCAGCGACTCAGCGACAGACAAAGGACAAGGGCCCTCTTCACTGCAGGATTCAGCGACGGACTGGCGGAGCGAGACTGCGAGACGGCGAGCGAGTGGAATGACGGACGACGACCATAGTTACGGACGACGAGACAGAGACCCTTCTTTTCTTTTTTTGGATGAACCGTAAATATATATATCATCCAAAGTAAAGGTTACAAAATTTAAAGCTCCCCCCACCCCCTCCTGTTAAGATAGGAGAGGGTTGGAAGAAACTTTCACTTCAAGTCGGATATCACAAATGATAGCCAAAAGGCTCAAGCATGCCGTGGCTCAGAAAGTCAAAAAGAAACATATTAGAGATGCGGCTAAGGTGCACGCACTCCACACTTCAGAACTATGTATCGAGGCTCTCTAAACAATTCGTAGTGATCTTATCAAAAGGTGATCAACTCATGTGGGTATATGCTGTAGAGTACCTTATATACCACATGTTTGACCTTAGCAATAACCTCCTCCTCCATCTTCGTTTTATCATCAAATCTGCACTCATTCATAGTGTGCCAAATGTAGTACACAGTTGCACAGAACGCAATGCGGGCTGCTTTGGCTTTCAGCGTTGATCCTTTATAGGTCTTCATGATCCACTTGATTGAACTCAACAAGGTAGACATCTCATGCCTTAGTCTCAGCCAGCTCCTTATGTGATGCCACACCCTACAAGTAAAGGGACAAAGAAAGAAAAGGTGTGGTATTGTTTCCAAACCACCCTTGCACAGATCACACCGGTTCACGATATAAAGGTACCCGAGGCTATCCTGTGTAGGTAGTCGGTTTCTCAAGGCCAGCCACGTAATAAAAGAGAGTTTGGGGGGGGGGGGGGGATGTAGGATTTCTATATGAAACTCATAGGAGTTCTAACTTCACCCTTAACTCTTAGGAGATCGTAAATTTTAGCGGAGGCTAATTTACCATTAGAGGCTCTCGAGGCAAGGCTCATGATAATGTCATTGAGATTATTGAAGCAACTTCGGATTTTATCACGAATAAGACACAACCGTTTCATTAGCTGTGAGTCCCGGGTGTGTGGGATGAAATCCCACATGGTTCTACCTTGAAGGTATACACCGTTCACCCATTTTACCCAGAGGGTGTCCTTCTTCATATGGACATCCCATAAAGTACGAGAGAGGAGGGCGTGATTCCACACCTTAGAATTATGCATGCCAAGTCCCCCTTCCTCTTTTGGGAGACCCTTCTTTTATGATGCTTTGCATTAATCTAATACGTAGAAGCTTTTTTGACAATTTCATTTAAATATGTTTATTTGTTTAATTTTATTTGTTGAATTCAAATAAAATGTTAATTGTTGAATTGTGGAATACTTTTATTCGTAGAGTTCAAATAACTGTTGAATTGTTTGGCAATTATATTCTGATAATCTCATTAAAAATGTAAATAATATTGTAAATGTGTAATTGTGGATTTCTTGATTTAGTTAACATTGTTTATTTGTTACAATGTAATTGTTGGAAAAATGTGTTAAAATTGCATTAAATGGTCTTTTTGGGGCAATTATTTGAGTGGGGTCCACTTCCGATTTGGGTCGGGTCAAAGTGGTTTCGGATTGTCCTTGTTAAGGGCTACAATTCGATATATGGTACACTCAAAACGGATAACGGGTGAATGAAAAATTGATTCTCGAAGTTCACTCGTTGAAATGGAAAAACTGGGAAAATGGTGAGTTTCTAGTGTGTTTTATCCCACACCGAAAAACTCAAGGGATTTTCACCCCCTTATAAAGGGAAGCCTCTTTTAAGGAGTTAAGATTCCTAAAGGGAAAAGCTCTCTCTTACGCGCAGGGGGGGGGGGTGCCGATCAAATCCTGAAACGGAGAAGAAAAACCGCGACTCGTGTGCGCGGGCGACCTGCGGACATGAATGTCATCCGAAAACCTATCATTCAAAGATACGGACATGAATGTTGCTCGAACTCTGGTGGCTTCGGATCAGAGTTGCTCGAACTCTGGTGGATTCGGACCAGAAGCTCGAACTCTGGTGGCTTCGCATCAGAGTTGCTCCAACTCTGGTGGAGGTCTTCTGGTAGCATCAGAACTGCTCCAACTCTGGTGGGGGTATTCTGATCGCGCATCAGAACTGCTCCAAGCCGTTACAACCATTAAATGCCCAACGTTCTTGTCTTTTAATGCAACGTTAAATGGACAGTTTATGGATGATTCAATGCCCAACGGACTGGTCATTGAAGTCCAACGTTCAGGTCCATTAACACCCCATTTAACACACAACAAATCCTCCTATAAATAGCTGGCAGGTGGTTTGCGACAACAACAACGCACAATACATTCCTCACGCATTTCTTGAGCTAAAAACACCTAAAGCTACTCAGCAAACTTCCTTCTGTGTTCATACTTGGTTCTCGTTCGCTGGAACTCTTGTTTGTGTGCTCAAACATTAGTTCGTAGTCATCATATCCTGGGAAACGATTGTTGCAACGCTCCTAGCACCGTGGGAGGCAACAAATACGTTTTAAGGAAATCGTGCGTAGCACGAGCTTTGACTAATTCTGCTTCATCTCCTTTCCTGTTTATCTTTAGTCATTTTATTTAATTAATTTATTTTAATTAATTTTCTTTATTTTCCGAAACACACCCAACAATCTTAAAACGTATTTGTTGATTGTTCTACTCCGGTAAACAATCTTAAACGAAGTTTGTCACTTTGGTGAACGAACTTATTTTATTTGTGTTTTCGGAAAAACGTTAAAGAACGAAAATGACTTCTCAAGAAAACGAGATTGGTGTTGGGCAGAATGTTCTGAACGACAATCACTCTGAAAGCGGAGCACCGGTGAACAATAGTTCACAACGCGGTGCATCTGCTTTGGCCAACCAAAGGGCTATCCCTATGGTGACCGTGCCAAGCAACTCTGTGGAGAAACCCGAGAAATTCAACGGGTTAAACTTCGAGAGGTGGCAGCAAAAGATGCTATTTTACCTCACTACTCTCGGTCTTGCTAGATTCTTGACCGAAGATGCGCCGGTAGCAACCGGGGGTGAGGTGGAGGCGCAATCTTTCAACGCGGTTGAAGCTTGGAAGCATTCTGACTTCCTTTGCCGAAACTACGTGTTGAACGGGCTGCATGATGCTTTGTACGACGTGTATAGCAAATTAGCTACGGCTAAGGAGCTATGGAATGCTTTGGACCACAAATATAAAAGCGAGGATGCCGGCGCAAAGAAATTTGTTGTTGGTCGATTCCTTGATTTTAAAATGGTGGATTCGAAGACGGTCTTGAGTCAAGTTGAGGAGATGCAAATGATCTTCAACGAAATTCGAGATGAAGGAATGACGGTTAGTGAGTCATTCCAAGTGGCGTCAATTATTCACTTATTGCCGCCGGCTTGGAAGGATTTCAAGAACTACCTTAAGCATAAGCGAAAGGAAATGAACTTGGAGCAATTGATCCTCCGTCTGCGGATTGAAGAGGATAACCGGAAGAACGATGGGAAACTCCCAATTGTTCATGGCGCCAAGGCCAACGTGGTGGAGCATGCTAAAGGCTCCAAAAATAAAAATAATGGGAAGAGCAAGCTCGGTCCCAAGGGAGGCGTTTCCAAGACAAAGTTCAACGGAAAATGCTTCAATTGCAACAAGAATGGACACAAGTCCTCGGATTGCAAGGCACCAAGGAAGAAGAAAGATTCTCACGTGAACTTGGTGCAAGGTGGGCAAAAGGATGAAGACATCATCCTTGCGGCTGTGGTGACCGAGGTTAACCTCGTTGGATCCAATTCCAAGGAGTGGTTCGTGGACACCGGTGCTACCCGACATATTTGCTCAAACCGGGAGCTATTCACGACCTTTGAGCCATCAAATGGTGAAAAGGTGTGGATGGGAAATTCTGCTCATTCCGCGGTGGAAGGCGTGGGCAAAGTGGTCCTGAAGATGACTTCGGGCAAGGAGCTGACTCTAAACCAAGTGCTGTTCGTTCCGGAGATACGCAAAAACCTGATTTCCGGTTCGTTGTTGAACAAGCATGGCTTCCGCATGGTTTTTGAGTCGGACAAATTAGTTTTGTCTAAATCGGGAATGTATGTGGGAAAGGGGTATACATGTGATGGGCTGTTTAAGCTCAATGTAATGACTATTATTATTAATAATAATAAAATCCCTTCTGCTTACTTGCTTGAGTCTTCCAATGGGTGGCATGGTAGACTAGGACATGTTAATTTTAATTCTATACGTAGATTAATTAACATGGAGCACATTCCTAAATTCACAATTGATGTGAAGCACAAATGTGAAGTTTGTGTAGAGGCAAAACTAACGAAAACGTCTTTCAAATCGGTTGAAAGAAAAACGGAACCACTTGAATTAATTCATAGTGACGTTTGTGATTTTAAATCAATACAAACACGCGGCGGTAATAAATATTTTATTACCTTTATCGACGATAGCACTCGCTATTGCTACGTTTATTTATTAAAAAATAAACACGAAGCAATCGATAAATTCATTCTTTATAAGAATGAAGTGGAAAACCAACTTAATCGACGGATTAAGACGGTTAGGAGTGATCGAGGTGGTGAGTATGAAGCACCAATTGGTGACTTTTGCGCTAGTGTGGGTATAGTACACGAACGTACCACACCCTATTCACCTCAATCAAACGGTGTTGCCGAACGAAAGAATCGCACATTGAAAGATATGATGAATGCGATGCTAGTAAGTTCGGGCTTGCCACAAAATATGTGGGGCGAAGCAATCTTGACAAGCAATTACCTTTTAAATAAGGTTCCCCGGAAAAAATATGATAAAACTCCGTACGAGTTGTGGAAAGACAGACGGCCTTCCTATCAATATTTAAAAGTGTGGGGGTGTCTTGCTAAGGTGCTTGTACCAACACCTAAGAAAACAAAAATAGGTCCAAAAACGGTGGATTGTATTTTTATTGGATATGCACAAAATAGTAGTGCTTATCGGTTTTTAGTGTACGATTTGAATAATCCGGATGTACATAAAAACACAATAATTGAATCAAGGAATGCTTCATTCTTTGAAGATGTATTTCCATGCAAGTCCAACGAAGGGCCTAGCACGTCAAAACGAACATTTGACGTAGCTATGGAAAATACTAGCGAGGGATCCGGAGAAGAACCCGAACCCAGACGTAGCAAACGTGCTAGAGTCGAAAAATCCTTCGGACCGGATTTTCTCACCTACCTGGTAGAATTTGAATCGGATATTCTAACATGTATGGTAGAAAATGAACAGGATTTTCTAACATGTTTGGTAGAAAATGAGCCACGGACTTATACGGAAGCCGTGACGTCTACTGAAGGTCCTATGTGGAAAGAAGCCATCAAAAGTGAGGTGGACTCTATCCTAAAAAATCACACGTGGGAATTGGTTGATCTCCCTCCGGGATGTAAACCTTTGGGATCCAAGTGGATTTTTAAACGTAAAATGAAACCAGACGGTTCCATTGATAAGTATAAGGCCAGACTTGTAATCAAGGTATACAAGCAACGCGAGGGCCATGATTACTTTGACACGTATTCTCCCGTGACGAGAATAAATTACATTAGGATGATACTAGCGATTGCCGCTTTGCGGAATTTGGAAGTTCATCAAATGGACGTAAAAACCGCTTTTCTAAATGGCGATATAGACGAAGAAATCTATATGGAACAACCCGAGGGTTTTCGTGTTCCAAGCCAAGAAAAGAAGGTTTGTAAATTAATTAAATCATTGTATGGATTGAAACAAGCCCCTAAACAGTGGCACGAATTCAACAGACTGGTCATTGATGTCCAACGTTCAGGTCCATTAACACCCCATTTAACACACAACAAATCCTCCTATAAATAGCTGGCAGGTGGTTTGCAACAACAACAACGCACAATACATTCCTCACGAATTTCTTGAGCTAAAAACACCTAAAGCTACTCAGCAAACTTCCTTCTGTGTTCATACTTGGTTCTCGTTCGCTGGAACTCTTGTTTGTGTGCTCAAACATTAGTGCGTAGTCATCGTATCCTGGGAAACGATTGTTGCAACGCTCCTAGCACCGTGGGAGGCAACAAATACGTTTTAAGGAAATCGTGCGTAGCACGAGCTTTGACTAATTCTGCTTCATCTCCTTTCCTGTTTATCTTTAGTCATTTTATTTAATTAATTTATTTTAATTAATTTTCTTTATTTTCCGAAACACACCCAACAGTAATTTTTACAACTATACTCATATTTTTTCAATCCTAGTCTATCTAGGTTGTTTGATAAACAATCGTTGTGTTACGATATTATACATCGAAATCTAAAGGGCCGAGCATAGGTGGTTCTTTAGTTTGTTCGTCAGATAATGTCATTCCTGTTGGAAAAATGTGTTAAAAAATTGCATTAAATGGTCATTTTGGGGCAATTATTTGAGTGGGGTCCACTTCCGATTTGGGTCGGGTCAAAGTGGTTTCGGATTGTCCTTGTTAAGAGATACAATTCGATATGTGGTACACTCAAATCGGATAACGGGTGAATGAGAAATTGATTCTCGAAGTTCACTCGTTGAAATGGAAAAACTAGGAAAATGGTGAGTTTCTAGTGTATTTTATCCCACACCGAAAAACTCAAGGGATTTTCACCCCCTTATAAAGGGAAGCCTCTTTTAAGGAGTTAAGGTTCCTAAAGGGAAAGGCTCTCTCTTACGCGAAGGGGGGGGGGGTGCCGATCAAATCCTGAAACGGAGAAGAAAAACCGCGACTCGTGTGCGCGGGCGACCTGCGGACATGAATGTCGTCCGAAAACCTATCATTCAAAGATACGGTCTAACAGAGACCCTCGAGGTCTTCTGTTCGCAACAGAAGGTCTTCTGGTCCGTTACAACAATTAATGCCCAACATTCTTCTCTTTTAATGCTGCGTTAAATGGACAGTTTATGGACGATTCAATGCCCAACGGACTGGTCATTGATGTCCAACGTTCAGGTCCATTAACACCCCATTTAACACACAACAAATCCTCCTATAAATAGCTGGCAGGTGGTTTGCAACAACACGACGCACAATACATTTCTCACGTATTCTTGAGCTAAAAACATCTACAGCTACTCCCAAATTTCCTCTGTGTTCATACTTGGTTCTCGTTCGTTGGAACTCTTGTTTGTGTGCTCAAACACTAGTTCGTAGTCATCGTATCCTGGGAAACGATTGTTGCAACGCTCCTAGCACTGTGGGAGGCAACAAATACGTTTTAAGGAAATCGTGCGTAGCACGAGCTTTGACTAATTCTGCTTCATCTCCTTTCTCGTTTTTCTCTAGTCATTTTATTTAATTAATTTACTTTAATTAATTTTCTTTATTTTCCGAAACACACCCAACAATTCCTAACAATGAAAATGATGTTAAAAATCTCGAAGAGGTTGAATTGTCCGATGATGACATTGTTGGTGATCCTGGATTGCGTAAACCGATTCTAATCAAAATTAAGGTATTCTTTAAGAAGTTGTTTTATTTAAATTTATAGTTTTGTTTATTGCTATATTCATAATGTATATGATTTCTTTGTTAATGTGCCCCTGCAAGTCATCAGTCCTGGTTCCGCCACTGACGAAACCCTCCTCATTAATTTCCAAAAGATGTGTTATATTTTCGTAGGGATAGAGAAACCCCACATTTCGGTCCAAAACACCCAACCGTCCCCAACGATGTCACCTCTACAAAATCAATAACCACTCTTAATCGTGTAATTTCCACTCGAATCTGGGCACAAAAAAACCCACATGCTTCTCTTTTGGCACTTAAAAGAATAGATAGAATAATCCTACTCCTAGCCTTAGAAAAAAAAGATGTATTAATTAAACAAAAATGTTTGTCATATTTTTGGAAAAAAGGAAAAGTAACTTTTTTTTTTTAATTTCACAATGGTATGAGTAATATTTGTATCCCTATTCCTTAAAAAAACCAAATGAAATAAATGCAGTTCATCTAATAATGTGGAGTTCTACAAGAGTAAATATAGTCTAATATAAGCATTCAGAACTTAATTTTATTAATTAAAAATTCAAAATGGAGAATGACCCATAAACTCAGTATTATTATGAGTATGTAACAAATATTTAGAACTAATTTTTTGAGAGAATATTAGGAACTAGTTTGGACTTGGTTTTATTTGATTTTTTTTGAAGAATTATTTGAATGTTTATTGAAAAAGGAAATACATTAGAAAAATTAACAGTCATCAAAGTTATTTTTTGATAAAATTATTATTTTAATGAAAATTTCAAATCTGATCCATTACTAGTTTGATCCGGGATCAAAATTATGTATGCCTTGTCTTTGGTCCAATTTTTGAAACTTCTGATTTTGGTCCAGTTTGATTCAATCTTGCACCAATGCTCCCCCGTATTTACAAGAGTATATTTTTCGATTGTTTTAGCCCTTACCCATTATGAGTTTGTCACACATATTGTTTGTGTATATGTATAACACACAAATTCATTTAAACATTTTTGTCTTAAAACATTTCTTAACACTTATATTATTTTGATTTTGAATCTATCTAATTATATAACCTAAATCTGTTCTAAAATTTTTATTCTAGCCTAGACTAAATTGACAAAATAGATCAAACAAACTCTTCTACTATTTTGAAAAAACCGTCTTGACCCATATAATAAGAAATCCATGATATGAATGCACTTATTAATAAGGAAAAATTGATACTAATAATCCTAACTATTGACGGTCTGCTCATAATAATCCCAACTATCGATTATATCAGAATAATCCCAACTTTAGGTACTTTCCGCCAATAATGGTCCGATGTGACCGGCTATAAATAAATTCTAAAGTGGATGAGAAGAGATATAGCATGTAATCCCTATAAATAATACCAACTTTTAATTTTTACCCTTGATTTCTATTTAAAATTCACTTGTTATATATAGGAGGTAATATCTAGTCATAGACCATTATTGACGGACGGTCTATACAGTTGGGATTATACAAAAATAATCAATAGTTGAAATTATTGTTAGCGGATCGACAATAATTGGGATTATTATTTTCAATTTTTCTTATTAATAAAAAACCATCAAATGAATCAAAAACCCAAATGAATGCACTCTATAAAAATTGGTTTTTCTGGATTACATTTTTATCAGCTACCTAACTTTACAAGAAATATTTTCGGTATGAAAGATGTTAAAAATGTGTACAAAAAGTATACAATTGGCTGGATTGCTAGAGATCGAGACGAATGCAGTAGCGGAAAGAGAAGCAAAAATTGTTTTAATTGGACTAAACATTTCTAATGTCGTCTGTTTAAGTTTCTGATCGAATACACACATGATATATTTATATTTTATTGTTATTAATAGAATCTGATCTGGTATGATTAATTATTTAGGGTTGGCGTGATCTAATTTGAATTTGAAAAACAACTCAATTAAAATATCTCAATTCAAAAAGAAAGGAAAAAGAGAAAAAGAAAAGAGGAAAAAATCCACACGAAAAAATAGAAAAAAAGAACAGGGAAATATAAATTCAAAGAGATCTCAAATATATACTACGTATTTAACCACCCTTTATATCTTTTGATGCTTCTGTTACCAAATGAGGTGTGCAAGCGTTTATGTGGAATTTAATAGTCTCTTATTTGCTACGTTGCATCTCTAAAAAACAGTCTCTTTTTTGCTACTTTTCAAAAAAAAAGTATCTTATTTGCTCATTTCTCTATGCATCTTATCTTAATAGGTTATGATCTGTACACTCTCTTCTAAAAATCGTTCTAGGAGTGTGACTAGCTCCCATCTAGGTGCTAGGCGGTGGTGGGGCGCCCCGATTTTCGTCTAGGCGCTCCGACTAAGTGGTTTGCCATCAAGGTGAATTAGTCGGTCGCCTATGACGCCTAGTTGCCCACCCAGAGCGCTTAATCGGTCACCCAGACGATGTAAGTACTTTAACTTTAGCCACAAATATAAATAAATGAAGTTGTAAATTAAGACAAACTATATATGTTTGTATATATACCTAAATTTTATTATTATTTATATTTATAAATAATGAAGTTAAGTGATTAGTTATCATATACTACGTAAAAAAAAATTATCATATACTGTGCATGATTAAATGTGATAATTTTATCATTCATGTTTGTTAATGTATGTGTCTATATATGTATTTTATACACACAAACATACAATAGTGCTTATCATACTTATTCAAAATTATAGATCAAAATGCAATTTCTATGTATCCGACTAATTCCTAACTAGGCATCCGCCTAGATGCCTAGGCGCTAGGTGCTAGGCTGGCGCTAAACACTGGGCTGGCGCTCGAGTAGCGTCTAGCGCCTTTTAGAACATTGTCGGTACGTTTACACAATGGCCCTTTTGGGACTCGTAAACTAATCGTTGCTCCTAACTTGGTTTGCCATTTTCAGCCTAGCTACTTATTATACATGTAGCATGTAAGACTCTAATACAAATGACGTCATAGTTAGATTGGGACTAAAATTGAAGATCCTTGTACTTAGGAGTAGGCGTGGTCCGGGACGGTCTGGGATAAGTCATTATCCCAATGTTGTCCCATTTAAAACGGGATCAAGACAACCCGACAAAAACCAAGACGTCCCATTAAATATACATTTGTGAAATGTGATATAAAAATAAGCATAACATCAAAATAAAGACGTAACTATTTTTTGCAAATTTAGCTTCTCTAAAAAGTTAAGTAAAACCTCTAATTAACTATTTTTAATTATTATCTTGTAATCTTTTTGTCTCCTCTAATCTTATGTTCCTTCTAGTAGAATAGTAGCGCAAAATATTTTTATACTTTGTAGCACACTTGTATTTTTTCAATACCACATTATATATATATATATATATATATATATATATATATATATATATATATATATATATATATATATATATATATATTCTACTCCCTCTGTCCCATTTAAACGTTCCCACACGGTTTACGATGTTTGACTGACCATAAAATTAATCGATCCCTGTCATTAGTAGAATTATTTTTAGTAAATAAAATTCACATATTCAGAAACTACATTAAAACCGCTACAAAGCCTGTTCAAGAAAATTTAAATTTCATAAAAGTTGGATAAAGTAATAGATTAAGAACAATGCACGTTGACCGGTGAATAGTGGATGAGAACCTTTAAATGGGACGGAGGGAGTAGTAGTTATTTTGGAAAATATTAAATGTATAACAACACTATATTTTGGAGTAGTAGTTATTCCATTATAAATTATATTCCGCTCGTAATAATATGTTATAGAGTAGTATCGGAATGAGAACTAAACAAATTTTAATCAAAAGAAACAAAAGAAACGAGATTAAGAGAGACATTTCTATCTACCATCTTATAAGCATGAATAATGTTAGGGGTATTGATGGAATAAAAAAATTTGTTGGTGGTATGCTAAGCTTAATTGACATGTACAAGATGTTTAGATGCTTGTAAAATTTCAAACTTCACCTGGCTTGTCTCCTACGGTCGTTTGTCTCCGTTAATATTCTCGAAGACCCACCTCGCTTCCTTTTGGCCGCACAGGACATTCCGCAGCCTTTCCTCTACTTTGGATGATTAAGCGACAATGCTAATCGACTAACCCTTCCTTCATTTCCTTTCTTTGTCAGCTTATTAGCCGTTGAGAACACATGCGTCTAGGTCCTGGAGTTACCGAATTGGAACCCAAGTGACAACGAAGACTCAAAGAACAAAAGAATCCCGAATCTGAAGTATCTCTGCCTCTGCCCTTCCCAGAAGGTCGATCCGCTCTTCGCTTGAATCATAGAATTGGTCCATCGGCTCTTGCTTCAGCGCCTCTTCTGCGCATCAGGTTTGTCCGTTACCTCTGTGTGAAACTGTGAATGTTTGATTAAGACAATCTGAATTATTGAGTAGTGATTATTGTTTATGCCATTAGCACTTTGGCGGTTTCAATATTTCCTTGTTAATCTAAAATTCTAAATAGATTGATGATAGATTATGATTTAGATTTCTGTTTTTTTAATCACAGTAGACGGTTAGTGTTAGCCTGTGGGTGGATGTTATTTTTTTCATTTGTTTTAGTCACTAATGATTAAATGATGTAGATTACATGTAAAGATGGCATCATGAATTAAACATGTTTAACAGTCACTGTTACAGAGTCTCGCTGATTTAGGAAAGGTGACATTTAGTCACTATTACAGACTACATAGAAACTAATATTGCTGCTCACTACATTGCCAAAATGCATTTCAAACGTCTGACTTTAGTAGTTGCTTTTGTCCTGATGCAGTTCCTTTTAATGTTAAACATGCTATTTTGTCTGATCTTACCAGATTTTCTTTTATTGGTCGTTTTTTTGGGTATAGTTTAGCCCCCAGTTGTATTCTTTCCATTGCCTTATTAATGAACATAATCTGGCACAGGAGGAATCCAACCCCCTAACATTCCAAAAAAGACAATTCATTGAGAAATGGAGGGGAAAGTTTGAAGAAGCTTGCAGCTTATGTCTTTGGCTGCAGATGGTATAACATCAACCTAATCATTTCTTTTAACAGTATTTATGGTTAGTCTAGACTATGTTTCCATATGGTGTTTCCTTCTTGATCTTCTTGATCTTCCATATGGTTGGGATCTGTTTAGTCCATGTGACTTACATCTTCATTATATATAATGAAGAGATTCTGGAGGTTTAGTTTTGTTCTAAAGAAGAATGCATGTATAATATGAAGAGTATATGGAGATTTACTCCTATTCTAATTTCTAAACCATAATGCACACATATTTTTAATATTTGGCAATTTTATTTGTTAATAACGACATCATAGAGGTGGGGGTGCTCTTTTTTTGCAAATGTTATCAGATCCAATAACTGCTTTTTACTACAGGTTCTATCTTCTCACATTCTCCGTATTATATTGTTTATGGATCTTCCGTTCAGTGGGTTGCCAGGATCTGTAAAAACATTACGTCTGGAAAATGGATTCTTCTTTTCTAGCAGCTTTCAGCTATATAATGACATCTCTAGCAATTGCCTTTTAGCTTCTCTGGATTCCATGAATAACCATTTGACTACCACACCCCCTTCCAACCTTTTCTCTTCTCTACCTGAAAAGTTATATTCACCAAATGCTGATGACCCTGTCGCCAAGTACCTCAACCAGATACTACTTGAAGAAAATATCAATAAGAAGCCTTGTATGTTCCATGATGCAATTACTCTTAAAGATGCTGATGAATCCTTCTTTAAGGACCCTCCCCATTCTAGAAATAGTTCTGCCCCGCCTCAGTGGACTGTTCATCCTTATGAATCATCTGAGAGCTCAAATTGTTCTTTAAATACGAACAATACCCAAGTGCTAAATGGTGATGACCATGGAAACATGTTTAGTCATGACTCAGAGGCCATAGAGCTGTTCAAGAGAGGAATGGAAGAAGCAAATAAATTTATCCCTCCTGTTAATATTTTTTTTACTAACCGAGAGGCTAGCATATTTTTTAGCAAGTAGTCTTGAGGTGCGTTTGGTCGGCACGGGGCTGAGCTTTATAGATCTGGAGCCCCTAAGTGAATCACAACTTTTATTAAGTTAAATGCATATCAGGTTTACATGTCAACATTCCCTTTCAAGAAGATTGCAATAGACATTGCAAATAAGATGATTTACATGGTGTCATCCAAAGCTAAAACACTACATGTCATATATTTCGGCATTCATTATGGTATAATCATTTAAAACCAATATACAATATGATTATTTTCCAATGATAAGTGTATTGGGCATTTACTTTATCGTGCATCGCACATGTAGAAACTAGTGAAATAAGATAAAATCACACTAGGGAGACTAAGGGCTAGAAAATTTTAATTGGGTTTGGCTATTACACAGTATTAGAAATTTAAAATAATCTACTAATTTTAAACGGGACATCGGGACGGGACATGATACTTTATAGCTATCCCGGTCTCGTCCCGGTTAATATCGGTACAGGTCTACAAGATCGGTTCGGGATGGAAAAATTGCATCCTAAATGGACCGGGATAGTTTCAGAACGGTATCAGGATTTTTTGGTTTGGGACACCAGGACCGGGATTTTTGCCCACCCCTACCTGTTGTCGTTCAATGAATATTTGTCCACCCTAATTTTAAGCATATCTACATGACAAAAAATGGGGTGATGTCTTGAATATTACTAAAAAAAGGACCGTTCACAAAAAGTGACATTTTTGCTTAATGGCAGATTTTATGGTACCCATAAGGTACTGTACCTTTGTGCACATGGACCAATCAGAATGTTGCAATGAATTATTTAAGTCTAAATTAAAAATGATATACATGTTTCGACCAATCAAGTGAATGGTAGGTACGGTACGTATCCCACTTTTTAAATGAGTACCGTAGTTCTCACCTTCCTTAATTTCCCAAAAAAGTGATTACTCTCAAGTGACACTACTACAATTACACAGTACTCCGGCCACAGTGACGCCGTCATAGTGAAACCGCCCCAGTGACATATCCATTCTCGATGTCACTGTGACATATCCGCCGACAACACCGCCACTGCCGCCTCAACCACTGCCGACCAAACTTGCCCTTCAGTCACCACATTCTACCATCAATCCCCATCCACACTATCATCACTATCCCACCACATACACAGTCATTGTACCGCCACCTACCGCTACCGTCTCAACAACTTCGGTCACCGCCACAACGTTACGGCCGCTGTCAACAGCCCCTTACCCCCTAGTCCCTAGCCCCCTAGTCCCTGATTGTTTTTAGTTCAAGAGATTAATTGACTTTTTATATACTTTGAAGTCCGAATTGACATTTTTCTCTTGTTTTTAAATATTTTCTATTGGTGTAATTTTACTTCCCACTTACATCGAAATGAAATTACTCAACATAGGAGTAGATTTAACTAAAGTTCTAAAATATAACTATATGCATTTTCTTCCCAAAACATGACTTATTTGATCATATTAAAAGAACAAAAAAAAATAAATTAAATAAGTGTGCATGAGTCCTATTTTAGAAGAAAATGATTGTACTTAGCTTTTATATAACAAAAGTTTCACTTTCATTCCCATTTATGTGATTTTCTTTACATTTAAATATTTTCTATTGATGTATTTATGTAATTTAACTTCCCATTATTTATATATAACTTTTTAAATATTTTCCCCATGGCTAATGTCATTCAATAAAAGGAGATTTCTCTAAACAGAACTAAATAAAAGAATAATTGCAACAATAAGAGTTTAAAGTTTAAATTTCCAAAATAGGACTAACTCTTCATATTCTACCATTTTCCTTTTCCTTCCTAATAGGATTTATAAATAATCATTATAAAACATAAGAAAATTAATATAATAAAAATCGTAAAAAGTAAAACAAGAAAACATACAGACCTCAACCACCACCTCAACCACCTTCCAGCACCGCCACCTCTGGTCGTCGGAAAAGATTGCCAAGTTGGGGGAAAATGTCATCGTGATGGCAATTTTGAAAAGAAAGCTGGATATTTTCGAAGAATAAAAATGTCATCTTCATGACATTTTCAAAGAAATGTGACATTTATTACACAAGATGACATTTTTTTGCGGCGATCAAAGGTGTTGGTGTTGGGGGGGGGGGGGGGGGGTATTGGAAGAAGAGACATATATTATTCATATTTTGGGAATAAAAGGAGAATAATCCTAATGTGGAATTTTGAGCTACTTTTAGTCCCATTTAGGGCTAATAGCTGGTTAATAAAATATTCATTTGAAGAATAAAAAGCGTCATGTTGCATTACAAAGGTCTTAGTCTTAATAGGATATCAAAGTAAAATCTAATCATGCTCTAAACATTTATTGGGCACCCATTATTTATAGTAACTTGTTTAAAGTTTGTTTAGCCTATTTATCCACCCTCAAGTTATCAAACCTTATTTGGGACGAGGATTGTGTTGAATTACTGTTGCAAATAATATTAAATACCGAGTAATTATAAACTAATATCTTATAAATGTTTTCAACTACTCCCCTTACCAGTTCTAACTTTTAAGAAGGATTGTATATATGTCTTGACAAACAATTTTTTATTTTGAGATATAGTTATTTAATTTAATATTTCGATTTTAAATTGTTTAAAATTGAGAGACCAAAAGTAAAAATGAAAAAGTCAACTAGTTCTTATAAAACAATTTGTAAAATTGAAAGAGTATCATAGATATGATGGAGTACTTGCATGCATGTTCATCAATTTGGATAATGCAAATATTACAACTCACAAATAGGAGCTAAAGTCAGCCTTTCCTTTTTGTTTCAAAGTGTTGCATTAGATTACCCTCTCTTTCAAAATGGCATTAGATCGATAGGGTTGTCTTTGACGTTTGAGGCACAAAGACAATAAATGTGCCTCATTTCTTTGCAAAGTGCGGTACTTGTCTCATGCGGCAATGCTCCCATTTAGAGTGACCTTGGTCTATTAAATAGATCAGAGTGTAAGATTATCAGGACATTGGGTAAGGTGGTAGGTTAGGATAATTGGACATTATGTTAATAATGTTGGAAAAGTATTATGAGGTTGAAACATGCATCATGATCGACTAGTTCTAAATTAAAGTTGCACCTACAATTTTAGATTGTCTTCTACAGTTCTATGTACGTGAGGGTTCCTAAAACACATAAGAATCTAATTACATGGGATGAACTAGTTTAGTTTGAGTTTTAAGATATCACAACATCTGATTTGTGCATACTAATATAGTAATATTAGATTAATTTGTTTAGTTAAGATTTTCAGATTGCTAGTGCTTAAAAAGATCTCACATCCATAACCAAACAAAACAATCAATGTTTTATATACAAACTATGATTCATCATTCATAAGGAGAGTAATTGTGTCCCTGCCCTTTGAACGCTATAGATTATTGAGTTTGCTGAAAAAGTTATTGAAATACTTCGTACGCTTTATCTTAGTAATTCTAAATATATCAATTTTTATTATAATGCTATGATGTTATTTTTCACTACTGCAACTTACGATGGTTTTAATTGTTTTGGTTATAATTAAAATCGATAGGACCTGAAAAACAAAGTTGAATTTATAGGACACGGTTTCTTTCATAAATGAAGGTTGATAGAGCTAAAGATGGACAAAAAAAGAAAACATACTACCTCCGTCCCGGTGGACTTTGCCAAGTGCAAAGTAGGTGAGAAATAAGAATAGTAAAAACTGTGTGGTTGAGATTTGTGCAGAGGAGAGAGAAATGTGCAGAACCACAAATTAATTACTTTAATAAGAAAGTGACAAAGTTTTTTGGGACAATAAAAAATGGAGAATTGGCAAAGTTCAATGAGACGAAGGAAGTATTAAGTTGCGTCTTTAAAAAAAAGAATCCAAACAGTCCAGTCTAGATTAAATCTAACCAAACAATCTAATCTATGCCAAATTTGAAAAGACCTATGTTGTTGCAAGGAAATGTGGGAATCATGAAATGTGGGAAATATGAAATGAGAAACTATATCTTTTAATAGAAAATTAAAACAACTATTCTAATAATGTTAGAGTTTCCATATTGTTAGTTTGCAAACAAAATTATACTTTTTCACGAGCGTTTCTGTGATTCAGAAAACCCACAGAATCGATGTCATATAAAAACGAAATTGTCTTATATATAGTAAAAGAATGTGAAATTTCGAAATAGAAGTACCATGTTTTAATTTTTTAAATAGGAGTAATTAGTGTTATTGTTGAAAAATACTATCAAAACACTAATATGTCATATTAAAGCATGATAATGTCAAAACAACAAGTTTATTCAAGCTGACAATAAGTGACTTTTATGCAAGGAACAAATAAAATTTCACTGCCACAAAAGCATACTCCCATTTAAAAATTTCATACTCCCTACTATTTTATTCATATCCCCGAAAGTTTACCCGATTAAAGTTACAATACACATAGTGAGGTCAATCATTATTTGAAAAAGAACTAACAAGAGATCATGTATATTAAAGTAGTAATATTAAATCTTACGAGCCTATTTAGTAACACTCAAATTCACTTAATCGGCTGATTCTACTGAATTTGATGAAATATAGTTAGATTTGCTTTAAATTTTGGTCTCTTTTATGGCTAAAGCGGCCAAATCTGATGAGATTTGAAAAAATCATATTCAAATATATAAGCATCTATGAAAAATTAGTAATCAATCGAAAAAGTAACTAAATAACTACAACTTTACTATTTTTACTATTACACAACTTGATCATACAAAATCTAAAATTGCACATACGGTGAAAACTAGACCGATAAGATTGAAAAGCCGAAAAATGTACCCAAAATTAGGGGTGGGTTCGGTTCTTGCGGTTCGGTTTTGACCTAAAACCAAATATAGAATCAAAGTAAAAAGTTTGGTTCGGTTTCGGTTCGGTTCTACACTCCAAAACTTGGAACCACGGTTTAATTGGTTCGGTTTGTTTCGATTCGGTTTCGGTTTTTTCGGTTTTTTACCAAAACATTATCATTTGATTTAAAATTGATATAATACTTTGAGGGATCAAACATATACGAAGTATTACATAAAGAATGAGGTAAATGTCAGTTTGGTCATGGAAGTTGCATAAAAGGGGTCAAATAAGTCCTTATAACGTCCTTATTGTCCGGCCATCGCCATTTGGGGTAGTTCCCGGTGAAATTTTTTGATGAATTTTTTTGAGAATCTTATTCATTAAGTCTAGTTTACTCATACCAAATTTTATCTAAAACTTAAATCGGGAAGACATTCAAATGAGGTCTTGAAGATAACTGCGCTTTTAATTGCGCAGTTATCTTCAAGACTTCATTTGAATGCCTTCCCGATTGACGTTTTATCTGAAATTTTGTATGACTAAACTAGACTTAATGAATAATATGCTCAAAACATTTTATCAAAAAATTCTACCAAGAACCTCCCTAAATGGCGACGACCGGACAGTAAGGACGTTAGAAGGACTTATTTGACCCCTTTTATGCAACTTCAAGGATCAAACTGATCCTTACCTCCATAAAGAATGCAAGCACACTACAAAAAATAAAATAAAAATGAAAATAAATAAATATGTCATGAATTATATGGGTATGCCAGAGAGATAAAAGTATATATTATTAATTTACATTGTTTGTGATATAGTTGAGATAAATATTTATTGTTTCATCAATACGAATTCTTTAAGTTAAATAAAAATAAAAGTTAATTAATACTAATAACAAGTAAAAACATATTATCAGTATAGCTACACTATTACGTGCAATGAATGTGTAAATGAATTCACAAACAAAACTAAACATAACAAACATTATTTCTCTAGCACAAGAAAACCAAAAACTATTAATGATATTAAGATTAGTTAGGATTATGCTTAACAATGGACAAATAAATTTTACTCCGTATATTTTAACTAATTCGGTTTGTTCGGTTCGGTTCGGTTTTGAAGGGTAAAAACCAAAACCGAACCAAACAACTACGGTTCAGTTCGATTTTTTACATTCGGTTTCGGTTTGTTAGTGGTTCAGTTTTATTTGGCTACGATTCGGTATGATTTGATTCGATTTTCGGTTTTCGATTTTTCGGACTCAGCTCTACCCAAAATAGCCTCCAATTAAATTTAAATAGATAGTAGTGCCACTTTGATAGACTAGGAAGAAAGGAAAAATCATCCATGATTGAGCTTTGAATGAGGCAACTAAAAAACGGGCCTATGGGGAGGGGTGAAAAGGCCACTTTCACCAGCAACGCCCCGACCAACCCGAATTCAAAGAGAATGGTACACGGCCCTCTCTCCGGGGCGCGTGTGGGTTCTCAAATAGAAACGCGAGTGGGAATGCTTGCCGACCAGGAACCGAAACACGAGGCTAGAAGAAAATAAACAACCCGCATGGATTCTTCCTGGGCCCCATCTACTTCCATCCTCCTTAATTTGCATCTCTTTTCTTTGTTTTTTCTACAAAAACTAAACATCAGAAGTTTAGAGATAGAGAGAGAGTTGTTGGCAGAATGAAGAGGAAGAAACGGCGTCCGGAACTGCATCAGCGGCGGTTGAAGAGGAAGAGACATTATCGTACTCTAGAACTTCCGCGGCGGCGGCCGGCGATGATACCTAGGTTGTGGCTGGAGGAGGCTCTGATCTAATGAATCGCGGACAGCCAAAACAAAATATTGAAAAAAGAAGAAGATCAAGGCAGACGGAATGGAGCCAGGCATGAAAAAAAACTTCACTGTTTTTTTCCTTTAATTTGAATTTTTCTTTTAGTCAATTCATAGTTCATACCCACCAACGTTATTCTAAGCTTATACTTCCTCCTTCCCGAAAATGTTTGCTAAATTGACTTTTCTTAGTCAATGACAATCAACTTTGATCAATGATATATTTTAATACGAAATTATTTAGAATATGAAAATTATATCAAAATATTCCTTATTGAAAATATTTTCATAAAAGTATAAAATTTATAAATTATATACAAATATAATAACTAAAATCATTGCTCAAAGTTAGTCATCATTGACCAAGAAAAGTCAATTTGGCAAACCTTTTCGGGGAGAAGGTAGTAGTAATAATCATCCATAATCTTTATTTTTGTTGTTTATGTAGTCGAATTTATACAGGTCGGAGTTATGGGGCATTTATTACTGTACTAATACTCGTACTTAATTTTAACCAAGTAGCTAGTAGCCTAGTAATAATAAAGTCCCCCGTGTTTATATTCATTCAGATTGATGCACTGTGATCGTTTTCTGGTTCTTGAATTGTATTTTGAATTTTGATACTGCCAAGTACTACTCGTTATAATAATATAGGATATGTGTCGATTCTAGTTGATTTGTTTAAACTTGATCTCGTCCCATGAATGTGAAATATCCTTAAACCATGATATTCTTATAGCTAAACTATAATTAAATTTTGTTTAGTGATGTGTATATTTATTTTGGAATTCACAGTCAATATGTATTCATATTTTTCAGAATTCAGAGGTGTGTACACGTATTCATTTTAATGATTTTATGACCCACACTTGTGCATGTTTGGTAAGTTTAAACCCCCACATTCTAGTTTTTTTTTATTTGGATGAAGTTTTTTAAAATTAAGATTTTTTTAAAACAAAGAATAAGCTTTTATCATACAGACAATTTTTTCTTTTAAAATATATTCGATCACTAAAAGCTATCGTCCTTTTCAGTTTTCAGCTTGAAACCTTATAAAAGAAGTGAACCGATCAAGTATTTCACCGATATGGCGAAAATTATTACCATGTACCATCCGCATATGTATACTCAAAAGTCTAACTCAATGAATCAAATGATCCAAAGAGATTTATAATGTTCTTTCATTTTGAACATATGGAATTAAAGCTATGTGTGATCCCTCCCTAGTCATTCTAAAGGTCTAATTGTGTGCCTAGCTATACTTCTCCACATATAAATATAGCTCTTACAAGGATCTTTTTTCTTTCATATTTAAGTAGATTAATTTCTATGATTTCACAACAATGATTGTTTTTATGGCATGAACAAGAAATTCATCTTGATCTTTTTGACACTATGTCCTATATTATTGTAAGAGATTATTTACCACTTTTAAAGTCTTGGTTCAAAGTAAAAGGGATGAAAACAATGATAAAGATAAAAATGAAGTCAACATGCATGTTGATAAGTGATAACACATTGTTGCTATAAAACATTGATGGCTGAGTACATACTAGCTTTGGTCAAAGGTTATCTGGATGCAAGAGGTGAACCAATGAGCCAAATAACTTAAAGCAGGGCCGGTCTTGGGGGGGGGGGGGGGGGGGGGGGGGAGGGGGGCGACCACCATAGGCCCGAAAATATAAAGAGATAAAAATAGGTCCAATTTTTTTTCTTCATATATAGTCTGAGTAGACTTCTTTTTTATTTTTAAGTTCAATTAATTAGGACTAATGAATAAACAGAACATAAGTAAAATGTCTTAAATGAAGTCAAGTTTAAAAAACGAATATACATTAATTTTAAGTAGGACCAATTATAGTTTTTAAAGAACACAATGAATCAATATATAAAAGACATGTCTCTTCAGTCTTCACATCTCTTTAGCTGTTAATGCTTTTTATCCATTTTAAGTGAGTATTGATGATTTTGTTTCACATTGTTCTGCGAGAAATGATATAAGTAATATTTTATCTTTTTATGTAATACACTAATACTTGTGTTGTTACATTTGCCGAATATGTAATTTAAACAACAGTAAAGTGATTTTAGCCTTTATTTCATGACTTATATCAGATATTTTTGTAATAATTCATATTTCAAATATGTCCAGTTTACGATTTATCTTGTATATAAGCTCAATATAGTATATCTACGGCCCAAAATAGACAGGACCCTTTATCAAAAGGAAAAGATTGTTTGAGACATTCATCTCGATCTCAAGACATTCATTTCTCTTAAGGGGGTAGAACCTTGTCGATGAAATAATTATCCTCAACTATCAACTGGGAGTCCTGGATGTCAAAGTCTGGAGTTCGAAGGGTCGTGTTCAGTAAGAGTTGCTGAAGGACCAATGGACCATAAACTAGGAGTCCATGACTCAGGCAGTATCGCACAATGATCATCAAATACCTATTTATTACTACGTATGTTTACTGTATTCTATATCTCGTAACTCACAATAATAGTTCAAATTCTAAGAATACAAAAACGAATTGAGCTACTTTCTGATATACATTCTCTTTAATTTCATATTTTCGAGTTAGTCATTCTAAGCCGGTTCTATTCATGCCCTTAATAAGCCCTTTCTAATTAGGCTTAATGACTGGTTAGCCTGACTAACAATGGGTCGATTCCAGAACAACTCAACTATTTCCTTTTAGACGAGTCTAAAATTAGTGGGGGACTTGTAGAGTTACTGGACCGGCTCAGACGTCAATCACCATAGCCCAAGGGCTAGCTCACCATTCACCACCAAGGAGTCAACAAGGGAAACCAGAGGGCATCAAGTCTCAAACGCTCAGTTTAGTGCCCAACCCTCCCAGACCAGACTGCCCAGAGAAACCCACCGGAGAAGAACCCCCCAGACTACCAGCACAGAGTGAAGCCCACAGAAGGATCCCCAAGGTATCACCGGAGGGTAGCCGGAGCTCAAACCCTAGATGATATCGGCACTCTCTCACTCTAGAACTGGGGTAACCGGAAAGACTACACATCGGATAGAGAGAGGAAGGAGACGATCAAATAGGAGATTCCAGAAGGAACGAGACAATATAAGGTAAGGGCCACAAAGACATGGGATTGGGCAAAGACAAAAGGGAGCATGTGGGCTGATTCAGGCGGACAGCCCAAACGGGCCAGGAGGCAATAAATAGCAGACATGCCATTAAATGAGATGGACCAAGGGCCAGTGAGGTGGACCAATACCTACTCACAATCTCCACCTTATTGGTCCCCTGGTGGTGTAGAGCACAACGTGAATGGGAGTATCATCATCGCCGGTTTTGTACCTGTTCTTATCTAGCCACAGTCTAAATTAAGAGTTCATTTACAGGATAAAAGTTTTTCAAAATTGAGACATTTAGTCCCCATATTAGCTGGATTGAATTCAGATGCAATCTTGCACAGTTTGATATCACCTGCATCAACAATGTTCCTTATAAAGTGAAATCTGACATCTATGTGTTTTGTCCTGTCATGGAAAACTGGATTTTTGCACAACTGGATGGCAGACTGGCTGTCTGAGTATACTGTCACAACCTGCTTAAGAAAACCAATTTCAGTTAGTAAACGTTTCAGCCAAATGGCCTCTTTGAAGGCTTCAGTGGCTGCCACGTATTCAGATTCAGTAGTGGACAGTGCAACAATAGGTTGCAGTTGGGATTTCCAACTTATGCAAGATCCACAAAGGGTAAAGATATAGGAAGTAGTAGACTTTCTGTTGTCCCTGTCATTAGCATAATTGGAGTCCACATAACCAGTAAGGAGAATTCCAGAAGGGGTTTTAGAAAACACAAGGCCATGGGAGGAAGTACCCTTAAGGTACCTAAGCAGCCATTTGAGGGCAGTCCAATGTGGCATCCCAGGGTTGGCCATGTATCTGCTTAAGCAACTGACAGCATAGGCAATATCCGACCTAGTGCTTACCATGAGATACATGACCGACCCTATAGCATTGGAATAGGGAACATATTTCATCCTATCAATTTCAGGCCCAGTCTTTGGAGCCTGATCCTTACTTAAAACAAAATGAGATGCTAAAGGAACATCTACAGGTTTGGCAGAATCCAGGTTAAACTTTTTCAAGACTTTTTCTAGATAGGAGGTTTGATTTAGGGTGAGAGTACAGATACTTCTATCCCTAACAATAATGATTCCTAAGATCCTCTTAGCATCTCCCAAGTCTTTAATGGCAAAGTTTTTACTAAGGCAATTTTGAACAAACTTAATAACATCCACAGAAGGGCTGATAATCAACATGTCATCAACATATAACAACAAGAAAACAGGTACAAAGGCAGTATTCTTAAAATACAAGCAAGGGTCAGAATCAGACATTTTGAAACTCAGGGAAGACATACACTGGTCAAACTTGATATTCCATTGTCTGGGAGACTGTTTCAGGCCATAGAGGGCCTTTTTAAGTAAACAGACATGATTGGGGTTTTTAGGGTCTATGAAACCCTCAGGCTGGGTCATGTATATCTGTTTATCTAGGTCACCATGCAAAAAAGCAGTGGTGACATCCATCTGCTTCATCTCCCAGTCATTATGGGCAACTAGGGCAAACATCATCCTAATTGTGGTGAATTTTACTACGGGAGCAAAAATTTCAGCATAGTCTACCCCTTCCTTTTGAGTGAAACCTTTAGCCACTAACCTAGCTTTAAACCTAATGTTATTAGGTTCTTCTTTAACTTTGAAAAACCATTTGCACTCAACAACAGAACAATTAGGAGTCCTAGGAACTAGGGTCCAGGTTTTATTCAACTTAAGAGAATCTATTTCACTTTGCATAGCACTTAGCCAATTTTTAGATTCTCTAGAGGCAAGGGCTTCCTGGTAGGTTTTAGGCTCATTCAACTCAAGAGTTTCAAAAACAGAGAAGGCAAACAGAGAAGTATCATAGAGGTGAAAAGCATAGTCAGTCATGCTATTATCAACAAGGATTTCACCAAGTTCATTATTATCAGCAAAATCAGATTGAACAATCACATCATGCAAACCTTCATTACTATTACCAGATTCAGTCGACTGCTCCACCTCAATGGAGGTGGAGGTGGTTGCATGCATAGTGTTGGAAGGGTCAAGATTATCAGAATGTTCTAATTCATTGAACAGAGGTGTAGTAGCAGTTTGGACAGGCTACACCTCACTTGGAGGGGTGTCTTTAGGTTCACTTTCAGGATCAGTCACAGTTTTAACTGAGCAGGGAAAATCAGTTTCATTGAAAACAACATTTCTACTGATTATGAATTTAAAACCAGTCTGATTCCTATCCCAAACTCTATATCCTTTAACACCTTCAGGATAACCTAAGAAAATGCATTTCTTAAACCTAGGGTCAAGTTTGTCAGTCTGTTGGTGTACATAGGCAGCACATCCAAACACTTTTAAGTTTGACAAGTTCAGGGGTTTCTTAGAGAAGACAGACTCAGGACACTTACCTTCTAAAGGTACAGAGGGGGATCTGTTTATCAGGTAGGCTGCAGTGTTCACAGCCTCTCCCCAGAACTTCTTAGGGAGACCAGAAGTGGCTAACATACTCCTAACCTTGTCTAGGAGGGTCCTGTTCATTCTTTCAGCCAAACCATTCTGTTGGGGAGTATAGAGCACAGTTTTGTGTCTCCTAATCCCACACTCAGTACACAGCCTATCCATATCCTCATTGCAGAATTCTAGACCATTGTCACTTCTAAGGGTTTTAACCTTACATCCAGTTTGATTTTCTACCATAATTTTCCATTCTTTAAACCTAACATACACATCAGATTTATGTTCTAACAAACAGACCCAGACTTTTCTAGAAAAGTCATCAATTATGGACAGAAAATACCTCCTACCCCCATGGGTAGGGACACTGGAAGACCCCATACATCTGCATGTATGTAGTCAAGGACAGCTTTGGACTTAGGCTCACTAGGATAGCTAGAAACAGGAAACTGAACCCTATGTTGTTTACCTAAGACACAACCCTCACAGAATGGTATAGGTGACACCAAGTCAGTTCCAAAACACCCAGATTTTTGCAAAATGTTCAAGCCTTTATTACTCATATGACCAAGTCTTTGGTGCCAAAGCACAGACTTATCAGTGAGTACAACATTAGCGTTTTCACAAAAAGGTTTGGCATGCACAACATAAAGGTTATTTTTTTTCAAAGCTTTAAACAAAACAAGAGAGTTTTTCAAAATCTTCATACACCCATTCCCCCATTTACCCTCAAGACCACATTCTTCAAAAACAGAAACAGAAAACAGGTTGTGCCTAAGATCAGGGACATGCCTAACATTTTTTAATTTGAAAACAGTTCCATTTTCAAACTTAAGACTTATGTCACCCACACCATGGACCTTACACTTCTTATTGTCAGCTAGGGACACATAACTAGAATCACAAGCACTATAAGAAGCAAACATAATTTTAAAAGGAGTCATGTGGTAGGTACAACCTGAATCCATTAACCATTCAAGTTCAGTTAGGTTGCTTAGGACAGAATTAGCCTGATCACAGACCATGAACACTTCTTCACTAATTTCCTTATTGGTCACAGAGTTGGCCTGTTCATTTCTTTTGGGTTGGGTACAGTCCTTTATGAAATGACCTGGGTTCCCACAGTTATAGCACACCCTTTTCTTAGACTTATACCTTTTCTTACTAGGTTGTCTACCATTCTTATCCTGATTGTCCTTTTTAGGGTGTCTAGACCTGCTTTTAGACCTTCCCCTAACAAACAAAGCTTCCCCAGATTCCCTATGATGGTTCCTAGAATGTTTTAAGTCAAGTTCTTTACTTCTCAGACCATTAATAACAATATCAAGGGTTATGTCATCCCTCCCATATTTAATGGCAGACTTAACATCATTATAGGAATCAGGTATAGCATTCAATAAGACTATGGCAGTGTAGTCATCTATATGTTTATCCCCAACCTGCTTAATGTTTTGGATTAGTTTATTAAAAACATCTAGGTTTTCATCAATATCTTTTGTTAGGTCAAGTCTGAACCTAAAAAACTTTTCCAAAAAAAACAGTTTGCCAGGAAGGGAAGTATCAGTATATAGAGACTCAAGTTTATCCCAGAGGTCTTTAGCAGACTCAATGACTCCAACCTTTCTAAGGACAGAGTCAGACAAGTTTAAATATATGGTTGAGCAGGCTGTTTCATTCATTTCAACTTGTTTAGGTTTTTCCTCAATTTCTAAGTATTGCCCAATAACAGCTCTATAAACTTTCTTTTGAATTAACACACATTTTATTTTCTGTTTCCAAATATCAAAATCAGTCTTACCATTAAAAGGCATCATACCATACTGGTTTGAAGCCATGATAACAGTCAAGCACACACAATTAATGAGCCAAATGTAATGCAGAAGCCTAGCCCTAGAAGGTTAGGCTGCGGACTAAGGGACCACGCAGATCCGGGGCCACAGAGGTGGCTGGCAGGGAATCCCCTAGTCCTAACCTCAGGTGCCTTAGCCAACTAGGGTTTCACAGCCACAGTATTACAATGGATCAGAAACTATCAACCAGTGCCGATCCTAACTAAACTCGGGCCTGAGGCGAGCATCATAAATGTGCCCTATACATAGTATTTGTTTGTCATATAATTCACTAAAATTCAATGATTAAATATAAAAAACCACAATTCTTAAATAAAAGTCTTACATGATAACAAAATGTTACTGAATGTACTAAAAACTAATTAAGTACAACTCGTCGAACAATTTTAGATGCAAAAATATTCATCACATCCGCATAATCTAGTGGTTCTGAAAAATAAAAAATACATAATTTAGTGGTATCCTTAACAATATACTCCCTTTGGTCCTTAATGAAGTTTACACTTTGACTTCACACATATTAAGGAAATAAATTTGACTTTACTGTAGAGTACACTGTTTGGTACTGTTTGACACTGTTTGGCACTGTTTGGTGTAGATTTCTTTGTCAAATAAGACAAATAAGAAAGTGTAAAGTTTAATATGGGACGGCCCAAAAAGGAAAGTGTAAAGTTAATTAAGGACCGGAGGGAGTATAATAGTAATTTTTCTCTAAAAATACAAAGCATATAATATCATAATTTAACTAATTGTAAATCGAGAATTCCATAATTGCAATATTGATAAATGATAACCCTAAACAAAAAAAAAAGCAAAGAATGAACTAATATATACAAATAAGCAAGAATCGATAACTATAGTCGGTAGAAGCTTAAAGAGTTAAAGCTAGAGTTGTTGAAGGAATTCAAGGAAAAAATGTTACATGCGCTAGTGCGATTGTGCATTTGTGCGAAGCCAGAAATGTCCAGAATCACTTCTCTCGGCCAGAGTGTAGTCACGTAGAGAACAGTTGGATAGAGAAGGCCGACAAGGATCCCGGCAAGGATTTTCTCCAATCCTCCTCCAGTCCTTCGCTCGTGAATCCATGACCGCTTCGCCTCTTTGTTAGTTCGCTTCAATCCCTACTTTCTCGACTGCTGGTATCTTTCGCAAACGGAAAATCGCAGGGGCAGGTTGGTTTAATTGAGAGGAGTCGACTAATTAGATATAAAATACATATATGTATAATACTAAATTTTGTAAAAAAAAATGGGCCCTTAATTTTTCCAATTTTTTGGGGCCCTGAGGCTTGGGCCTCTCCAGCCTTACATAAGGCACGGGCCTGCTATCAACACAGGTAACGAAATATACTGGAAACAGATAACAACAACAACAGAGGACCAGCAAACAAGTAGAAAACACAAAGGTGCTCAGATAATATCACAGGCAACTGTGGGCTAAGTTCGACACATATTAGCACCACTCATGCACTAGTTCAACAACCTAGGGTTTCTGCAGACCTGTCTTAGACAAAATCTACACATGCAACGGTTTAAAACTAGGGTTTCTAACCGGCAGTTCCTCAACCTAGGGTTTCAGAACTACCCATGCATCACAGAAGCCGGTGGCACTCCGGCAGCCCAAGATAGGGTTTAAGCTGATATACCTGAGCGGGAGTCTATATCAGACTTCCCGACTTACCAATCCGAGGAGGAGCCTAGGCATTACCAGTTTGGGGAAGTACTTCCGGCGAGTCTCCGGCGTCGGTGAGAAGAGGCAGCTTCCAACTCTGATACCACTGTAGAGTTACTGGACCGGCTCAGACCTCAATCACCATAGCCCAAGGGCTAGCTCACCATTCACCACCAAGGAGTCAACAAGGGAAATCAGAGGGCATCAAGTCTCAAACGCTCACTTTAGTGCCCAACCCTCCCAGACCAGACTGCCCAGAGAAACCCACCGGAAAAGAACCCCCCAAACTACCAGCACAGAGTGAAGCCCACATAAGGATCCCCAAGGTATCACCGGAGGGTAGCCGGAGCTCAAACCCTAGATGATACCGGCACTCTCTCACTCTAGAACTGGGGTAACCGGAAAGACTACACATCGGATAGAGAGAGGAAGGGGACGATCAAATAGGAGATTCCAGAAGGAACGGGACAATATAAGGTAAGGGCCACAAAGACATGGGCTTGGGCAAAGACAAAAGGGAGCATGTGGGCTGAGTCAGGCGGACAGCCCAAACGGTCCAGGAGGCAATAAATAGCAGACAGGCCATTAAATGAGATGGACCAAGGGCCAGTGAGGCGGACCAATACCTACTCACAGGACTCGTGTTGGGATAATGGCTTGAGTTCAACATTATTGGTCTGTTATATCCGAGATTTTGCTTGACAAGGCTCAAAACACATTCTCACTAGCGGAATTGGTCTGGAATTGCGTAATTATTCATCTGCCCGGCTAGCCCATTAACGTCAGTATTAGTTTATAAATTAGGTCAAGCCCACATAGCATTTAATTATTAGACTTGTTGCAAATTAAATGTTTATAAATATGCCATCAACGCTCATGTAGCCACTTACGTTATTCTTTTTGATGGAGTATATTGTCATATACCTCATGAGTATCGACATTTAGGCTAAGGACGCTCCGAAATCCACTAAGGCAAATCTGGGACCTCAAGATCAAGAAAAGACAATCTCACTTATCATTGTGAGCCGAAATTCCTCACCTCTGAGCTAAGCACTCATACTCGAGCTCGCTTCTATACACTTAGGCCGAGTTGAGCTCAGAACCTCAGATAAGCATTATGGACTTAGACATTTCAACACTAAAATCACACATTATTTAAGGATTTTTTCACCTCACAACAACTATCTTAGGGCTGACATCACGCAGTTCGGTTACAACAAACAACTTTCAAGTTTACACGTGTGGCTTATTTAGCCATTCGGGTACATAAAGGATAAAATCATGTACTACAGTTTTAATCAACCAATCATTCAAGATATTAGCTCACCAATTAGACGAACACTTGGCTCAATTAGTGGATCAATTGGTTTAATTTTTACTAAGTATTTTCTGGTACACTATAATAATATTATCTTTCACTTTATGGAAGGGAATTATAGTTCTGATTTTCAAGCATATTGTTACTCTGCCAAATTTCTTACTCAGTTCATACTTAACATATTTTAGGACTCGATTTTACATCACCCATCACGGCATCACTTACAACTTACTATATTGGATTATTGTCACGTTCTCTCTAAGTTATTTTCTACTAACAAAAATAAAACATATGATACAAAATCAAAAGCCAATTGTCTCCTAGCATTCATATTGCACATCAAAGTGTGAAGTGTGATGCAGGTAGTCAAATAACCTTTCAAAACTTTTGCCATTGCGGTTCACCATTAGGGGACATTACCTATTGCGTTTCGGCTGGTCGCTCGGCACCGATCCATCCACTTGACAGTCCTGCCGAGTCCACTGCCTGCTTCTCTAGAAACAGTTCGGTCCAATACATAAGTAAATTGAAATCGTAATGGGCCTATTATTCTCCAGCCCAACGTTTAAGTAAATGAAATGACTGCAGTGCGTTATTGTTGTCAGGCCCATTAACGATTAAATGGTCTACCCGCATCAGCCAGCATTACAGTGAGACCGACACAGAGAGAGAGAGAGAGAGAGAGAGAGGGACCAATATGGCGTCGGCGATGATGAGATCCAGCTTACGCTCCGCTCTCCGCGGTGGTTCCGGCCGTGGAGGTTTAGCTTCCAAGCGTAATTTCTCTTCAGCTTCCCATCACGATGAGGCTCGTAAGTTTTGATACTCTGTTCTCTTCCGCCTATTCATTAATCAATTCGTTTAGGGTAGGTTTTGGTTTATAATTTTTTCTTTTTCATCGGAACCAAATATATGGCTTAGCAAATATTTTTTCCGATAACGAGATCTTCATGGTTTGTGTGGAAAGTTAGATTTTTTCCGTGCTCCGCATACCTCATTTTCAATTTCATACGGTGTGCGATTTAGATCATACTGTATGTCTTTCACAATCAAAATGCATATTTATCGCTGACATTTGACTATTTTGAGGATTTGGATGTCAGAGTGACATAGTTTTGTTTTATAGTTGCGTTTTTGGAACTCAATTGATTTTGAATCATTTCCTCTGAGCAGAGGAAGCAGCCAAATGGGAGAAAATCACTTATGGGGGAATCGTTGCTTGCACTATCCTCGCTGGTGTTATTCTTTCTAAGGGTCACCCCCACCATGATGAGCCTCCTGTAAGCTTACTTTCAGTTCAATCAATGTTTTGTAGAGCAATTACAATCTAGAGTATCTGTAATCGCGTTTATTTTTCTCTAATATAATATAGCTCAGGAAGCAAATCTGTGCGGAAGAGATCCTTATAATATACGTAATGTATTTGTATACGTATCAAGTTCTTGTTAGTAGAGTTAAGAGTGTCTTTGATTGCATTGGTGCTATTTCGGTTAATATGATTAGTAGCAATATTTTACTCCCTAGTAAATTTGGATCAATAGGAGATTTTCTTCATCAATAAAACCATAAATTTCCAATATCAATTGTATAAACATCGACAAGATCAAGTCTTGAAGGCTTTTGTCAATTAAGAGAGTTTTCTTCCACTGGCTCTATCAATGACATGTTTGTGATATTCCAATTACGCTCATAAACCTCGCTCAATTTTGCCTAAGTGGTAGACTGTAGAGTGTAGACCTTAGTCTACTCTCCAGATGTCTCCAATGCTTTTTTAGATTACTGCTATAGATTATTTTACAGTTATAATTCATGGAGTTCAGTTATATTTGTTTTCAACCATTCCTATTTTCAGGCATATCCGTACATGCATATCCGAAACAAGGAGTTTCCATGGGGTAAGTTCAAGTTTACTTCCATTAAGGGAGACGTTGCACTTTTAAATTTGGTCTCTGTTATGTACTTAACATTATGTTGTGGTGCTGCAAATGGTTGCTAATCCTAGAATAATTAGTTATCTGAAATGATGATATTGAGAGAATGCAGGTCCAGATGGCCTTTTCGAGACTAAGCACCATTGATAATCCACCAACCATCCTTGTCTGTAATAAGTGGTTGGTTAACATGTCTTTTGTTAGAAGGTCAAGGCTTCAAACCCGTTCTCAAGATGCTGTTTTGTAGTGTATCCAATACTTGGGTTTCTTATACTCTTCTTATATTGGAAACAAAAATATGTATGGGATACAGGGATAGCTTGAATTTACTCATTCCTTCCGGTTCTTATGTTTATTGTATGTTTATTTAAAATAAACACATGCAATTTATTTATGGAATTGACTTTACACCAAGGCTACTTATGGAGTTATGGATTGCCTTCCCATTCATATCAATTCTCTCAATTGTGGAACAAAGTTCTATATTTAAAGTGTAGACATGGGAAACAGTGTTAAATTATCCAAGTGTGCTATTTATTTACCTAAAATTGTGTCGCACGTATGATAACTCATTCTTGTATGATAACTCATTCTTGGATGGTCGGTGGTCTGTAATTTCCAGGTTTGAAATATTTGATAAATTCCTTTTGAAACTGGAGGCATCACATTCCTGAAGCCAGTAAACTAACTACATTCCTGAAGGCTACTTATGGATTGCCTTCCCATTCATATCAATTCTCTCAATTGTGGAACAAAGTTCTATATTTAAAGTGTAGTGTAGACATGGGAAACAGTGTTAAATTATCCAAGTGTGCTATTTAGTTACCTAAAATTGTGTCGCACGTATGATAACTCATTCTTGGATGGTCGGTAGTCGGTAATTCCCAGGTTTTAAACATTTGATAAATTCCTTTTGAAACTGGAGGCATCACATTCCTGAAGCCAGTAATCTAACTACATTCCTGAAGGCTACTTATGGATTGCCTTCCCAATTCCCATTCATATCAATTCTCTCAATTGTGGAACAAAGTTCTATATTTAAACTTTAGACATGGAAAACAGTGTTAAATTATCCAAGTGTGCTATTTATTTACCTAAAATTGTGTCGCACGTATGATTTAGTCATTCTTTGATGGTCGGTAGTCGGTAATTCCCAGGTTTGAACAATTTGATAAATTCCTTTTGAAACTGGAGGCATCACATTCCTGAACCCAGTAAACTAACTACATAAATAAATATTTATAAAATGATTTCTAAGACTACACATCTATACTATGTTGTTATGCAATGCTGCTTAGTGGTAGAAGATAGAAAACGAAAGTGAAAAATAACATGTAAACTAAAAAAAAAAAATAGAAAACAGAAAAAAAGACAGATGTGCTGTTACTCAGTTGCTTCTTGGCTTTTCCCTTCAGTTTCTGTCTGGAGCATAGTTTCCAAATCAGTTCGGGCATCTGTCTCTTCTAGAAGAACTGATGTGGAAGCAGATCCTTCATTTTGGGAGGTCCAAGAAACCGTAGAATTGTTTTCACCTGGATCTGTAGTTTCATCATTGTCGTTTGAGGGATTAATTTTTTCTCCGGAACCTCCTGATGATAGCTCTTTCAATTCCTCACCCATATCAGTTTGACCGTTCAAGACTAAATTTTGCCTATCAGATGTAGAATTTGAATCTGACTTCTCCTGATTGGGGACCTCATTATTATCCCTCTCAGCTTGCTCCTTTAGTGCAGTTTCTTTGCTTTCATCTCCGCTAAATATGACACTGTCCTCGGATTTGTTCCCGGATTGAGTTGAACTAGTGGTCAATTCACTTTCCGTCTGTGTAGAATTGTCACCTTCTTTAGATTCCACCATTCCTGCTGTCACATTGAAGCTATCCTCCAAACTGGTTTCACCTATGCCTCCTCCCAAAGCTTCTGCTGCATTTGTCATATTATGCTTTTCTTGACCAATTTTTGCTTTTGCTGAACCCGAACCGAGCCCGTTTTGCTGTCTCTCATGCTCCTCTTCATCTTCTTTCACATTATTTTCTTCTTTAACAACCTCGGGCTCTTCCCTTTCATCTACCTTTTCTTGTTCTTGATCATTGATAATCTCTGGGGTTTTGTTGTCATCATCAAAACTCTTGTCTTCTTCAGCATCCTGTCCTCCGTTCTTGAGATCTTCTGCAGTCATTTGTTCTATACGAGGATCCAGATCCTTTCTCCCGAACTTTATCATGGATAAGCCATCTTGTTTCTCTGGGGTTGTCTTCTTTAGGATGCTGCTGTCTTGATATGATGATTTCTTGTTCTGAAATTGATAGATCAGCCAAAGGGAAATGCCTAATAGGACACATATCTGAAGGACGTGCTTCACCTTGAATCCGTTATTTCTCTGGTTCCTTCGCGGAGACAGCTTGAACATGATGGTGATGATGTAAAGTGAATCCTACCTTGCTATTCTTGATCCAGGAAATCAAAAGATGAATAAGCTATATTGGTACGAGAGGGGGGAAAGAATATTTACCCTTAAGGCCACATAATGCCGAGGAAAACCATAGGATAGTAGGTGGTTGAAAATTTTCAGTTTTTACTTTGTTTCAAAGATCCTACTTTTAAGCATGTGACTAGTTAGTGGTTACGTGTTATGATCAATAACGGTTGAAATGAGTTGAACCAGGGCAAATTAGGGCTGTTATAAATTTGAATTTGGAATTAGATAAAAGAAGTTTATTTGGAATAAGATAAAAATAGTCTACATGTTTTGTATTGTAAGACTTCAATAAAAATTGTGCTTCGGGTGGTCAGGGCTCGGTTCCAGCTAGAAGATAAAAAAAAGTCAGACTTGTTTGAAGCTTTATGTACGGGAGTAATGAAAGAAGTCAAGATTACACTACCTTAGTGAATTTAGAGTAAAAGAAAATAATGGAAAACATTCGTTTGGAATGGTGGAATGGGTTGATATTTGTGTACCTTTCAAAACATTCATTGAATTGAGATCAAATAATTAAGTTAAAAGTTGCTTATTATATCGGGGTCATACATCGGGGTTAATCTAGACTGTACGTACCCACACTATTTAATAAAAAGGGAGAAAAATAAAAAATGACACTAAGGTTTTTAACGAATCTCGGATTAGACACTAAAGTTTTAAGTAAATCAAATAAACACAAAATTATAGTTTTTGGGTCCATTTTGACCACCCTTTAACGCTAACCATTCCCCTTCGTTAACCCCCTATCCGATTAAAGGTGGGAACAATGGAGGTCGATCGCCCTGCCTGGAAGATTACCTTCGGGTCACCGCCTCATCGTCGAAGCTGTTGCTGCGTCAAAGCCTACCCCATTACCCATCGCAGGCTTCACCATTGCAGAATCGCGACATCACCGAAGCTATAGCTACCGCCGTTCGATCTGGAGCATCTCGCCTGCAGCTAGGGGTGGCCGACTGTGCGACTGTAGGCAGCGACAATAGGTGATGGGACAATGTTAGGCTGGTGACGAGGGCTGCCAGGCTGAGAGGGGGTTGTGAGGGGGCTGTGGCTAGGGTTCGGGAGGGGGTTGGTTTGGGAGGCTGGAGATGGATGGTCGGAGCTCAGGCTAGGGAGGTGCGGATCGGGGTTTGGCTTCTCAGATCTGGAGCTGGAGAGGTGGCAAGGACGGGACATGGACTGGGGCTGGAGAGGGGTAGGGTGTTGGACTAGGGTGGGGCCTGGGCTAGTGTGGAAGTCGCTTGAAGGGGGGGTTTTGGAATGAGGACTTAACAACGGGGAAGGCTACTTTAACGGATGGGTTAAAGGGTGGTCAAAATGGACCCAAAAACTATAATTTTGTGTTTATTTGGTCTACTTAAAACTTTATGTCTAATATGAAATTCATTAAAAACCATAGTATCATTTTTGGTCTTTCTCCCATAAAAATATCATATGTATTTTTTACATGTAAATACTCACATTAAAATTATTAAGATGCTTGTGCTATTGGTGTACTCACTATTCTTAAATTTGCTCCAGGCACTCCGAATATTCCCCGCCTAGGCGCTAGCCGCTAGGCCGTGGGCGGGCGTCGTGATTTTAGTCTACGCAGCTCGACTAATTGGTTTGAAGCCTAGATGAATTAATCGACCGTCTAGGACGCCTAGTTGCCCACCTAGATTGTTTAATCAGTTGTCCACATGACTAATCCGATCCCATATCCATCCCATAAAAGGCTCAAGTTCTTAAATTCAGCCATTAAATACAAAAGTACGTAGTCTTAATTGTTTGAATAACTATGAAACTGAAGCTAAAAATAAAGGGCCGAAAAGAAACATTACCCAATTTAGATGTTCTCTTTAGCCGATTGCTGAATACGTACCCCTCCATGCATACATTATCCCTCAACAATTGTTGGTTCAACCTTACGACCCAAAACTATCTGAGTTTGTTCTTTGCTCCCCGAAAACATCTCTTCACCATATGTAACGCCGTAACGCCATTGAGGAGACTCCTAACACCGACAAGAGAGACAAGATGCAATCTGTGAGAGACGACGACTCGACACACTCGTAGCATTATTTTTCAATTTTGAATATATATGTACAATAGTGACCCATTTCTCCGTCATTTCTAATGAAATCAAAGACTTACTATTTTTGGTTTGAGAATATGATAGAATAAAGCCAAATAGTACGCTTGTTTATCTATGCTTCTTTAATTTGTTACGAATGAATAGTCGATCGATGCAATTTTCAGTGTGATTTTCGATCATAAGTCATCCAGAAACAGTCTGTCTATGCTTTAGTATTAGGATAAGAGAGCGTATATATCCGACCCATGCATTACCCATTGTAGGTCGGAGCGTTTGCATCACCAAAATAGTATTATTATTGTTGTTGTATGTACAATACTTCATATAATTAAACATATTTAAAATTTTAAAAATTGTCCTAAATAGCACTAAAGTTTGCCTAAAAAAACACAAATAGGACTAAAGCCTTAAATCATTTACAAATAGGACTACAAATTAATTTTCTACCCTAAATACACCTAAGGGTATTAATTAGCAATGAAATGTTTTTATTCATGATAAATCGTAAAAAATAATAATAAATCGAAAGGAAAATGAAAAAAAAAGTTATAAAATAAAATTTCCAAAATAATAAAATATTTTATTATTTATAAAATATAGAATACTACGTTTATACTTCATATAAACGTATTTAAAATTTTGGGATCCTAATTATATTCAGATTTTTGTGGCGCTGTGAGGCCATAAACTCACAAGCCTATTGTGTGGAATGTGTGGAATATGGCCTTAGTTCCTTATAAATCTCAGTATCACTTACTAGTACCATTTTTACTTTTATCCATGCAAGTCAATTTTGACTAAACTTTTAAGGCCATTGGGAGTATTTGTTTGATTTGTACTCCCTCTGGTCCGTATTAAAGTTATCACTTTCCTTTTTGGGATGTTCCTTATTTAAGTTCACACTTCCATGGTAGGAAACAAAACAGTGCAAAACAGTGCCAAACAATGTCAAACAGTGTCTAAACAGTGCCAAACAGTGCACTCCACAGTAAAGTCAAATTTATTTTCTTAATCTGTATGAAGTCAAACTGAGAACTTTAATAGGAACCGGAGGGAACAGTACGTAAGGAGCTAATAAATTGATTTAAAATATCCGATGAGTAAAATAATTCCAAGCGAGGTAAGTTTGACAAAACGAAAGGTTTAGACAAGAAGTCAAAATCACGACGTAAGTTTGGCTGATTAGGACTGTTACAATTCCTGACTTCAATTCCTTGGAGTAGGTTTTGGGGGTGCGGCCTGTGAGCTGGCAAATAAGGAAACGGAACTTGCATGTGATAGCCCTAAGCTAGCCTCAGGAAGTGGTGATTCTGTTGACCTAAGCTAAGCTAGCCTTTAGACCTTAGCTAGCTTCCTCATTAGTGATCGGCAGCACCCATGATCCATATTAATTCTAAGTAGGTCTAGGGTAGGGTGGGGAATTATCGATCTGTTTTACTATAGATGGGGGAAGTGTGGTATTGAGTCTATTACTTGTAGAGTAGTGGTGCTATATAGAGTCATACAGGTTGATCTGATTATAGGCTTAGATAGACTACTAGTATAGATACTCGATCGTATATATCAATCAAGCCTGTTTGTACCTACTTGGACCCTTTGGGTAAACGGTTTTTCTAGTTCATGAGCTCAAATGTCTACTTTGAAGTTTGAGATCCCATTTAGTAAGGATCGTTTTAGTTAATTTGCGGTGTGCTGTGGTCTAATCTAATCTGAATTGATCTGATCTTGTAAATGTCTGGTTTTTGTGTATTTTTATAATTATCAAAGTCTGGTCTTGTATGATTTGTTTAAGTCTGGTTTGGTTTGGTCTGGTCTGAGATTGAAAACAATTCAAGTAAAAACATCCTAACATTCAAATTGGTTTAATCAGTTGATTCTGTTGAAATTTATGAAGTTATAGTTGAACTAGTTGGATTGACTGATTCAGCTATTTTATGAAAAAATTATACTTAAAATATATTTTGTTACTAAAATAAAGAAAGAATTAAATGAAAATAGCTAAAACGGTCTTTTACAGAGATTTTAGACAATTCAGACTGAAAAAGTAGTTCAAATCTTACTTGATTTGATTATTAGGCAATACAGTGCGTGAATTTAAGAATTATTTGTTTGATAAAAAGATGGTTAATAAGGTTGATAAACCCACAAACATGATCACCAAATAGGTTGTGAATATCAAACTAACTTGTTCTCTCTCATAATTTCTTGCTACTCATCATATCCATAAGGCCATTTGGAATTTAATCATAGTTACTACGTTATAACTACCGTAGTCACATTTATAAAACTTTTTATTGCGACAAGCTAAATGATAATTGAAATTGATACTGAACTTAAAATTATTGGGTCGATTCGGATTCTCATTATGTCTCTTTGAAGTGCAATTGGGCCACCATTAGACTCCACTGGACTGCTACTAATGATTGTTGGGCCTTATATAAAGGAAAATATTAACATGTGTCCATTTAGATAATTTAATGATTGAATTAATTTGGTTCATTTAAAATGTCCAATTAATTTAATTATAAATTAAGAATGGACCGGTCCTATTAATTTCTCTATTTTGAGCCCAATATCAGATGATGACCCAATATATAAGAGTCAAGATCCAATTGATAAAGAGAGCAATGAATTGGTTAAGAAATTCATCCATATGCATGAGAAATAGTCATGAACCTTGTTAAAAAGGCTGTCTAGATACATTGCATAAATGCTGATTTTTCTAGCTAATAAAATGCAAGCAGATAGAGCCCAAAGCCCATTTTAATTGAGGCCCAAGGTGTATGGACGAATTTCCTAAACCCTAAAGCATATTTTAACCCCTCTATACCTATAAATAGGGGTCTCAGTTGAGAGAAATGGAGGAGAGAACTTCCAATCGAAGAAACGCTGCAGAAAAGCTAGAACTCCCGAAAAGCTCTGAACGATTCGAAGAAGAGGAATCGATCAAGCCATGAATTTTATTAAGAATATACGAATAATCCTTCGTGATTTCGTTGATTCTTGATAAAATAAATCCAAAAGTTGAAGAACGTTCGAAGATGTGAAGAACGAAGCTTTAAGATTCGAAGATCTGAATAACAAGACTTTGAAGATTCGAAGATATGAGAATGAATCTTTAAAGATTTGAAGATATTCATATAAAGATTGAATTGATATTCAATTGAAGATCAAGCCATATATCTCGGGAGGCCCTTAAACAGAAGATCAAGCCACAAAACGACCCTTTTGTTGAAGATCAAGCCACTTGAAAACTGGAGGCACTTCAAGTTGAATTCTTAATTCAAGAAGATTTGAAAATTTCAAGAACGAAGATTCGAAGATCCGAAGAACGTTCGAATTTTTGAAAGATTAAAGATTTAATTTGAATTAAATTCTTTAATTTTATTTATCTCAAATTGCAAGTGAATAATCAAAAGACTCAATACTTAGAGATTGTACCCAATATTCTCATATCTTATTATTTGCGATCAATTTTAAGTAAATACTTAAAATTTGTTTCATGCAGCCCCACTTGTTCTGCACACTTTAATTTTTTATACACACTAATACACACGTCGTTGAACATATTATTTTTTATCAGTAAATAAACTGTTAACAGACAACATGTTCTCCGACATGTATACAAATAGCCTGTTCACGTCGGTGAGACTTTTTTGTCTATGAATAAGCTATTCACGAACAAAAAACCATGTTCAACGACGTGTGTACTCGTCTGTATGAAATAGTATATACAAATACGAGTAGTGTTTTACGATGGATAAACCTAGCAATGTGCAAATAAAAAGCCTTTCACATCAGGAGGCCGTTTGCTAACACGGAAATCGACTGATTCTGCTGAATTTATGAAACTCTGGCTGAAGTGGCTGCATTGTTTGATTCTGCTGATTTAAGAAAAAATTATTTTTAAAATATATTTTATTAATAAAATAATTAAAAAATTATATGTAAAAATAGTTAAAATAGTCATCTACAGTAACTTCAGCCAATACAGCTAGAAAAGTCGTAACTCCAACCTTACTTTTTCTTATTATTACACAATTCAGCGCGCGAAAACAAAAGTGACGTGTTTGATGAAAAAATTGTCTGATAAGCCCGATAAGCCGAAAATAGTTTTACCAACGGCATGCAATAATTTACTTCGAGTCCCTTATTCATCTGTATATATGTAAATGTGAAAAACTGAAAGCACAGTACAAATAAAGACTTAACGGTGGTGCCTGCCATGATACCTACCCAACACTCAGGCTGCCATCAGATTCACTCCTACTCTCTTTTGGAGTACTCCTCGGTTCCTAAAAATTCTTCTCAGTTTGACTTGACACGTTTATTAAGAAAGTGGAATAAAGTGGAAATGTATGATTGTGGTTGTGTAAGAAAAAGGTAAAATGAATGTGAGCCACACAAATTGTCTAAAATGGGAAAGTGGGAAGTATTTTTGGGAACAGCCCAAAAAGAAAAGTGGGAAGTATTTTTGGGAACGGAGGGAGTATCATTTTTTATCATAGAAAAATATTAAACCCAATGCATTTGTTACTTCTGGAGGCTACAGTGTTAGTCATACTTATATTTATGTACGTACGGCCTGGATTGCTTCTTGGATCGGAATGCTCACTTGATGCCACACACATACATACATATACGTACTGTTCGTTATACTTATGTACATCCACCTGTCTTATTTTAGTCAATTTTTAAAATTATATGTATAAATAAGAATCCTGTTTTTATTGAGCAAAAAATAACTTAATTCATAAATAAGAATCTTGTTATTTACTTCGTCTTCAAATATTCACTAAATCTATCTAATAAAAAGTACTATATCTCCCTCCATTGGACATTACCAATTTTTCTTTTTAGTTGTCTCAAAAAACTTTGTCACTTTCCAATGAAAGTAACTAATTTGTGGTTCTAGTTAATTCTACATACAGGTCTATTTAATTATTACTCCCTCTGTCCCGTTAACAATGGGACAAGAGAGAGTGACACGCAAATCAATAAAAAGTGATTTATGTGGTTGATATTGAATTGATAAAGTAAGAATGATTTAGAGTCACACAAACTTTACCAAATTTGGTATGGGACAATCTTAGTGGGACGGACCGATAAGGTAAAACGGAACAATCATAACGGGACGGAGGCAGTGTTCTAAAAGGCGTGAGGCGTGTCAAGGCGGCACGACCAAGCTTTAAACCTTAGAGGCTTAGGCGGGTGTATGCGCGCGAGGCCTAGATGTGAAAAGGCGTTTGTAGTTTTTACTCATTATTTTAATTTTTCTAGAGTTATTAATTAGTAAGTATCGATATGTGAATGTGATACGTGATACTATCATATAAAAGACATCATATTTTGAATTTCCGAACAAAAATAAAATGCAAACAGTTCTAAAATTCACAAATACTCATATAGGCATATAGCTACAAAGGTTGAAAATTAGTTGATGCAGGACCTTTCACAGAGTTCACCAAGGTCAACCCTAAATACATCACTGGTAGTGGTCAACCCCAGATGATCACCAAACTGCGCCATGAATGGTCTAATGAAGAAAGGAGAAAGTACAACCTTGACAACATTGCCAAGGATATCCTCTACAAGGCCATTGATGACAAGTACTTCACAAGGATCAAGAAGTGCAAATCTGCCAAGGAAATCTGGGATACTCTCACCCTGATAGGAGCTGGAGATGAGCAAGAAAAGGACAACAAACTTACTATTGCCATGAAGAAGTTTGAAGATTTCAAACTTCTACCCAAAGAATGCATAGCCGAGATGTATGCACGCTTGCTCACCCTCACTGCTGAGATATTAGAACTTGGGAAGGAACTTACTCACAAGGAGATCAACTTGAAGGTTCTCAGAGGTTTACCTTCACCATGGAAGATGAAGGTCACTGCCATGAGAGATAGCAAGGACCTCAGAACCTACAGCACTGAGAAACTCATCTCTGATCTCAAGTCCTATGAGTTTGAGATGAATGAAGAAGAGAAAGAAGAAGTTGAGGACATAACAACTACTGCCCTCACTGCCAGCACCTCTCAGGTAAATAATTTTGACACGTCTATTCTTTTAACTGACGAATATATGGCGGCTTTTGCTAGGAAGTTCAGGAAATTTCTGAAGCCAAAGGATAGCAGAAGTCCACACTCTAGCAGAAAGCCACACCAGAAGTCCAAACCATCAGAAAGTAGTGGAGAGCTTCTCTGCTACAACTGCAGACAACCAGGGCACTTCAAAGTCAACTGTCCACACCCCATAGTCTCCAAAAGGCAAGGCCAGGAAGGAGAAAAGAAGTACGAGCACCGAAGAAGGAAAGCTCTCATCACTGAACAACCAGAGAAGGACCCTCTCTCTGAGACAGAGTCCAGCTCGGAATCAGAATCTGATGAAGCATTCTGTTGCCTGGACACAGAAACTGAAGACCTATGTCTTATGGGTCAATCTGATGATGAGGTATCTTCTACTTCCAACTCTAGTTTTTCTTCGGTAGGCAGAGCCTTTGATTATGATTCAATGTCAGAATTTTGGGAAGAGTTTCAAGCCATACAAACCACTTATTCTTCTGTTAAAGAAGAAAACAGTAAGCTGAAGGTTGAAATCCTTGACTTAAGAAAGGAGGTTGAGATCAAACTCAATCGTCTTATTAAGGAAAGAGATCAGCTGGAAGCTGAAAATGTTTCTCTTCTAAAGAGAATAAGAGAGATAGAACCTCTTGAGATTAAGTACAAAGCTTACCAGAAGGCCCAGTCTTCAATGGAAAAGATTGTACTTGACCAACAAATTGGCACTGGTTTTGGTCTTGGTTATGGCTCAACAGAATCAGGTGAGCCTTCTGTAATGCCTAGCACCAGAGTTGCTAAGGCAGACAAGGTCATAGTGCCACTGATTTCTAGCCCCATTTGTCAGGCTGGTGTATCTGGCACCAAGGTTATTCATGAGAATGTCAGACCAGAAAAGGAAAAGATAAAGGTTCAACAGAAACCCATTTTAAAAATTAATGAACCTGGCAGAAGAACTAACAACAGGAAAGATTTTCAGAATACCAAAAATCAAAGACAGAATCATAACAGACAAACTCATGATAATCGTGTCAGAGATGATCACCAGAAAGGCAGATATCAAGAGAAAATTAACTTTAGGCAGAAAAGGTTGGCTGGTCAACTTAAGAAGCCCAAAGTTAATCGCTCCTCTGATCTTGATAGTATATGGGACTTCTACCCAACTAAAAAGGCTATGCAGAAGTATGTAAACCGGAAGCATGATCCTCACAAGCATCTGCCCAAAGTGAATCACACTTCCGTTTACTATGACTACCAGGTGGACAATGGGTACCACCCACCAAGGTTTCACTTGATGAGACCAAAGTGGTACCGGCTGCCAAGACTGCATAACCCCCTAGGACCCAACATTGCTTGGGTACCTAAATCTTCCTTTTAATTTTGTAGCAACTGTGTGCTGGAGCCATCTCTGAGCAAGATTGGTACATTGATAGTGGATGCTCCAGGCACATGACAGGTGACAAGAGTTGCCTAACAGAGTTCCAGAAAGTCAAAGGGCCTAGAGTTACCTTTGGAGGTAATGATAAAGATGGCCAGACAAAAGGAAGAGGGAAGCTGATAAAGAACCAGATAATCATTGATGATGTCTCTTATGTCAAGGGATTGAAATTCAACTTGCTGAGTGCTAGCCAATTCTGTGACAAAGGCTACACAGTTGAATTCTCCAAGGAAGGGTGTTCTGTCAAGCATGAGACAACTAAAGAAGTGGTTCTAACAGCAACAAGAAAGAAAAACATCTATGTGGTTGATTGGTCAACTGCAAAAGATGGAATTTGCCTGATAGCCAAAGGAGATTCAAAACTCAGTTGGGAATGGCACAAGAAACTGAGTCACTTGAATTTCAAAACAATCAACAAACTGGCAAGGGATCACATTGTTGAAGGTCTACCCAACCTTGTATACAAAAAGGAGAATCTATGCAGTGCATGTCAGAAAGGAAAACAAGTGAAGAATTCCTTCAAACCCATTGCTGGAAACCTATCTACTGGTCCTCTGAATCTAATCCACATGGATTTGTTTGGACCAGTGGAAACTCCAAGTGTTGGTGGCAAGAGATACACCTTAGTCATGGTGGATGACTACTCCAGATTCACATGGACTATCTTTCTGACCAAGAAAAATGAAACTCTGCAGAAACTGCCATCTCTGCTAAAGCTATTACAGAATGAGCAGAATCAGAAAGTCAAAGCCATCAGACCAGACAGAGGAACAGAGTTCGTCAACAAAGTCATACAGGATTTCTGTGACCAGAATGGTACAATGCATCAACTCTCTGCAGCCAGAACTCCTCAACAGAATGGAGTTGCAGAAAGAAGAAATAGAACATTAAAGGAAGCTGCAAGGACCATGATTGCTGAATCAGGTCTACCTTACAGATACTGGGCTGAAGCAATCAATACTGCATGCCACACCCAGAACAGGAGCATGATTCACAAGACTCATCAGAAAACTCCTTATGAATTATGGAAAGGACGAAAACCCAACATGAGCTACTTTCATGCATTTGGATGCAAATGCTATATACTCAACAATGGGAAGGATCACCTCAAGGTGTTTCAAGAAAAAGCTGATGAAGGAACATTCTTAGGCTACTCTGGCACCAGCAAAGCCTACAGAATACTCAACAAGAGAACTTTACTTGTTGAAGAATCGATTCATGTCAAGTTTGATGATCTCAACTCTGTTGAGAGCATAACTGAAAACTTGGAAAAAGCAAATCTCGAAGAATCTCCAGAACTGGATCCACCAGAGACGGATACACCAGAGTTGCTGACTAACTCTGCCATACCAATGAATCATCAGAATCCCATCCTACAAAGCAAGGATAGTGATGAAGAATCAGAAGAAGATCAAGAGAATCCAAGACAACTCCTATCAGAACCTGATCTAACTTGGTTAAGAGATCATCCCCCTAATCAAGTAATTGGACAAATCAGAAGTGGAGTCCAAACCAGATCCACATCAAGGAGAGAAGCAATGCTTGCCTGCTATATATCTCAGATGGAACCTATGACAGTTGAAGAAGCTCTTGCAGACTCAGATTGGATCAATGCTATGCAAGAAGATCTCACTCAGTTTGAAAGGAACAAAGTGTGGGAACTTGTTCCTAGGCCAAGGCACCAGAATGTCATTGGAACCAAATGGGTATTCAAGAACAAAGCAGATGAAGACGGCAACATTGTAAGGAACAAAGCAAGGCTAGTGGCTAAAGGATACTGCCAAGAAGAAGGAATAGATTTTGATGAGACCTTTGCACCAGTTGCCAGACTTGAAGCCATCAGAATCTTTCTAGCCTATGCTGCCTACAACAACATCAAGGTCTACCAGATGGATGTCAAGAGTGCATTTCTGAATGGAGATCTTGAAGAAGAGGTGTATGTGGAACAACCACCAGGTTTTGTCATTCCTACTCAATCTTCTTGTGTCTACAAGCTTAAAAAGGCCCTCTATGGTCTTAAGCAAGCTCCCAGAGCCTGGTATGACACATTGTCCCTTTTCCTAGTGAACCATGGGTTTACTAAAGGAAAGGTTGACAAAACTCTATTTCAAATTTCTGTTGCTAATCATATTCTGTTAGTACAAATATATGTTGATGACATTATATTTGGTAGTACTAATCCAGAACTGTGCAAGAAATTTTCTCAAGTGATGCAGAGTCAATTTGAAATGAGTATGATGGGAGAACTCAGTTACTTCCAAGGACTTCAAGTCAAACAAGTTCCAGAAGGAATCTTTATCAATCAAGGGAAGTACACCAGAGATCTGATCAAGAAGTTTGGAGTGGAAGGCAAATCATCAGTGAAGATTCCCATGAACACTTCACAAGGGATTGGTCCAGATGATGAAGGAAAAGATGTGGATGCAACAACATACAGAGGGATCATTGGATCTCTGTTGTATCTAACTGCAAGCAGACCAGATATCTCGTTCTCTGTTGGAATCTGTGCCAGATACCAATCAAAGCCCAAGGAAAGCCATCTAAGTGCTGCAAAGAGAATCATCAGATACATCAAAGGAAATCCAAATGCAGGCTTATGGTATCCCAAAGGAGGTAACTTTGAACTAATTGGTTATTCTGACTCAGATTTTGCAGGTTGCAGACTAGACAGAAAGAGCACCTCTGGTCACTGCCAATTGCTAGGAGGAAGGCTTGTTTCCTGGTTTAGCAAGAAGCAGAACTCCATCTCAACAAGTACAGCTGAGGCTGAATACATTGCAGCTGGGAGTTGCTGTGCTCAGCTACTCTGGATGAAGCAACAACTGAAGGACTATGGAATTCAAGCAAAGGAGATCAAGCTGTTGTGTGACAACACTAGTGCCATTGCTATCACTCAGAATCCAGTTCTTCACTCCAGGACAAAGCACATTGAGATCAGACATCACTTCATCAGAGATCACGTTGAGAAGAAGCATATCTGTATGGAGCATGTACCTACAGAAGATCAACTTGCAGACATTCTAACCAAGCCTTTACCTGAGGCAAAGTTTAACAAGCTTAGGGAAGAATTGGGAATGATGGATGATCTTCCCAGAGATGCATGAACCAGAGATTCACTGAACCAGAACTGCTTTCTTCTGCACCAGAAACTCGGATCAGAGAACCACTATCTCTGATCATCAGAATCTCACATCAGAGAACCTCCCCTTCTCTGACCAGAGTTCCTCAACCGAAGACAACAGATACGGAAGTGGACTTAACAATATTTCGAGGTACGGGCTAGACCTAATTAATTGAAACGGTCTTTTACCAAAATACCCCTGATCGTTACTCTTCTAACGGAAACGTTTCCGCCCGCATTTCTTTAAATGCTGCCTCGAAACTGCCAATATACCAAACGTCCACTATTCCTAACTCCTTTATATCCACCGTCTTCGACCCAAATCCCTACTGCAACTTCATCTCTCTTAAACTGCTCCAGCATTCAAAGCTTTCAGATCCCAAAAACTTTCCAATGCCCAGAAATTTTCTTAACCGTCACTCAAGATGAACTTCCTGAGCATCAACGACCTTTCTAAGGAGGAAGCAAAAACTCTCATCGCCAACGTAGTATCCGGCATGAAAGTTGACATGTCCTCCCTACCCCTCCTAGCAGAGAATCAAAAGAGGATGACGAAGATCATCCAAGGGATGACTGACTCACAACTTTCTAAGGTTGTTGCTCATCCCTATGAGCATTTCAGCATCAAAGATGTGGCTGAGTTCTACCTCAACGCCACCATCTCCAGGACCGGAGTTCACTCATCCGTACAGGGTCAACGCATCTTCTTGAATGCAGATGCACTGAATGAATTCTTTGGAGTTCAACTTGACTCCCAAGACCCAGAATCCAGCAATCTCATTGCTCTTGACTCAGTGGAAGTCTCCACTGAAGGTTTTGTCTAGACTTACTGCCGTCCGGAGGCTGCCGGACTGGATAAACTCTACATGAAGAAATTTCAACTCAAGAAGGACTATGAGAAGCTTGTCACCATTCTGCACCGTTGCTTGTGGTGCAAAACAGCTTCAACTAATGAGATGAACACAAACAATGCCAAGTCAATCTTTGCAGTGCACCATGGCATGAATATCAACTGGGGAGAGGTAACTTTTGGCTCTATAACTGAATTCATCAAGAAGAAAGACTCTGAAACAGGTCTTTTCTCAACCAAGATGGGGCATGGCCTTCTTATCTCTGCCATCCTTGCTGCAAAAGGAGTTCAACTCAGGGATCCTATCCCAGTTGACCACACCAAGACCATCTTCCTCACAGCCTCTCCAAAATTCAACATTGCCATCTCTTCTGAACTTAGGAGAGAGGAAAGACTGGAAAAGAAAAGGGAAGAACAGGCTGCCAAGGCCAGACCTGCCAAGAAAGTTACCAAAAAGCCCAAACAACCTGAGCAGTCACAGGTTGTAAGGGAGGTTAGACAGAAGAAGAAATGTGACAATCTGTCACTACCAGAAAAGGAAACAGCAGAAGAGGCTGCACCAGAGATGCCCTCCCCAAAGGCAACCAAGAAATCTGCTGCCAGAAAACAAAAGCAGAAGAGGAGAAGAAAGATGGTTGTGCTAAGTGGTGATTCTGACAACTCTAGCACTAAACCAAGGCAAAAGAAGAGGAAGACTAAAGTAGTCTCACCTGCCAAAGATTCAGCAATTCAGGGGGAACTTGCACCAGAATCTGGCACTCTACCAGAAACTCACCAAGATTCTGCACCAGAGTTGCCCAACTCTGCTCTCTCACCAGAGCGTGAAGCCTCACCAGAAATGGACCAAGAAACAGACTTCAACATCATTCTGCAAAAGCAGTTTGACAGAGTTCTAGCTTGGAGAAGATGGAGAATGGGTCCTCTTCAACAAATCATCCAATTCTTTGATGCCTATGAAGAAGAAGAAGCTGCTGTTCTTCACTGGGTAGGCACAGATGATGTGTCAAAATGCTTCAACCTTACCTTTTTGATTTCTGTGCTACAAAAGAAGAAAGACAGATATCAAGGTAAAGCTCCAACATCTGACCTATCTCCAGAAAGGCATGTCAGAGCCTTGGAAGAAGAAGAAATGGAAACTTTTGATGCTTGGCTGATGGAGAAGAAAAGGAAAGAATCAATGATCAAATTTCGCCATAGTGCTCTTGAGGAAGGAGAGCCATCCACTGCGAATGACATTGCTATTACCATGGAGCAGCTGATCAAGGAGTGGAGAGAATCTGTGTACTCTGAGATTGTACTTGAGGTAATTCCTACACCTCCTCCTTCCCCTCCCCAATCTCCTATTACTCTACCCTCACCCTCCAAATCTCCATCTAAACCTTCATCCCCACCTCACCAGAAAACCCCTTCACCCCAACAGAAAACCCCTTCACCAGAACAGAAAACCTCACCCTCCACCAGAACACCATCTCACCAGAAACCCAACTCCAGATCATCTTCACCCAAACAAAAAATTGCATCTCCCTGCAGAGCAATTGTCCCTTTCAGAAACCGTTCACCCTCACCTCCACCATCCCCACCTCAACAGAATGCCTCACTTACTCACTCTCCACCACAGCACCAGAACCCTTCACCCACATCCAAATCTGCCTCACCTCAGAGATCCTCACATCACTCTGCAGCATCTACACCAAAGAAGAAGCCTATCTTCAGGGTTCCCTCCTCATCTAGTGACAATGATGGATTCCTCACCTCCTCCATTGCTGCTGATGAAACCTCCAAAAGGAGAAGGACACCCCCCAGAGTTCCTTCCCCTCCACCATCCAACAGAGCTCCCCCATTACCAAAAGGCAGAGGATTGGGAACACATGACTTTACACCTGAAGAATCCAAAATCCCCTTCACCCAGTTTGTGAAGTCTGCTGAAGCTTTTGGTGGAATACTGGTTCAAGATCTGAGCAAGATTATTGAATTAAATGACAAACAACATGAAGAACTCACCCATACCAATCTGCAAATCACCATAGGTTTTCAACACCTGTCAGATAAAGTTGCTGCTCTCACAGATAATCTGCACAACTTCATGCATTCCTCTACCTCGAGGATTGATTCTGTCTCCAGAGATGTTAGTGGACTCAACTCTGTTCTCCACTCTCACTCTCGAGCTCTGCTTGCCCAGAATCAGACAATTAACAGGATCTCAGAATCTGTGCACAATCTTCAGAAATCTGCTGATAGTTCCTCCCAGAAACTCAACATCTTACATTCTCTCTGCAAGGAACATCAAGAGCAAGGCCTAGCTCTTCTGAAATCTGACAGAGAAAGGTACCAGAAGATGGTGCTTCTAGAGGTCAGCACCAGAGATCTCCAATCTGCAGTAGACAAGCAACAAAGCCTGATTGAAGGTCTTGCCTCTGTCACTCAGACGCTGCCAGAAACCCTTGATGAAATCAGAGATGCTCAAGCCTCTGAGTTCTCCAAGATTGAACTTCTCCTTGGTGATCTTTGTGATGCCAAAAAGGGGGAAGATACCAGAGAAGGAGAAGGCACCAGCACCAGAGCTCTTTCTATCAGAGAACCCTCCTCTGTTTATCCTACTCCTTACTTTGATGCTACCAGAAAGAAAAGGCTAGCTGCTACAGGCACCAGACCTCCTCCTCCTCCCAGAAGCTCCAAGAAAAAGCCTTCATCCTTTTCATTCACTGATTGGATGAAGAGTGGTCTGTCAAGGCCAGACAAAGTTCAATTTGAACAAATGAGAAAATTGATGACCCCTCTTCAAAGAGAGAATCTGTTCATGGACAATGATGGACTTGTCCAGATCAACCATGGTGGTTCGATAGAAGAAGCTGAGATGTGGTACGGAATGAAGATTCTGAATGGCAAGAATTCTGCTGAAGCTGTCAGAAACTATTTGGATTGCAAACTTGCACCTCATTGGGCTGACTATCAGAATCCTAGGGATTTAGCCTCAATCAGAGCGAAGGTAAATGCTGAACTTGAAAGGATTGACAGAGCAGGACCACAGGTAGATGAAGAAGATCTCTAACTCTCTTTATCTAACTCTGTAATGCTTTACTTTCTCTAACAGTTTAATAAGATACCATCTCTGCCTCTCTGTTGATTGGCTCTTTTCAAATATCTGTTCTTATTTACTTGCTTGTGTATATTCCGTTATCATTCTTGATTATTGCTATCTGAATGTATCGCACTCTTACTATTCTCCTATGCTAAGTTGCCCACCAAGATTCTAATGAAAAGTGTTTAACTTTATATTTTATGGTGAAAGGCACTTCTCTGGAAATAGTTAAAGGGTTTTGGCATCATCAAAAAGGGGGAAATTGTAAGGAATAAATGTATTTAGATTTTGATGATGCTAGGTTAATTAGAATTTGAAAGTACCCCATTAGAAATTGTGTATTAGAATCTCTTTTGTAAGTTTAGCTTAGTCTCTCTGCCAGAGTTCCATCTTGCCTCTACCAGAGTTGCTCCCAGAGTTGCTCACCAGAGAAGCCATCAGAAACTGGTTATCAGGAATAGACCAGAGTTGGCACCAGAGACGGACTTCAGAGACTGGACCAGAGAACCTCTTGAGACTCTGCTAAGTATCATCAGATTCCGGAAGCCCTTCCAACGGTCGTTAAACTAACGGGAAATCCCCTAACGGTTACGAACCTTTCAACGGAAGCATGGCACTGTACACGCATTAAATGCACATTTAATGCTGTACGTACGAAGAGATATTTAAAGCTGATGATTGACCATGCGAATATCTTTACGCCCCCAAAATAGCAAGTCGGAGGACCAACCGGTCAAGTCAACAGTACATGCATTTAATAAAGCTGTCTTCTACACTCCAACGGGAAGACCGCTCCCAATATATAAGATACACTCTGAAGAACAAAGAAGATAACTTTGCCATAACCTTTGCCAAGATAAATTTGCGTGAACAACTTTCTTGAGATCAAAACTCCATTCTAACAAGAAAAGGCCACAGTTGGAAGATAAACATTCATATCCTTCATCCAACTAGCAAAGGCAAAGTTACTCAGTTCTTCAACACTTCGAGAGCTTCATATACTCATCTTTTGTGAAGAAGCAACGTTGGAGAAAACTGATTTTTTATCAAACACTTCTTGAAAAAGAAGGGACGTCTCAAATTAGCTGGAGTAAGTGAAATGGAGATACTTCAAGAGACTCAGTGAAACGAGACCAGCCATCAGGAAGCAGGACTGCATCCCGGGTGGCAACTAGACTTGAAGAAGACGAGGAGTGCTTCTTAATTTCTAGGGACTAAGGCGTTGTAAACTGTCGTTTTTGCAAGCTTAGTGGAACAGTGGACTAGAGGAACGAGTTGTTCCTTGAACCACTATAAAAACCCCGGTGTCATTTACTTTCAGCTTTTACTTTCTGCACTTAAGATTCTACTGACTAACTCTTTAGGTTGGAATCTGTGTCCAGCAGATCTCCCTTCAGAGTTATCAAAAAGGCATTTTGCCTTAGCTTTCTTCTAGAGGCTACCCGGACAGAAACTTATCCGCTGCCTGGTCTAGTTCTGCCATCAGAACTTGACCATCTCTGTCACCAGATTTCGACCATCTCTGATAAGTCAGACTTGACTTAGAGAAAAGTTTAAATTCCTGAACAGTCTATTCACCCCCCCTCTAGACTGTTCCCATTACTAACGGGACCAACATTTATCGATGATAGCACTCGCTATAGCTACGTTAATTTATTAAAAAATAAACACGAAGCAATCGATAAATTCATTCTTTATAAGAATGAAGTGGAAAACCAACTTAATCGACGGATTAAGACGGTTAGGAGTGATCGAGGTGGTGAGTATGAAGCACCAATTGGTGACTTTTGCGCTAGTGTGGGTATAGTACACGAACGTACCGCACCCTATTCACCTCAATCAAACGGTGTTGCCGAACGAAAGAATCGCACATTGAAAGATATGATGAACGCGATGCTAGTAAGTTCGGGCTTGCCACATAATATGTGGGGCGAAGCAATCTTGACAAGCAATTACCTTTTAAATAAGGTTCCCCGGAAAAAATATGATAAAACTCCGTACGAGTTGTGGAAAGGCAGACGGCCGTCCTATCAATATTTAAAAGTGTGGGGGTGTCTTGCTAAGGTGCTTGTACCAACATCTAAGAAAATAAAAATAGGTCCAAAAACGGTGGATTGTATTTTTATTGGATATGCACAAAATAGTAGTGCGTATCGGTTTTTAGTGTACGATTCGAATAATCCGGATGTACATAAAAACACAATAATTGAATCAAGGAATGCTTCATTCTTTGAAGATGTATTTCCAAGCAAGTCCAACGAAGGGCCTAGCACGTCAAAACGAACATTTGACGTAGCTATGGAAAATACTAGCAAGGGATCCGGAGAAGAACCCGAACCCAGACGTAGCAAACGTGCTAGAATTGAAAAATCCTTCGGACCGGATTTTCTCACCTACCTGGTAGAAGTTGAATCGGATATTCTAACATGTATGGTAGAAAATGAACCGGATTTTTTAACATGTTTGGTAGAAAATGAGCCACGGACTTATACGGAAGCCGTGACGTCTACTGAAGGTCCTATGTGGAAAGAAGCCATCAAAAGTGAGGTGGATTCTATCCTTAAAAATCACACATGGGAATTGGTTGATCTTCCTCCAGGAAATAAACCTTTGGGATCCAAGTGGATTTTTAAACGGAAAATGAAACCTGACGGTTCCATCGATAAGTACAAGGCCAGACTTGTAATCAAGGGATACAAGCAACGTGAGGGCCATGATTACTTTGACACGTATTCTCCTGTGACGAGAATAAATTCCATTAGGATGATACTAGCAATTGCCACATTGCGGAAATTGGAAGTTCATCAAATAGACGTAAACACAGTTTTTCTAAATGGCGATATAGACGAAGAAATCTATATGGAACAACCCGAGGGCTTTCGTGTTCAAGGCCAAGAAAGGAAAGTGTGTAAATTAATTAAATCATTGTATGGATTGAAACAAGCCCCTAAACAGTGGTACGAAAAGTTCGATTATGCAATGTTAATTAATGGGTCTAAAATAAACGAAAGTGACAAATGCGTCTATGTGAAAAGCACGGTAGACGGCTATGTCATTTTATGTTTATACGTGGATGATATACTCATCGTGGGTAGAAATAATCTAATGATTAATTCTACCAAAAGCATGTTAAATTCTAAATTTGACATGAAGGATATGGGGCTGGCCGATTTAATCCTTGGGATTAAAATAATTAGAGGACCTGACGGTCTTACGCTAAGCCAGTCCCATTACATTGATAAAATCCTTACGAAATTTAATAAGGATGATTATCAAGAGGCAAGGACTGTAATACCCGAGATTAATTTAAGAGGATTAATAGTACTACTCATACCAACAGAGGTGCATCTCCTTTTAAGGGAGCTCATCACCCAAGAACTCCAAAGTTAAGCGTGCTTGCACGGGAGTAGTCTTGGGATGGGTGACCCCCTGGGAAGTTTCTCAGGGCGCGCACGAGTGAGGACAAAGTGCACGGTAAAGGTTCGTGGCGGTTTGTGAGGACAGTACTAGAGGTCAGAAGTAACTACCTCGGGGCCTGGAGGGCCGGGGTGTTACAGGTGGTATCAGAGCAACCCTGCGACAGTGTGTTGACCCGTTAGATATCGGGCTGGCACTTAGCGGGGCAAGATTTTGGGGTTTGATTGAGAGTGTTAAGGGCGCAACGAGGACGTTGTGATCCTAAGTGGGGGTGATTGTAATACCCGAGATTAATTTAAGAGGATTAATAGTACTACTCATACCAACAGAGGTGCATCTCCTTTTAAGGGAGCTCATCACCCAACAACTCCAAAGACGTACAACTTACCAAAAACGTTTGCTTTAATGATTCTAAAATGTTGATCTACTCGATAACATTGGAAGAGTATGCGGGATACTCGTGAAAGAATCACCTATGTGAGAGAGAAGAGGGCCGCTTCAAAGGAGAACTGTAAAGGCTCAGTTCTTTAGAAACTTTTGCAGAACCAGGACGGTGACCCATGGCCAAAACGGGCACACCCATGAGAACGGAACAAAGTTGGAAGGTTCTTGTGTAAAGATAAGTCAATGTTTACACGACGACAGTATAGTTCAAGGACATCGAGTCTACTAGACAGCCAGTAAATAAACGTGTCTCTACAACGGAAGGTTCAAAGGATAAAACCTACCTCTCCGTATGCAAGGATCATCCAGTGAACACAACGTGTCCTCCTATCTTCGTGTCTTTTAAGTCTCGAAAATCAATTTTCATTCATGTGGGGGATTGTTGGAAAAATGTGTTAAAAATTGCATTAAATGGTCATTTTGGGGAAATTATTTGAGTGGGTCCACTTCCGATTTGGATCGGGTCAAAGTGGTTTCGGATTGTCCTTGTTAAGGGCTACAATTCGATATGTGGTACATTCAAAACGGATAACGGGTGAATGAGAAATTGATTCTCGAAGTTCACTCGTTGAAATGGAAAAACTGGGAAAATGATGAGTTTCTAGTGTGTTTTATCCCATACCGAAAAACTCAAGGGATTTTCACCCCCTTATAAAGGGAAGCCTCTTTTAAGGAGTTAAGATTCCTAGAGGGAAAGACTCTCTCTTACGCGCAGGGGGGGGGGGGGTGCCGATCAAATCCTGAAACGGAGAAGAAAAACCGCGACTCGTGTGCGCGGGCGACCTGCGGACACGAATGCCGTCCAAAAATCTATCTCTCAAGAGATACGGTTAATTTTTGTTTTCTTTCCGAAACGTTTATTTTTTCCCAGTAGTGCTCCGAACAGAACCCCTCGAAGGGGTGTTCTGTTGGCTTCGGACAGAAACCCTCCAAGGGGTGTTCTGCTGGCTTCGGACAGAAACCCTCCAAGAGGTGTTCTGTTGGGGTCTTCCGTCGCGCATTTCTTCCGTTACAACAATTAATGCCCAACGTTCTTCTCTTTTAATGCTGCGTTGAATGGACAGTTTATGGACGATTCAATGCCCAATGGACTAGTCATTGATGTCCAACGTTCAGGTCCATTAACACCCCATTTGACACACAACAAACCCTTCTATAAATAGCTGACAGGTGCTTTGCAACAAACACACGGTTTGAACACAACGCACAATACATTCCTCACATATTCTTGAGCTAAAAACACCTACAGCTACTCTGAAAATTCCTTCTGTGTTCTTACTTGGTTCTCGTTCGCTGGAACTCTTGTTTGTGTGCTCAAACATTAGTTCGTAGTCATCGTATCCTGGGAAACGATTGTTGCAACGCTCCTAGCACCGTGGGAGGCAACAAATACGTTTTAAGGAAATCGTGCGTAGCATGAGCTTTGACTAATTCTGCTTCATCTCCTTTCTTGTTTTTCTCTAGTCATTTTATTTAATTAATTTATTTTAATTAAGTTTCGTTATTTTCCGAAACACACCCAACATTTATACACTCCGATCTGTGGGGACCATATAAAATGCCTACTTCTTGTGGTGCTAAAAGTTTTCTGACCATAGCTGATGACTTTTCTAGAGCAGTTTGGGTGTATCTTCTCGTTGATAAAACTGAGGTGTTTACTATGTTTATGTCATTTTGTGCTATGGTGGAATGCTAATTTTCCCAGAAAATCAAAGTAGTACGTAGTGACAAGGGCACTGAATTTAATTTTCTACGAGAATTTTTCTGTGTATCTGGAATCATTTTTCAAACTTCATGTGTGGCTACTCCGCAACAAAATGGACGAGTTGAACGCAAGCACCGACACATCCTGAATGTTGCACGCAGGGACGGAGGTGTGTGTATGGCTAGGGGGCCATGGCCCCTCCCAACCTTTTTATTTTTTTAGTAGTATTAGTATTACATATGTAATAAGAAAAAAAAAGTTTGGGTTAAAATTACCGGATAGAAGCTTGCATTTGAGATGCTTCCGGGTAGAATTTTTTGATGAACTTTTGTGAATTTGTATTTCTTAAAGCGTAGATTACATCCATCGAATTTCATCTTATATTTCAATCGGTAATTCCATTACATAAATTATGAAAAAATACTGCGCTTTTTATTTATTTTTTGGCGCAGTGTTTCTCAATAATTTATTTAATCGACTTGCCGATTGAGTTTTAAACCAAAATTTGATGTGAATAGTCTACATACCATGAAGAACATTGTCACAAAATTTCATCAATAAAATCCACCCGGAAGCACCAGAAACTTATGCATCCATGCAGTGGATCCCGTAAGGTAATTCTGACAGGATCATTCCACATGAAATAATTACATATATATGATTAAAAATATGACAAAATATGTTTTACTCCTCAAATAGATCTTATTTAGTTCTTTTAAAAATAATTTGATTAGAGTTTGCCAAAGTATGAGTGAATAAGTCCTATTTTGAGAATAAAACAATGATTATCCTCTTTATGAAATTTATTTTTATTTTAGTCCTATTTAGAGATTTTTTTTCTTTGTTCTTTGTGTTCCTTTTTGGCCCCCGCTATGACTAAATCCTGGCTCCGCCCCTGGTTGCACGTGCACTGCATTTTCAGGCATATCTTCCTATTCAATTTTGGGGAGAATGTGTGCTCACTGCGACACATCTCATAAATTGCACCCCGTCGGCTGTTCTCAAACACAAAACCCCCTATGAAATTTTGTTTGGTAAAGTCCCTGATTATAAGGCCCTTCGGGTCTTTGGATGTTTATGTTTTGCTCATAATTTGTGCTCTGCTCGGGGTAAATTCCTCAATCGTAGTCGCAAATGTATTTTTGTGGGATATCCCTTTGGGAAAAAGGGGTGGCGAGTGTATGATCTGGAAATACATGAATATTTTGTCTCTCGAGATGTTAAGTTTTTTGAGGATCAGTTTCCATTTGGTGTTATCACACCCACATTGGTACATGATGATTCCACAACGGATGATCCTCCACTAGTATGAGAATATCCTACGGTAGTGCAGTCTTCTCCTGCATCCGTTGACTCACTTAGCTCTACTGGTCCACCACCAGAGGACATAGCATCTGACAGTGTACCACCACCTGAAGATTTGGGACGGGGTAAACGGGTCAAACTTCCTTATGTGAAACTGCGAGATTATACTACTCACACTATTATTCATGAAAGTCCATTCCCCGCCTCACCTGCGTCGACTGTCTCTTCAGGTACCCCATTTCCTATAGCTCACTATGTTAATTGTGCTAATTTTTCCTCTCGTTATCGTGCATTTTTAGCAGTTGTTTCCAATCACACGGAGCTTGCTTCTTTTCACGATGCGGTTAGAGATCCAGGATGACGAGATGCCATGCGTGCAGAAATTTGTGCGCTTGAACAAAATCATACTTGATCCTTGCAACCTCTCCCTCCTGGAAAACGGGCTTTAGGTTGTCGTGGGGTATATAAAATCAAGTACCACTCTGATGGTAGCATTGAACGTCTCAAAGCTTGACTTGTTATTTTTGGCAATTGCCAGGTTGAAGGACTTGATTATAATGAAACTTTTGCTCCAGTGGCCAAAATGGTCACCATTCGTGCTTTTCTGGCGGTTGCAGCCTCCAAACAATGGGAGCTTCATCAGATGGATGTGCATAATGCCTTCTTACACGGTGACCTCGAAGAAGAGGTATGCATGACGATACCTCAAGGATATACCACCTCCGATTCATCTTTGGTTTGTCATTTGCATAAATCTCTCTATGGTTTGAAGCAAGCACCACGTTGTTGGTTTGCTAAATTGGTCCAGGCACTTCGGGGTTATGGGTTCTCTCAATCCTATGTTGACTACTCTTTGTTTACACGCACACGGGTGACTATCCAATTGAATGTTCTAGTATATGTGGATGACTTAATTATTTCTGGAAATGATCATGATGCGATCCTTCATTTTAAAGCATATCTCAATGATTGTTTTCATATGAAGGATTTGGGTACTCTTCGGTATTTTCTTGGTATTGAGGTAGCTCGAAGCTCCTCTGGTCTCTTTCTCACTCAACAGAAATATACTTTGGATATCTTGTCTGAAACAGGACTCCTTGGGGCAAAACCTGCAACTTTTCCCATTGAACAGAATCACTCCTTAGTCGCAGCACTTAGGCCTCCTCTTGCAGATCCAGAACCTTATCGGCGTTTTCTTGGCCGACTTATTTATCTATCTGTGACTCGGCCTAATCTAGCTTATTCTGTTCACATATTGTCTCAATTTATGCAGGCACCATTACAAGCTCATTGGGATGCGGCACTACGGGTAGTCTGCTATCTAAAAGGCTCTCCAGCACCGTGCATTTTTATGCGTGCTGACAGTGATCTTTCGTTGTCTGGCTGGTGTGACTCTGTTTGGGCTGCTTGCCCACTCACCCGATGCTCTTTGTCTGATTGGTTAGTTTTTCTCGGGCACTCCCCTGTCTCCTGGAAAACTAAAAAGCAATCTACTGTCTCCCGCTCTTCAGCTGAAGCTGAATATCGCGCTATGGCTGCTGCGACTTGCGAACTCAAATGGCTCAAAGCCTTGTTGATCAGTCTTGGTATTCATCATCGCAAGGCCATTCCTCTTTTCTGTGACAGTCAGCCTGCTTTACATATTGCTCGAAACCCAGTTTTCCATGAACGCACCAAGCTTATTTGTTGGGCCGCGGGTATGCAGTGCCAGCAATCAGCCAGCCTGCCGGTGCAATCGAACCGCGTGGCGCTTCGCTTGTGCTATAAAGGAGGAGGAGCGTGCTACACTATCAGCGATTGCTTTTAGTGTAGCGGTAAGCGCAACGATCTACAAGTGGTATCAGAGTCAAGGTCACGAGTTTGACCCCCGCCAACAGCATGATGTGTAGTTGAGGCTGGCAGGTGCTGGGGGGAGACTGTTGGGCCGCGGGTATGCGGTGCCACCAATCTGCCAGACTGCCGACACAATTGAACCGCGTGGCGCTTCTCTTGTGCTATAAAGGGGGAGGAGCGTGCTACACTATCAGTGATTGCTTTTAGTGTAGTGGTAAACGCAACGATCCACAATATTGAAGTAGACTGCCATTTTGTTCGTGATGTTATTAAAGATGGACTTATCTCTCCTAGTTATGTTCCTACTATTGTCCAGCTTGCACATATTTTCACTAAAGCTCTTGGAAATACTCAGTTTCATTATCTTCTGCGCAAGTTGGGCATTTTGAACCCTCATGCTCCAACTTGAGGGGGGTATTATGGGAAGAATTATATTTGGATAGTCAATATTCTAGCATTAATACTAATAGACAAAATCATGTGCAATATTTATGCTTCCTTATTTAGCTTGTAAAGGGATAAGCACATTAGCATATATATATATATATATATATATATATATATATATATATATATATATATATATATATATATCAAATGAGAACAAGGCTTAACGTGAGAACGTGAGAACAACACATTTATCCTGATGTGATGCACAATGAGGCTAGCCTAATGCACTTTTTCACGTCCAGCATAATATTTAGATTATTTACCAAAATATCACCGTTATTATTTATATTGGCTTGTTTGGAGCAAAGTCAAAATGTGCATCAGACGGGCTCTATTGTGTATCACATTGGGTTAAATGTGAGTGTTCTCACGTTCTCACGTTAAGCGCCGTTCTCATTGGAACCGAACCCTATATATAACCGTAATATATATATATATATATACATATATATATATATATGTTTTGGTTCAAATAAGAACATGATCTTATGAGAAAAATGAAAATGAATCTGGACCGTTAGATTTGCTTTATGTGAAATTCAATGTGCATTAGATGAAACTGTAATGTGTATTAGGTGAAATTGAAATGTGCAGCACAAATAGTACAATGTAGTGGCATTATGTGAAGCTAAATTGTGCATTAGGTGAATTTGAAATGTGCACTATATGAAACTAAAATATGCAGAATAAAAGGTACGATGTGACGCTATTTTTGTACCTTTTATTCTGCACATTTCAGTTTCATCTAATGCACATGTGAGTTTAAATTTTAATTCTGCACATTTCAATATTATTTAATGCACACTTCGGTTTCACCAAATGCACAATTCAGATTCACATAATTAAATCCAACAGTTCAGGTTCGTTCTCATTTCTCTCTTAAGATATGTTCTTACCGGAACCGCTCCCTATATATAGAAAAGGATGACACCCCATCCCTGAGAATCCCCCAACCCCGACCGGACGGTACGTTGGGAGGATGTAAGTTGGACTATAATCTCAATCTACAGATAGAGAGTGAGACTATAATCCCTATATACATATATATATATATATATATATATATATATATATTGATGGAGTATATGGGTCTGAGCCCCAGGACCCACATACTCGGAAGAACAGAGCACAAGACAACAGAGTGGCGCCCTCATCGGCCAAGACGCCCCCGTCGACCGAGAAGAAGCCAACCCGGATTATGATCCTGAGTCCAAGGAACCCGGGTGCCCCCGTCGGCCGTGCCCTCGTCGGCCGTGCCCTCGTCGGCCGTGCCCTCGTCGGCCACGCCCTCGTCGGCCACGAGGACCTCCCAGAATCGGATCATATACTTACTCATTTGTACAGCCCATTAGTGGCTTTGTATTCGGCCCAGTAGCGGTCCAGTTGTAAATGGGCCTCCCGAGCCCAAGGCTAGGGAGCCCAACCCTAATTTTCTCTATAAATACTCCCCTTGGGAGTAGTTATAGGGGTTACAAATTCATTCTATTGAAGCATATTATTGCACTTCTCTCTCTAGCTCTCACTTCTCTCTAGAATCTAGAAGTTAATACTCCATCATTTGGTGCTCTCGTTGAGAGCTAGAACAATCAAGTTAGCACCCTTCGTCGCTACCAAGCACAGCTAACCACTGATCATGGGGAGAACTAAGTCAAACCGCAACCTCGTCAGCAAAGTCATCCCTGAGGACCAAGAGCCCAGGGAGCACGATGAGGACGCCACGGCCGACCAGGTCGGCGGAGGGGACCTCTTCCAGGAGGCCTTCAACCTCACGACGGACCTCCGCAACCAACTCAACGGCGGAGTCCCCGACGCCCGCCTCGGCCTGGAAAAGAAACGAGCTGAGAAAGCGGACCACGCCCCGGCCCAGCCTATGGCCGCGGCCTCTCCGTCCGTAGATCCTCAGGTCCAGGCCGCACTATCGGCTATCATCGCCAGCTTGGCTCAGAATCCCACCGTCCTCAGCGCACTCTTGCCAAGGACCGGGGGAAACGTCACTCCACCTCCTCATCCCCAACCACTGGCCGACCAGATAGGCAACAATGAGGGGGTTGTGGCCCAGGACACGGCGTCGTCCCACTCCCACCCTGCTTCTCCTCTTCGGCCCGGGCAGACCCCAGCGCGTGGAAAAGCCTCTACCTTCAATAGGCTAGGTGACACGCGCCGTCGTCCGGTTTCGGAGAGGATGGCGGGACGGATTGGTGATCCTCGTCCTGGCTCGCCAAGGGAGAGTTTGGGGTCTGTGTCCCGGACAGCGGACCAGCCCCGCCCGGACAAGGGCAAGGGGAAGTTGCACGAGGATGACGTGCGTCACCAGATCAACGCGGCTCACAACGAGCGCCGGAGGAACCAGCCGGGTGCCGCCGCGGCCAACAGGGACCCCCGGGACGAGGTCATCGCCCAGCTGGAAAAGAGGTTGGCTCAGATGGAGGCCAAGCAGTCGGCCAACGTCCCTACGGCCGGCGCCTCCAACGACCCCGGCCTCAACGCGCTCATGAACAAAGTCAGCGCCCTGGAGAGGGAGCTGGCCGAAGGGCGGGGTGACCCCATCATCCAGGTCAGGACTAGGACCCCTTTCACCAACAGGGTCCTCTCGGCCCCCATCCCTGAGAAGTACAGGGGGAACGCCATCAAGTCCTACGATGGCCGATCAGACCCCCAGGAGCACTTCAGCCGTTATCAAAACAACATGCTGATGTTGAACGCGTCCGACGAATACCTCTGCCGTTGGTTCCTCTCTACTCTCGAGGGGCCAGCGTACGAGTGGTTCAACGGGCTGCCAGAGGGAAGCATTGACTCATGGCAAGATCTCGCCCAGCGCTTCCTCACTCACTTTGCCGGGAGGAAGCGCGCCAAGAAGTATTTCACCCACCTCCTCTCCGTCAAACAGCAGCACGAGGAGTCCCTCCGGTCATTCATCGACCGGTGGACGAGGGAGACCGAGGAGGTCGAGGGGGCCGATGAGCGCACCCTCCTCGCCTTGTACCAGGGAGCCCTCCGCAGCTCCCCGTACGCCAGGAGCCTCATCACTGACCCCCCGAGGTCGTACGCCAAGGCGCTCCAACGCGGAGGCTTGTATGCCGACGCCGACGAGCTCCACAATCACAAGAGAGAGGGGGGCCATCCCCCCAAGAAGACAAATCCTTCGCCGGCCTCGGGTCCATCCCCGGCCGGCAAGGGTGCCCAGGGCCGCCACGGCTCTGGTGGACAAAGTAAGAAAGACCGCCACTGGCGGCCGAGGCTGGAACGGCCGGGGGTAGCCCTCACCCACCCGGTCGGCACCATCCTCGATTATGCCGAGAAGCACGGCCTCATCGAGCAGGCTCCTCGGCCGGCCGAGGAGGTCCTGGCCATCCAACAGGGCGGCACGTATTGCCGGTTCCACAAGAACTCGTCGCACAACACCGACGATTGCATCACATTAAAGAAGGCCATCGAGCGTCTTATTCGCCAGGGGGAACTCTCCCAGTTTGTCAAAGGTGGCCCACGTAAAAACACTTGGGTAAACACCGACAAACGTGGGGGCGAACCCTCTGCGAAGAAGCGCGAGATTGGTAGACTCAGCGACGACGAGGACTTCGAGGAGCCTCCGCCGAAGAAGAATCACATCCACCTCATCGTGGGCGGGAACACTGGGGGGGACTCCGCCACTCAGAGGAAGAAATGGGCCCAATCCCTTTACATTGGAGAGGTGTCCCACGTTCCCCCCCAGCCGAAGAAGCAGCGAACGGAGGCGATCACCTTCACCAACAAGGATCTGCCTCCGGGTACGGAGTCACACAGGGACGCCCTCGTCATCCGATGTGAGATCGGTGACTCCATCATCCACCGCACTTACATCGATACGGGGAGCTCCGTCAACGTGATGTACCTAGACACCTTCAAGCAGCTGAAGCTGGACAGAGCTCTGCTGAAGCCGATCAAGACCCCGTTATCCGGCTTCACCGGGGACTCTATCGACGCCGAGGGCACGATAGTCCTCCCCGTGGAAGTCGGTGACGGCCCCCACCATGCCAAAATTGACATGGAGTTCATGGTGGTCAACCTCCAGTGCGCCCACAACTTGATCTTGGGCCGGCCAGCGCTGGAGGACTTGGAGGCCATCATCTCCATGAAGCACCTATGCTTGAAGTTCCCCACCAATGACGGCATCGGCTACGCCAGAGAAAATCAGAGGATAGCCAGAGCTTGCTACCTCAAGCTGACGAGGCCGGCCGAAAGGGAAGGACAGCGGATAGATACCATCACGGCCGCCGCCATGGACGAGGAGAGGCCACATGCGGAGCCGGCCGAGGAGGTCGAGGAAATCCCTCTGGATACCTCCCGGCCGGAGCGGGTTCTCAGGGTCGGAAAGCAACTCCCCCAGGACCAGCGAGACGCCATCCTCCTCGTCCTACGGTCATACGCCGTTGTCTTCGCGTGGGGCCCGGACGATATGCCCGGCATCAGCCGCCAGGTGATCACTCACCGGCTGACCGTCGACCCGGCCTCCGCGCCCGTCAAACAGAAGCGGCGCTACTTGTCCGCTGACAGGCGGGACTTTGTCAAAGGGGAGGTCGCCATGCTCCTATCGATCAAACATATCAAAGAGGTGAAGTACCCAACATGGTTGGCCAACGTCGTCCTCGCACAGAAGCCGCCGACGTTCAGAATGTGTGTTGACTACACTGACCTGAACAAGGCGTGCCCCATGGACCCGTTCCCTCTCCCCAACATTGATCAGCTGGTGGACGAGACGGCGGGGTGCGAGTTGATGTCGTTCCTCGACGCTTTCAGAGGGTACCACCAGATCTCCATGCATGAAGGGGACGCCGAGAAGACGGCATTCATGACCCCAGAGGGAATCTTTTGCTACCTCGTCATGGCCTTCGGACTCAAAAACTCCGGCGCCACCTACACTAGGATGGTGGCCAAGATCTTCAGGGCGGTCCTTGGTCGGACGATGGAGGCGTACGTCGACGACATGATCGTCAAGAGCAGGCAGGCCACCTCCCACGCCGACGACCTCCGGGAAATCTTTGAGATAATGAAGGAATTCAGGCTCCGCCTCAACCCCAAGAAATGCGCCTTCGGCGTCCAGGGTGGCAAGTTCCTCGGCTACATGGTCAGCCGGAGAGGCATCGAGATAAACCCGGAAAAGACGCAGGCCATCATCAACATGGAGCCGCCCCGCAACGTCAAGGAGGTACAGCGACTGACGGGGCGCCTGGCGGCCTTGAACCGTTTCCTCTCCAGGTCAGCTGAGAGGGCAATCCCCTTCTTCCAGATCATGCGCAAGGCAACCAGCTTCAGGTGGACGACGGAGTGCCAGGAAGCATTCGACGAATTGAAGAGGTACCTGTCGTCCCCACCCATACTCTCCAAGCCCAAAGCCGGCGAAACCCTCTTCCTGTACTTAGGGGTGAGCACGTCGGCCATCAGCTCCGTGCTCATCCGCGAGGACGAAGGGGTGCAGAAGGCCATCTTCTACATCAGCAAGACACTTAGGGAGGCCGAGCTCAGGTACTCCCCCATTGAGAAGACGGTGCTGGCCATCGTCCACACCGTGAAGAAGCTGGGGCACTATTTCCAGGGTGTTTTACCAATATACGGGAAAGGGGGAGATTGGTTGCCAAAATACGGGGATTTATCTAGGTTTTACCAAATAGGGGGAGTCGGAACACCCAATTCCGACTACAAGAGGGTTTCAAAAAAAAGACCTAACCTCCTGTCGGATTAGTGAATTCCGACTAGGGTTTTTTTTTGTTTTTTTGGTAAATTTTTTATTTTAATTCGTAATTCGTAAATTTTTTTATTTTAAGTTTTAAAAACTAAAAGTTTTAAATTCTAGGGCTAAATTCTATCCATTCCAAATTTTAAAGTTTTTTAAGATTCATGACATATTTTTTAAAATGAAAACTTAGCATTTTCGTTTTTTGAGTAACAAAACATTTGATTGCTTTATATTATTTTTTAATTTAAAGTTTTTAATTTCCAACTAAAGTTTTAAACTAAATTGGCCAATTTCATTCATGTTTAAATTTTTAAATTGGTCGAATTTCTCTTTTTTTAATTAGTCGCCAATTTAATTTTTAAATTGGCCTAAAGTTATAGTTTTTAATTTTATTTTTTTAAATCCATTTTTAAAATTTTTATTGTTGTCGGAAGCCCCAAATCCGACTGGAGGTATCAGTTTACCGCCGTCCGATTACGATCCAAGCCCCTCCTCTCTTTTGATAACAGCCGTGCGATAGGGATCCGAGCCCTTATTGTGTTTCTTTGGTGGTAGAGTTTATTTTTTGTACAAATGTGGAATAAATATGGAATTATCTAATTTTGATCTGATTGAACTTATCTGATTATATTTATCTGATTAAATTTTATCTAATTGAACTTATCTGATTATATTTATCTCATTAAATTTTATCTGATTGAACTCATCTGATTATATATATATGATTACATTTTATGTAATTAAATTTATCTGATTATATTTATCTGATTAAATTTTATTTGACTGAACTTATCTGATTATAGTTATCTGATTAAACTTTATCTAATTATAGTACATTAGTACGTACTGGTTAGCTTTTTTAATATGTTATTAAATGAATTTTTTTATCATCATTACTAAATGAATTAATTAAAGAATTTTGGAAAACTATGGATCTAGGACCCGAATGATCGAAAACAATCAATTTAGTGCGAGTGAGGTTTGATCAGATAAGCAATGTGGAATAAATATGGAATTATCTAATTTTGATATGATTGAACTTATCTGATTATAGTTATCTGATTAAACTTTATCTAATTATAGTTGTTGTGCAAACTAAAAAAAATCAATAACTACAACAAAGAGAACAAATATTTCATTAGTTCAAAAAACCCAACAAGGTATACATTACAATATTACTCATGTCCTCTCCTTGTAGCACGCAAATCCATTTCATTAGGAAATCGAGTTCTCTGTGGCCTACCGGCTCTAGCCGATCTATTGTTTGGGGGCGGGAGAAGTGTATGCGATGTTTCTGCCATGACATTGAGGTAATTATTAATAGGCATAATATCGGAAGCGTACGTTCGGATGTAAGCATTTAAGGAATACACAGCTGGGATGAGGCTGTCTACGGTTATTTTTAAAAACCGACAAACCGCATACGCGTGAACACATGGCATCCCGTTCTGCTTCCAATACTCACACCCACATTCCTGCCTTGTCAGATCGATTGTCACTGGATCATGCGAACCAATAGCTACAGAGTAAATTCCCGTTGTTCGATTGTGCGGGACAATAGTTGTGTGATACCTACGCTGTGACCGCTCAAGAACATCCTTCCATATGTTCTGTGGATACAAGAATCCAGCTTGGTGCCACATTATTCCCGCATTTCGTCGATCGGCAAATAGTTGGACGACTTTATCGAATGTGGCCTTTACTAGTGCTGTGATAGGCAATGTGCGGCATCCCTTTAAGACATTGTTAAAACTTTCAGAAAGGTTTGTCGTCAAAATGCCATATCTTTTGCCATCGTCATAGCTCAGGGCCCACATCTCAACAGGAATCTCATTTAAATATAGAAAAGCACTCTCATTTATGTCTCGTATTTGTTGCATACAGTCGTGAAATTCCTGTTCTGTGGGAGTGCTACCAGCTTGCCAACATAATTTTTTCAGTTCCGCGTTCCTAAACTTGGTCATGAAATTACTCCGTATGTGACGGAGGCAATAACGCTTTGAAACTTGTGGCGATCTCAACTCTCGCAAGGCTCTAAATGCACTTTCAATTCCTGCATGACGATCAGAGATAATGCACACACTACGGTGATTTCCAACCACATCACGCATAACCCTTGCAAAGAACCACGACCAGCTGTCAGCATTCTCACTCTCAACAACAGCATATGCAAGAGGAAATATCTCACGGTTAGCATTCATGGCTACCGCAACTAGAAGAACTCCCTTGTATTTGCCATATAAGTGAGTGCCATCAACCGAGACTACGGGTAAGCAAAATCTAAAACCGTCTATAGAAGCCTTGAATGACCAGAACACTCGGCGGAATTCAGACGTATCAGGAGTGCCGGCCTGTTGTGATTGCAAATGAACAACAGTCCCCGGATTTGAAAACTGTATAGATTCCAACAACATAGGAAGTTCATTATATGATGCCTCCCAATTGCCGAATTTACGCTCCAGAGCGATCAAGCGTCCATTCCAAGCTTTTTTATATGAAACACGGATATTAAATTTTTCATATATGTCTGACATTATCAGTTTAATGCTGTAGTCCGGGTCGACTTTCACTTTTGGAGCGATTTCACTGGCTATACTTTTGGCCGTTAGGAGCCTGTCATCCCGAGCCATGACAGGATCCTCCCTACAACTGTGATGGGGTTGATATTTTTTTACTTTCCACTTTTTTGACGTCATACCTTCTCCTGCTTGGATATGCCAAGTGCAAAGGGTCGGGTCTATGCAAACCGCCTTCCAGGACCGTGGCCTTTTGTCAACCGTTCTGAATTGACGAAATTGACGAATGTTTTCTCTCGCCACCGCTTCTTTCAGTGCATCATATGAACAGTAAACTGCGCCTACTTCGATCCTTTCAGGCTCAGAATCTAATGCTTGAACATATGGTTCTTCTAGCTCCACATTAGCCCAGGTGGTGTCTACTACGTCGTCACTATCATCGCTCGTGGATGAATCGACATCACTACTAAAACCTTGTTCATAGTCTGGGTCGTCCGACTCTTCACCCAAGTTTGTGACTGTACAAAGTAGATACATTCATAAAGTTCAATATTATTATTTGGTTTTAATTTATCGGAATATATAAAATTTTTAAGTTATTTGAAGTATAAAATCTTTTTGTGCTCTGGTCGGATTTGGGTGTTCCGACAGGAGTTTTAAAATTTTATGCGCTGTATGCAAATTTTAAGTTTATTTGAATAATAAAAACTTTTTGTGCTCTCGTCGGATTTGGGTGTTCCGACAGAAGATAAAATTTTAAATTTTTTTAAAATTCCACTTCCACTTCCGGTTATTTCATTTATTTGAACTAGAATGTGTTTCTTGTGTAATTAGATAGAAGTATTGAATTTGTGCAGATGAGACAGACACATAGCCAATTTTTACTCTGAAATTCCTATTTAACAATCAAAATTAAAAAATTTACAAATTACTAAATTAACTACTTCTACACTCTCAAATAAAAATTTTAAGTTATTTGAAGTATAAAATCTTTTTGTGCTCTGGTCGGATTTGGGTGTTCCGACAGGAGTTTTGAAATTTTATGCGCTGTATACAAATTTTAAGTTTATTTGAATAATAAAAACTTTTTGTGCTCTCGTCGGATTTGGGTGTTCCGACAGGAGATAAAATTTTAAATTTTTTTAAAATTCCACTTCCACTTCCGGTTATTTCATTTATTTGAACTAGAATGTGTTTCTTGTGTAATTAGATAGAAGTATTGAATTTGTGCAGATGAGACAGACAGATAGCCAATTTTTACTCTGAAATTCCTATTTAACAATCAAAATTAAAAAATTTACAAATTACTAAATTAACTACTTCTACACTCTTAAAATGACAACAAATAAAACCAAATCATTGTAAATTCTATTTAACTTGAACAACACATACCAGGAGATTCGTAGTTCTGAAACGTTTGGCGGTTGTTCCTCCGACCATATACGGATGATGGGCCTTCCTCTCTGGGAGTTCCGTGGAACGTCAAAGTTTGTGGCGGGGTCGCTGAAGCTTCCACGTAAATGTGCAACTCCTCATACTCATTTTTAGCGATCCGGAAAAAATGACGCCATGTCTGCTCATCGTGAATGGGCCATAGTCTAGAAGCAACATATACAGAATTCTTATATTTTGGCAATTTTCCGTAAATTAATTTAATTTCGGAAAATCCGTCGCCTCTAACATGATTTAGAACATTCTCATGTATAGTAGTATAATCATCTGCTTCACTAATGAATAGTACCGCCCTAGGAGGTATGGAGTACTCTATTTCATCATCTTTTTGAGATGTAGAGCCATTCCAATGAACCATAACAACAATATTTCCCTCACTAGACATTTTTATATGAGAGAAGAATGCCTAAACAGAAAATGTAATAAATATATCAAGAGAGAAAGAATGATTATTTTTGGAGTGAAAATTTTGAAAAGAAATGAACTCATTTTATAGGAGCTATTGGGGTACGTTCGGTGACCATATAAATGCAGTTGGTAGAATAAATGAATACAGATAAAACACGTAGTGCAAACAATAAAATGAAAATAAAACGAGTTGGTTGGTAAAATGTTCGAACCACAATTAAACACGTCATTTTTTTAAAAAAATATCAAAATACCCTAGTCGGATTTCCCAATTCCGACTAGGTTTTTAATAAATTTTATCCGCTTTACGCATTGTTTAAAAAAAATCAAAAATACCCTAGTCGGATTCCCCAATTCCGACTAGGTTTTTTTAATTAAATTGGCACTTACCTCTAGTCGGATTGCCCAATTCCGACTAGGGTTTCAACCCTAATTTCGGACTTCCCCTCCAGTCGGAATTGGCAATTCCGACTACCGTAATTTGGTAACCTAAAAGGAACTCCCGTATTTTGGCTTGTCAGACGGGAGATTCCCGTATTTTGGTAATTTTCTCCTATTTCCAAGCCCACACCGTCCATGTGCTGACCCAGCAGCCTCTCGGCGCGCTCATGAGGAGCCCCACTAGCTCCTCGAGGATGGTGAAATGGGCGATCTTCCTCAGTCAGTTTCAAATTGAGATCAAGCCAAGGCCATCTATCAAAGGGCAAGCCTTGGCCGACTTCGTCATCGAATGCACAGCAAGGGAGACGGCCGTCGCCAACCCCGGGCCGGAGCCGGACGACACGTGGACCCTGTTCACTGACGGCTCGTCGGCCGCGAAATCATGCGGCGGCGGCGTCGTCCTCATATCCCCTGAAGGATTCAGAGCCTACTATGCCATCCGCTTCAACTTCAGGGTGTCCAACAACGAAGCCGAGTATGAGGCCCTCCTCAGCGGTCTCAGACTCGCCGCCGGCCTCAAGGCCAAGCACCTCAGAATCAAGTGCGATTCCAAACTGGTAGTGGGCCAGGTGGAGGGATCGTACGAAGCAAAGGAAGGCCGAATGAAGCAGTACAAACAAGCGACGGAGGAATTGCTGAAAGCGTTTGAAACCCATGAGATCACTCAGATCCCAAGGGCCGAGAACGCCGAAGCCGACATCCTCTCCAAGCTCAGCTCGGACACCCCGGAGCACATCTCCCAGTTGGCCAAGATCGAGGAGTTGAGCATGTCCAGTATCCATGCCAGCCCCGTCTTGTGCGTCCACCAGCGACCAGAGGACTGGATCTCCGACATAGCCACCTTCATCACAACGGGGGAGTTGCCCCCGGACGAGGGGAGGGCCAAACTCGCCAAACTCAGGGCCCCAAGCTACACCATCGAAGATGGCAAACTCTACAAACGGTCCTATAATGGCACTCTCCTCCGGTGCCTGCACCAGGACGAGGCCGACACAGCCATGGAAGAAGTACATTGCGGCGTCTGCTCCTCGCACCAGGACCCTTTCAGCATGTCCCGGCGTCTCGTCGTCCAGGGCTTTTTCTGGCCGACGATGGCACGCGACTGCGCTGACCTGGCCAGGAAATGAACCACATGCCAGGTACTCCAGAAGGCCCCTGGTCGGCCAGCTGTCAATTATGCCCCTGTCAGCACCGCAATTCCATTCTCCAGATGGGGGATTGACCTGGTCGGCCCCCTGCCCAGAGCCGCCGGGAATAACCGCTACATCATCGTCGTCGTCGACTACTTCACCAAGTGGGTCGAGGCGGAACCCTTGGCCAGCATCACGGGGGCCAGATGCCAAAGATTTGTTTACAAGAACATCATTACACGCTTTGGCGTCCCCCAGGAGATTATATCAGACAACGGCACCCAATTCGAGGCAGCCCCTTTCCAGGAGCTCCTCCGGGAGTTTGGGGTGAGGCACCGCTTCTCCTCCGTTGCCTATCCTCAGGGCAATGGGCAGGTCGAGAACGCCAACAGAACAATAATGGAGGGGCTGAAGAAGAACCTCCAGGCCGCCGGAGGTAGTTGGGTCGACGAGCTCCCCAACATCCTGTGGTGCTACAGAACCACGCCGAGGAGGGCGACAGGCGAAACACCTTTCGCCCTATGCTACGGCTTTGAGGCGAAGGCGCCCACGGAGGTAGCCATCCCCAGCCGGCGAGTGGAGCAATATGAGCCTGACACCAACGAAGAGAACATGAAGATTGACCTACACCTGGTTGATGAGAGGCGTGATCAAGCTTACGTCCGAGCAGAGAACTACCGGCGTCAAGTGAAATCATACTATGACGCCAAGGTACGTTCCCGGGAATTTCAGGTGGGGGACTACGTCCTCCGCCGAAGGGAAGCAAGCCAGCCGACAGAGGGTGGCAAGCTAGCATTGAAGTACGAAGGGCCCTACATCGTCAGTGCCGTGGTCAAACCCGGCACCTACAAACTTAAACGACTGAATGGGTCCAATGTACCACGAACGTGGAATGTACATCATCTGGTGAAGTTTTATCAGTAATCCGAAGGAGGTGTAGACGGCGAAGCCCTCACCCCTTAACGGGTTACTGATTGAACGCCACCCTCGGCCTCGAGCCACTTATGAATAAAATCATGTTCTGATTTTTTCTCTGGAATTTAAAGTAAAACATTAGCAGGTGCCCTCGTCGGCCACCTTAGAGCGAAAGGCTCAGGTCTGGCCGACATGGCCCCTTGCATTTGCAGCCTACGAGCGACAAGCTCAGGCACTCCATTGTACTTTGTATCAGCGAAGGGCCCAGGCCTAGCTGAGAGAGCACATCGTCCTGGCCCCGTAAGCCTAGAAGTGAAACACTCAGGTATGGCCGACGATGTCCCCAGGACGAGGGGCCCGCAAACGGCCCACGTCTTGAAACAGGAAGCTCACCGCGTCGTCCACGCACCAGATCGCAGGACGACAGGCCTGAAATCATGGCCGAGGTGACAAAATCCCAAAACTCAGGGATGGGCAGCGACAGCCGTTGGAAACCGACCAAAAGTCTAGCCCGCGTCATAAATAGGCGACGGGACCCGCCCTGAGACCACGGACGTTATAAACGAAGTCCGAACCGGCCGAAGGACGAGCACACCCTTCGGCCGAAGCCTAAAAGAAGGATACCCCCCGAAAAAAAAAATATACATGAGGGAAAAAGAGGGAAGCCGACGGTCGCGCACACTTGCCGGCCTCGAGCAATGAAAAAATAAAATCCCCGCAATTCAGGCCCATTTTGGCCAAGTACATATCAGTTCAACACAAGTGTAGTACCACTGACAGGCAACATGGACGACACGTCCACACACTACAACGGAACAATCAAGGCCGATACACACGCCTTTAAAAACCCTAACCACATCGGTTGGGTGACACGCGAGAGGTGACCTTCATCGGCCATGGACCTTTGAGGCACCAACGTTCGGTATAAAACGGCATCGCAATCCTGAGGATGACCAGGACGAAGCGGGCACTTATCACACCCGCGAAAGGATCAAGTAATCAAGAAACAACCTCTACTTGCCACAGCACCTCGGACGGCCGACGCAGGCACTGGAACCATAGCTAGCCGACGAATACAGGACCATCTCCTTGGACAAGCTATTCCTTATCCAACACCCTCGTCGGCCACAAGCCAGACCTTGGCCGGCAGTGGCACCGCGAAGACGTAAACACCTGACATTTCTACTCAGGAAATTATCTAAGTACTCAAATGAATGAATTCTAGCCGAAGCGGGTACCAGCATACTCCAAAGCCGTCAACCACCTACACCTCTACATGTGTACTCGTGAAAAATTCAAAGTCCACAAGACTATGGTGAAGGTGCCCTTATCGGCCAGAACACAGGGATACAAGCCGACAACGACCCTGGATAAAACACCTGGGATGAATCCAAGGCCAGGACGATAAGGACGCCAACGCCTGGACGGAACGGACACTGCGGTCAGGGCTAAAAAGGGAAGCACCCAAAAGGAATAAAAAACACTTGGGAAATTTTGTGAAAAAATCCTAAGTGTTAAGATAGCAAAGGAACACCGGTCAAGCCGACCAGGCCACCAGGCCGAAAGGAAAGCACCTAAGTGGATCCCAAAACATTTAGAAAAATTTTGAAAAATTCCTAAGTGTTATGAAACTACGTCCAAGCCGATCAAGCCACTAGGCCGTAAAGACAGGAGCTACATGGACCCAAAAACACTTGAAAAATTCCTAAGTGTTGACAGTAAAAGCAAAGAGGCATAGGCCGACCAGACTACTGGACGGGAAGGCCAACCTCACGGACGTAGCGGACACTCGCGGGTGACCCAAGTTATGACTTGATACTTAGACAATTTACAGAATTGAAATGACAAAGCAAACAAGCACACAAAGGATTCAAGGCCGAAAAAGACAGCAAAAATTTCTTCAATTGCTAAATTACATTACAATTGGGGGGCACTACGGCCATTACATAATTTGGCAACAAATGAAAAGCTAACTACAATAGGGACAAGCCGATCAAGCCTCCGGGGCTGGCTCCTCAACCTCGTCGGCCCCCTCCTCATCGGCCTCAGCTTCCTGGCCGGCAGCGGCGCTGGTGGCATCATCTAAGAAATCAAATTCGGTATAATCCGGCTCGCCAAGGCCGGAGCTCTCTATGGGGGATTCCCGCTCCGACAGCGGAAGCAAGGCCTGCTCTTCAGGATCCTTCATCAGCTTTGGGAGCTTCAGGTTCCGTCTAGCCCATCCAGCCGTGTAATTCATGGCCTTCAACGCCCGGGATAGCCGCCGATACAGGAGCCTTTGCATCCGCTCTTGGCCCAGGTTGTAGTAAACCGACATCTCCTGGCTGAAATACTCCCGGCCGGCAGGGGATTTCATCCCCCAATTCTCCAGCCTGGCGGCCACCACTTCGTAGCACCAGGGCAGCCTCTCATCGGCCTTCCACCCCTCGGCCAAGAACTTCTCGACGGTCTCACCGGCAGCCTTCACGACGGCGGCCTCGGCCTCAGCCTTCGCCTGGGCAGCCTCCTCGCTCCTGCGCTTCTCGGCCTCAAGCGCCCTGCGGGACTCCGCAAGTTCCCTTCTGCTCTCTTCAAGCTTGACAAGGGCATCGTCCCTGGCCGCGACGGCTTCATCAGCTTTGGCCTGCAGCGCCTTGGCATCCTCCCGGAGCCGGTCAAGGCAAGCTACCGCCTCGTCGGCCGAGGCGGCCCTCTGCTCCAGCGCTTGCAGGCGGACTATCTCCCAGTACTGCCTGTAACACCCCGGGGCCCCACACGGACCCGAGGTAGTTACTCTAGACCTCTAGTACTGTCCCCACAAACCACCACGAGCCTTTACCGCACACTTTGTCCTCACTCATGCGCGCCCTGAGAAACTTCCCAGGGGGTCACCCATCCCAAGACTACTCACGTGCAAGCACGCTTAACTTTGGAGTTCTTGGGTGATGAGCTCCCTTAAAAGGAGATGCACCTCTGTTGGTATGAGTAGTACTATTAATCCGTTTAAATTAAATCTCAAGTGTTACAATCACCCCCACTTAGGAAAGCAACGTCCTCGTTGCGCCCATAAACCAATCTCAATCATATCCCAGAATCTTTTCCCCTGCTAAGTGCCCTGCCCGATATCCAACGGGTCAACACACTGTCGCAGGGTTGCTCTGATACCACCTGTAACATCACCGGTTTCTGAGGATAAACAACTGAGCGACGGGGAAGATCGGAAGGAGTAAAATCGTCACCGCCAAGAGAAGGAAGCACCCGGAGTTGGAGACGGAACTGAATGGACCGGACCACGCTGCTGCCGCCGACTGCTAAGGTTGATGACAGGATGAGAGCTCCAGATCGAAGAGAAACCGCTGGCGATCAACCCTGCGCACACCAGCGTAGCTGCGTTCTACGAACAGTACGTAAAACTTGTTCCGTGCTCTTTTGTTCCGCTGCTCATTTAATTTGTATTTTGAACTGGGAGTATAAATTGGGCCGTGTATTTTAATCAAAGTTGGAGTAAGTAACTGGAGATGGTTGTAGCTTGGCCGAATAAGATTACTGTATGGAGTAATACGAATTGGGTTAAAATGAATAAAGTATAATTGGATGGTTATTGAAATGTAAATGGGATAATTAAACCATAATTGGGTATGTAAGGGAATTGAGTAGATATTAATTGTAGAATTTTAATATTCTTAGAAAGCGATTTCGGTGAAGATCGAAAGGATTCAGTTAGGACTTATCGCGATTTGAGGTAAGTTTCATTGCAATCAAAATTATACCTTTTACCTCGTAATTATTTTGAATGCTCTAATGTAGAATTCGAGTAATTTATTTGTGTGTATTAAAATTGAGTAAATGTTATTCTATATGAAGTGGTTTGTACTTGATATATTAGTTTGTTACTATTGGATTTTGATACAAGTTATTGTATATGATTTTTGGGAGATTTTCTAATGGTGAGTATTTTGGTGGTGTTGTGAGTAAATTGGTTTTTGAGAAAATATATGGGAATTTTAGCGTATTTCGAAAGATATGAACTTTTGATTGAAATTTGAGAAAACAAAGGAAAGCTAATATTTTTAATGGTGACACTAATGTCTATAAGACATAAATATTGAGTTTTGAAAAGACAAGATAAAAGACAGTTTTCATAATTGGGGCACCGCGGGAGGAATCTACAGGTGTCGGGCCACCTTCACGTCCGTTAATGGTGAGGGAGGGTTAGGACTACTATTACTTGAATTGAGAGGTATGAAACAAATTAAATGAATTTTGGAGGGTTCGGTAACCACCCCGAACAATTGGGTATCAGATCCCTTTTTATTAGAGTAGTAGTAGTAGTACCTATTCTCTTAAGGGTCTTTGAACCTAGAACTTAGGGAGTATATCCCATTTGGAGTAGGGAGACGTTGACGTCAGAACTACTTAGACTTCATACTACTCGGAGGGCTTGGAATCCCTTTAGGGGGTGTGCACACTTAAGGTAGAAGTCTAGATTCTAATAGAGGAGATGAGGTACCGAGAGAAGATCGGAGTGACCGTACAAAACAACGGTTCACTGGGCTCAGGAATCGAGGTAACGCTTGAGCACCGCCCGTCTAAATGACTAGGAAGATTAGCTATAAAGCTCTTTTGAGGAAAAACAAATAATTTTGTATTTGGAGAATTATTCTTTGGAATACTTACAAGAATTATTGAAAGAACCTTTTGAAAATATTATCACTCTTTTTGAAACAAAATTTTTGGAAACTCGCTTTTTGTATATATAATATACAAATGCTTATTTTTCAACAAAACTATTATTTTACGGGGTTGGGTGGGATTTACTTAGCGAAAGCTAATTTTTGTGTTATTTGTTTCTTTCATTTTCTTATGCTACAGATGAGGTGATATATGAAGATTGATGCCTTGAGATCGCTCCTAGAAGACTTTTAGAGTAGCCTCGTTTAGAATAAACTCTGTTAGATTTCATTATTTCAAATGTTGAATTTAGTAATTGCTTTAGATACATTTATGTTGAATTTAGCATCCAGTCAGTTTAGGCTGGGTGTGGCGGTAACACGCCCCTTTTTCTTGTTATTGCTTATTTCCGCTGCAAACAATTTGAAAGTTTTGAATAAATGATAAAAGCTTATTATTTCTTTAAGTATTATGTTGGGAGGGAAATTTGGGGGTGTTACACTGCCTCTTATGGCTTTCCATAAGCATGAAGGAACTCTGCATAAGAAAAACAAAGGTCAGGCAAAAACTCTACATAAGACGAAGAGAGACAAGAGTATAAGGACAATCACTTACTTGGACGAGAAGATCCATGCCGCCCTCATAAATCTTCGGGTCCTCGAGCTTCTTCAAATGAGCCCGATCTTTGGCCGGCATGGCCTTGGCAAGGACGACGTGGCCGGGGACGAGCTCATTAAACACGCCCCCGCCGACGGGGTACTCTATCACTTTCTGATAGGTGTCACCGGCGATCTCCTTGCCGGCCCTCTTCGTCCGTGGTTCCTGGACGAGAGGCAGCGCTGGGGCGGCATCACCAGCAACAGTAAGGTCCACGACGGGACCACCATCGCCCACGCTGGGGACAGTAAGCGTACCGGCCTCACTAGCCGGAGAAGGGGAAGGAGCCCTCTTCGTCTTCTTAGAGACGCTCACGCCGGCCTCGGTCAACTTTTTCTGGCCGTCAGTGGCCGGTCTCTTCTTCTTGGATGGGGCAGGCTTTGGGGCCGCATCTGCAGTTGCCCCGCTCCCACCGGCCGCGGCACGCCTGGCCGCTTCGGCCGCCTTAGCAGCAATCTCCTCGGCCGCTTTGGCCTTCGCAATAGCCATCATGGAACGGCGGTCCATGACAAAATCTACAAGGGAAAAGCACAAACAGATTAGTAAAGCAAAGGACAAAACATAAAGACAGAAAGCCGAAGAAAGAATTACCATCGGCCTCAGCAGGAATGCCCAAGTCTGGGCCGTCGGCCTCCTCAAAGGTGGTGGTCATCCTCGGCCAGAGTTGGAGGTCATCCTCCTTGTCACCATAAACATAGTACCTCACGAAGCCGAGGGCGGCCATCTTGTACTCGGTGATGTACTCTTTCACGCTCCTCGGCCCCCCCTCCAGGAAAGCCTCCACCTGAGCGTCCAAAATAGAGCTCTTCGGCGGATCATGCAGATTAAATCTCCCGGTGTGGCCGAGGGAGGGAAACTCGGTGCCACTCTCACCGATGGACACAAACACGAACTTGCTCTTCCACCCATGAATGGACGTAGGCAAATCCGTGAAGATCCTCTTCTTCGGCAGCTGCTGAAGAGTCGCGTAGGCCGCACAGTTCTTGTGGCTTCCTCGGCCTATCTGGTACAGATTCATAAACAACGCCGTTGTCGGCTTGTAGCTCAACTCCTCACACCGGAGCAAGAACCCCACCATCAGGGAGTAACTGTTCGGCGTCAGCAAGGCCGGAGGAAGCCCTACCATATCCAAGTACTCAGTAATGAAAGGGTGAAGAGGAAACCTCAACCCCTTAGCAAAACTCATCGGGTATACTCCAAAGTATCCCGGTGGTGGAAGAAGAACATGGTCCGTCGGCTTGGGCGCCCTAACCCGCCCGAACGGCCCCACGTACATCTGGGCAACCAGATAGTCGGCCGCACTGCTCTCCGGCTTTATCAGGTAGATGTTGGTGAGATCCAAGTAGGAGACGCCGGGCCCACTCTTCGGCCTCCTCACTCTTTTCGGCTTGGCGGCTCCCTTAACGGCGGACACCGGCCTCGGGCACGGAATGACAGCAGAAGTGGACGCCCCGTCCACCACTCGGGACGCATCTACGTCCTCACCCTTTGAAGAGGATGCGGACTCCTCATCCTCGCCCTCCTCGTCCATCAGCTCCGCGGACTTGTATGGACTTAAACGCTCAATCTCCTCCTCAAACTCCTCGAGCACCTCGTAGTCAAGCGACCTCGTGGAAGGCTGGTCGTCGTAGGGGTAGTAGTCGTCGTTCAAGCTCTTCATTACTACTACGGGCTTAAGGAGAACTTACGATCTAAAGGTGTTTAGATGCCTAACACTAGATCAACTACTTACGGAGCAAAATATGAAAAGCGAGGAAGATCGTGATGAACACTAACCTCAAACAATGACGAACACGAAGAACAGGCTTGGGAGTTTATCTCTCTAGAAAATCGGCCAGCACTTCGACAAATTCAGAATGCAAACGTGATTTTTCGTCGGAGGGGAAGGGGTATTTATAGCCCCCCCCCACAAACGGTCACTACACGTGGCACTCTCCCAATGGCCACATCAACGGCCACCACTGGGGGGCCACCACGTCACCAACGGGCCAGGACCAACCCATATCAACGGCCCACTGGCAAATCAGACACTACGGCCTACACACGCTCAACGGCTTTACAACTGCCAGCAAGCGCCCACAACGTCCCATCTGCTTGCCAATATCACAAATGCCAGACAATAAGTGGACGGCAACGGCCAGGAACGTAACGGCCACAGAACAAAGGGGACAAATAGCCCACAGCCTTCGGCTCCTCGTAATAACCCTTGATGATAACTCTCTACAAGCGATCTGCGCACAAGGGTTCTCCCACAGGGTTACCTTGGCCAGAAAATCGCCATGAGAATTGGATTCAGGGGGACTACGGCGAGACCGCTTCGGACAGGGACTCAAGCAACTCCTTCACCCCTCACACTCTTCGGCCTGAAGCAGTGGGGGACTGGGGGACTACACCGGCCTCAACAAAACAAAAGAGTGCGAATAAGGTAACCACAAAGCATGGCCACATCATCCATGCAGCACAACGGAACTTCATCGGCCAAAGGCCCATAACGTCACTAGCAACGGCCAACAAGCCACTAGAGGCAAGGACACTCATCGTCCTCCGCCAACAATTAATCTTGACGGGCCCTTCGGCCAAGAACACGAAGGCCAACCAGCAACGGCCAAAAGGAGTGCGCGAGCACCCTCATCGGCCACCCAAAGGAAAGGACGCCATCATCCTCAAAGCAAGGAACAACCTCACCGGCCCAAACGTAAACTTCAACCACCAACGGCCAGGAAAGGGAAAGCGCGCCTTCAACGGCCACCGTTGAAAAAAGGACGCTCATCGTCCCAAAACAAATTAAGGAAACAACGGCCTCCCCGCCCACAGCGAGGAACAGGATCACCAAAGAGGACACAACGCCAACGCCGCAACGGCTAACGGCCTGGAAATGCCCGCGTCGGCCAAAAATAACAAAGCACAGAAATCTACTCTCCTTCACTTCGTCTACATCTCAGCTTAGAGAGTGGGGGACTCATGATGGAGTATATGGGTCTGAGCCCCAGGACCCACATACTCGGAAGAACAGAGCACAAGACAACAGAGTGGCGCCCTCATCGGCCAAGACGCCCCCGTCGGCCGAGAAGAAGCCAACCCGGATTATGATCCTGAGTCCAAGGAACCCGGGTGCCCCCGTCGGCCGTGCCCTCGTCGGCCGTGCCCTCGTCGGCCACGAGGACCTCCCAGAATCGGATCATATACTTACTCATTTGTACAGCCCATTAGTGGCTTTGTATTCGGCCCAGTAGCGGTCCAGTTGTAAATGGGCCTCCCGAGCCCAAGGCTTGGGAGCCCAACCCTAATTTTCTCTATAAATACTCCCCTTGGGAGTAGTTATAGGGGTTACAAATTCATTCTATTGAAGCATATTATTGCACTTCTCTCTCTAGCTCTCACTTCTCTCTAGAATCTAGGAGTTAATACTCCATCATATATATATATATATATATATATATATATATATATATATATATATATATATATATATATTACGGATTTACGGTTGTAATCAAAAGGGATGACCAAGAATAATATCAGTATTATATTCAATCCTTTATTAGTTTATTTCACAAGATGATCAACATGAAAATAGTGAATTTCAAAGTAAAAATCCCATTTTCGAACTATACACACAGATAGCAAATGATATAGATATACTCCGTATGTTTAAGGCGCTGGTATTATTTTGTTATTACGACATTGCTAATAATGGATCTGATTAAAAGCAAAAATAAGGAGTTGAGTAATATACTCCGTATGTGTGTATGTATATATCGTACGACCTTTTAGTTTGCTTATCACTTTTACCAGACTTGGCGACAGATTCGCTGATCTATTACATTATTACAATGACATGAAACAGTAAAAAGTTCATAAAGTTTCATAAGTCTAACATACACAATACATACAATAATTAATCAGTAATAACAATAATAAGAGGAATCAAGTACTGCGTAATAAATAGCTCCCTACATACCGATATTAATATTACTCGTATTATGTTATTAATTATTACTACATTGCTAATAAGGGATATGAATTCATTAACTAATTAATCAAAGAAAAAATAATTCTAAACAAGAAAATGGTGGGCAGGGCAGGGCAGGCCGGCCTTCTGGTTAATTTGGAATCCAATGCCAAGGACCACTGCAAGCTATTAGCTCTCTCTCTCTGATCTCAGGGGTTGAAGATGACATTACCACATTTGCATTTCCAGCTCATAGGCTTGTAGTTGGAGCTGTAACTGTCATCATCTCCCCTGCTACTGGTGGTCCGGGCAGCACCAGCTCTTGAAGAAGAAGAAGAAGAAATTAGCGTCTTGATTCCATGTTTGCTGTTCTGGGGATTTGTGGGAACTTGAATCGCTTCACATTCCTGGCAAGAAACACATCTCCGCTGGCACCGCGGCGGCCTCGACCCCATCAACGACCCTCTTTCTCCTCCACTGCCGCCGCCATTGGAGCTGCTTGTAATAATAAGAAGGTAGCCGGAGATCAGGAAAATCAGCAGTCCGACTGTTCTTGCGGCGGCGCTTCTCATATTCTCCCAAAGTTACAATCTTTCCCGGAAATTAAAGAAAAGAAATCATCAAGAACAGGGATGGGTGAAAGTGATAGAGGGAGCTTCACTGATCTTCATATTTTCTTGGAGGTCCTAAGCTAGTTAGGTAGGGTTATTTCAGTAAAAAAATGTGGGGGTTGGGTGGGTGGGGTTGGGGTTGTTTTCTTGAACTTTGAAGGTAAAAAGGGGAGAAGGCAAGCCTGGGAGAATGCGCTTTGCAGCCTTTCCCAATACAATCACAGATTCATTCAAGCAAAAGCCAAGAATTGCATGCAGAGAGGTATGGGAAAGGAACACAGAAACAAACATATAAAGATTGAATTTTGTGGTGTTGGGAGGGATAATGGGATGAGTGAATGAATGAATATTGCATTTGCAATATATATAAGTGTGTATATATGAGTGTTTTTGTGTGTATATGTCTTCGTAATTGTCACACAGTTACAGCTGTGTTTTATTTATTTATTTATTAGGATTGGTTTATATTTGCTGGGCTTGATCTGCTCTGAACTTTTTGAAATTACGATATATATTTTGCCCGAAATGTGAGATTTCTTGCAGGAGTTGGTTTCAACAGTCATCACGGTGCCTTTAATATTTTATTCTATTTTGTATTTGTGCGCTGCTTAGGTCAACACGTAGTCTCTGTTTGGTTAGCCGGAATACACAATGTTAATTGCTAAGATGGATACTTATGTGACCTCACATTATTTCGCATTTCAACCAGCAAATTCTTACATGGTGACTCACATAGACCAAATTAGCTCATTTGTTGCGCTTATATTTGTTAAATCAAATGATGAACTAACAAAGTGAGTAATTCTTGGTGTCCCCAAATTTGTACACAAACTGTATATCGTCTGTGTGCACAACATTTTGGCATAAGTCCCGCTCTTTTTCAAACAAATTGCATGTGTACACAGACAACTAGGAAGATGTGTACAATTTGTGTACACATTAGGGGTACACCTAGTATTTTTCAGAAAAAGTTGACACTAAGGATTTTTTACTTGGTATGAGATTTTCTGGTCTGATCTGATCTGAATTGTCCGAGTCTAATCTGGTTTGTTCTAATTTGGTCTGATTTGGTCTAATCCACTACGTGATTCTAGTCGAATCTAGTCTGAACTGATCTAGGACAGAAAACAATTCTAGTAAAAATATCATAAATCAAGTTATAACAAGTACATATATAATTGATCTGAATCGAGGAAAATTTCTTAAATGATGACCTTTTTATCATGTCGCTAACCTGACTAATCACACGAGCAATACTTCATCTCACTTTCACCCGTTGTAAAGCCAATTAATTAAGAGTTTTTTTTGTGCGCATTCAATTCACATAGATTAAGAAAATAAATTTGATTTTACTGTGGAGCGCATTGTTTGGCCCTGTTTGGACACTGATTGTCACTGTTTGGCACTGTTTGACACTGTTTTGCACTGTTTGGGTGTAGGGATGGCAACGGGGCGGATCGGGGACGGTTTTGCATATAATCGTAATCGCCCCGTAACCCAACGGGTAATTTTTACCCAAACCATAACCGCCCCAACGGGTAACGGGTAAAACTTCGGGTAACCGCGGGTAACCACTTTATTACTTGAGTCATTAAATTTTGATATAAAAATAATATTTTAAAAGGCGAAGAATGACATCGCCTAGATGACTCTACACTTCAGATGCCAATTTAAAGATTTGTATACATACAAGACGAGAAATCAAGCAACTTAAATTAATTTGAACCTAAAAATACTTGATCTAAAAAATAATTATTAAAAAAAATGGTAATAATCAAACAAGACTATTAAAATCTATTATGAACTTTCGTTCATACATTATAGTTAGTACATCTATTATCTATATATACACAATGGAAAGAAAAAATCTCATCTTTTAATAGTTGTTAGATAAATAATAGATAAAAATATAATAAAAATATATCTACAAATAAACGGGGCGGGTAATGGGGCGGGCATGTATAAAACCGTAACCGCCCCATTACCCGTAAAAAGAAAACGGGGATTCCCCGCCCCGTACCCGTTACCCGGTCAATGCGGTTTTCCCCATTTTGACCAGGGCGGTTCGGTGCGGGTATTCATCGGTTCGGTCACAATTGCCATCTCTATTTAGGTGTAGATAATTTGCCAAATAGGGAAATAAGAAGAAGCGTGAAGTTAATTTCGGGACTTCCCGAAAAGGAAAGTGGAAAGTTGTTTGAGAATCGGAGGGAGTAGATGAGATTCAGAATCTAATAGATACTTCAAAGGACTCAGGTTTATCTCTCTCAAGTGTCTAAGAGCTGATTCTTAACTATTAATTTTGCATGGACTGACTGTTGCTTTTTTCCCATTTGCTTTATTCCATCATATTCCCAAGCCAAAGCTCATTATTTTTTGGCTTGGGAATATGACAGAATAAAAGCAAATGAGCTCACTAAACTGTCTGCACTTCTTTGTTCTGAAGCAACAATCAGTTCATGCAATTTTTGACGCGATTTTCAATGTGGGTCATCCGGAAACAGTCTCTCTGTGCTTTAGAACATGGGTAAGACTGCGTATATCCGAAACCCCTTACTCCACCGTAAGTGGGAGCCTTTGCAGCACTGAGGTACACATCTCTCTGTGCTTTATTGAACCGGATAAAAACCAGAATACATCCGGTCCGGTTTTCGGCTTTCATATCATGGCGAATCCGGGTCCGATTCCGGTCCAGTTCGATCCGGTGCACACTTCTGGAGGTAATGATAATGATGGTGATGGTGATGTTCAATAGTTATGGTCAAAATTTTTATTTATTTGGGCGTCCGTGTATTTTGTAATGGACTCAAACTTTAGTCACATATGTTTTTTAGTTTTGTGTGTTTGTTACTTCAGATGAATTTATCACTATAGTTATTACACATATTACTAATGCTCCGTATAACATACATTTCTATGGTTGAACATTTCAAGAAGATGGATGGAAAAATACGTACTTCCTTCCTTCAACTATTAAAGAACTTATGTAGTGTACGTAAGAGTTTAGAGTAATTTTTTTTTGAAAGAAATCGGCTTATATTGATAATAGATAATTCAGAGTATGAGTCAGGATGTTTTTACTTGGACTGTAATTTGCTGGTCTGGTCTGGTCTGAACTGGTCTGATCTGGTCTGAACTGGTCTGGTCTGGTCTGATTTCTTTGTATTTTTATAACTATCCAAGTCTGGTCTGGTCTGATCTGGTCTGAACTGGTCTGGTCTGCTCTGGTCTGATCTGGTCTGGTCTGGTCTGGGATTAATTACAGTCCAAGTAAAAACATCCTCAAGTGACAAAAAGAAATCTGACAACCGCTATCCCGTGAACCAGTCTCGGAATTAATCACCTCCAAAGAAGCAATATAATTCGCTGATCCAAAAGTGGGAAACTTAAAGCCATAAACGGTCACCATATTCCGCTCATCCCCCACATCCAAAGTCAACGTCTTACAAACAGGAAGATAAACGAAAAAAACAGCAAAGCAGACATAACAATCTCTCAAACAACACACAAAACAAAAATCAACAAACTTCTGATGCAGCCAAAAACCTCGAATCATTTCTCGGACCTGCGACCTCCCATCTTCCATCTGCAGCTTCGGAGGGCTTAAAGAGCAAAGCCCGCCTCCTCCCGGTTTTTTGTCCCATCCAAAGCCATGTCTTCTTCTTCTTGCTCCTTCTCTGTCCGGATCTCCCTGATATTTCTTCTCTTTGAAACCTCTTCTTTTGACTCCTCCCCACCTCCTTTAGTAAAGCTTTGGGCTGATCCAGTCGTTGCATCTTTCCCCCTTTCATCAATCTTGTCCTCTAATTCATGTACCTCGGTATATCCACCCGATTTGCCAGAGCTCGGTGAACCCTCCAGAAGCCATTTATGACCTCCTATAGGACTTGTTTTCACCCACTACCTGCTCTGAGATGGATCCCAAATCTTTTTTCTAAAACTAAGCCTTCCTCATAATTTAAAGGACAAAAATTATCTGAATGTCCAATAAAACCACAGATGAAACAAAAGTTTGGTAGCCTCTCATATTTAAAATCTACCCAAAAACTTTTTCCATCCTTTTTCAGATTTGTCCCTTTCTTCAAAGATTTATCCATCTTCATAAGGACCCTAACCCGCATATATGGCTCTAATTTATCACTCTTCTGAAAATCATCATATTTAACAAACTGCCCTATGAAGTTTCCCACACGTCGGGAAACTTTTAGGAACATTATGAATCTGAACCCAAAACTCTGCCGCATTTAAAATAATTTTGTGTGATATATCATCAGGCATAACTTCTTTAAACATCACCAAACTGCGTTCAAATTGCCACATGGACCCCCACATCACCAAACTACCTTTTTTCCCCGATCTCTTTAACCGCCATACGCCCATACCTTTCCCTGGCCTGCACAATGATGACATTATCTCCTTGAGTTCCGCAAATTTAACCTTCCTATCAGTTAATACCTGGCCGATCACCGGGAACTCTTTAGGGCCAATCTTCGCCGGAGTTTCCTCTGCCTCCAGATCATCAAGATCAAGCTCCTCTGAATCTGTACCGATCGGCATCTGCTTGTAGCAATCGACAACAGCTTCCATGTGCGCCTATCCACCACCCAGCTGCTACTTTGTATTTTCGAAAACTGCTCGCCAAAGCTCCCATTTAAATACACCAACCACCGCCCTCACGAACCAATAACTCGACCCGCCGCCACCTCAACCCACCAATTCGTCCAAACCAAGCACCTCTCCCTCCAACCAATCCCACATGCCCCTCGAAAAAACAAGGACGGACAATCATAGGCGTTGCGCGAGGCAACCCTGGAGAGAGAAAAAAACTCCAAACTCACGAAAACGCTTCCTAAATTGGCAACAAGAGTTTAGAGTAAATTAATAAGTCCTTTTAATAAAATAAGGAAGAAAATTTTAATTTATTTAAAAATGTCTCAAAAAGTATATGTGATGTTCAAATAGTAACATACCGTAATAGTTTCTAAATTTTGGAAAAAACACAATCCCCCTCAATTTTTTTTAGGTTTTTCTTGGAGTACTATTACAAAAAATACTAACCAATGAAACTATGACTACTAAGTATTTTTTAAACTTCAAGAAAGTAAATATACATGTGGTGAAGTAATTGTCTCACACTAGATTAGTATAAAACAATAAAGCACTATATAAGATCCTTGCTACTCCAATCATGTTAACTTTTTGGAATGAAATTCCAAATCTTAACATGATATCAAGGTTAAATTCGAGTGTGTTGTTATTGTTATCGTATGTTTGTTCATTTATAGCCGTAGTGTTGTCTAGTCCGCTTTGGGATAAGGCTATTAATGAGCCAAGCCGAGCCCAAATACGTAACTAGAGCTCGATTTTGAATCGATTCAGTAATTAGAGTGGTCTTCGAGCTCAGAGCTTGACAAGCTTAACAAATGAGGCTCGTGTTCACCTTGATAGACGTTCGATATTCAAATTTAGCGCTCAACAAGCTTACAAATATTTTGAATGTGAAATTTTAGATAATGCACGATCATTAATAAGCTGATCACGCTCGAATTATTCTACATGTACATACTCGGTTCATTAATAATCGTATTTAAATTTATGGAATCATACTAGTTACATTAAAGTATTGACATATACTACCTCCGTTCTTAAATAAATGCAACACTTTGACTTTTACACTATTCACATGTTCTACTTTGACTACGTTTTATTTATTAATGTTATAATATTATTTTATGAAAAAAATATTGTTAAGTGTGAAATGTTGACTGTTGCATTTATTTAAGAATGGAGGAAGTATATAACTGTACTTATATAAATTCATGTTGTTCGATAGGCTCGAGTTTGAACCGAGCTGAATATTACTCTGCTCGAGCTCACCTCGATTAATTATTCAAATTTAATGCTGAGCTCATGTTCGAAACTCGTAAAGCTCAACTCATTAGGTGCGAAGTAGTTGATCTTAAATTTGAATAATTCGAAAAAAATCGATTCATTAACAACTCTAGTCTGGATTGAAGACAGTGTTAAAGTAATTTCTCACACAGGATTGATATAAAACAATAAATCATTATATAAAAAGATTCTCACTACACTCTCCTGTGATGTTAACCTTTTTAAATGAAAAAACAAACCTCAACAATATCTTCAACATCTCATTGGAGCTACCATTACCATTGTTGGTGATGTCACACATATCATGTTACCGTGACGAAGACATGCAGTAGATTGTGTTTAGCTATCTCTTTCTAATAGATTTTCTGAAAAACTTTGTGCAATATTTTCTCAAGAGTGGTGGTTTCTCATGAACTATGACGGTTACTTTTTTGAAAAACATATGAAAAGATGTAGCACATGCACATGTGTGTGAATGTCCGATGAAGAAAAAGTTTGAATAAAAAACTTACACATTTGGAGCACTTTGTCTAGACATGATTCAAAAGTCATACTTTTGTTATTATTTTTTCTATATTATTTTTTGTTAATAAATATTTGAAATGGAACCACAGCCTCAATGACATGTAAACAATTCTACCACTACAAAAAAACACGGGATTGTCAGGGATTTTTGCAGAGATTTTCCAAAATTGGCAGAGAATTTGGCAGGGATATGCCAAATCCGTGCCAAAAAATAGTTTGGCACAACAAGCTATTTGACATGAAATTATCAATAAATCCGTGCCAAATATGTGTCAATCCCGTCTTTTTTTGTAGTGTACATATTGTGTCCAATGTTTCAAAGATACAAGTAACAAGACCAGGCGAAACTGGGTAAGCCAATGCGGTCCACAATTTGGCAGCCGTAAGGCCCACAACTAATTTCTGTTATCACATAAAAGAAAGATTAGGTGTTGGACCTTAAGATGGGAAATGGTCCAACAATGAGCAAAAAGAAGAAAACGGCTCGCCTCCTTTGAAGCCACTGTCCTTCATCCCCCATTCATGCCTAAATCATGGTCCATAGCTTCTCCAACTAACGTATATTACATGTGAAGGTAATAGCTATATATAGTCTACACAAAACAAAGTAAGTTCCAAAAATCTATTGGGGCTAACTAGGCTCCATCTGGCCTTTGCAAATGTGTATGCATTAATATACTACATCTTTCTTAAATAGGTGCAATATATTCACTTTTACACTATTTACATATTATAATTTGACTATATTTTATTGATTAATGTAATAAAAAATTAAATTTTTATCATTCTAAATTTTCAAAATCTATATTTGTAATGTTTTTACTAATAGAGAAATAAATACATTAATGGTCAAAGTTGTCATGTGCAAACATGAAAAGTGAAATGTTGCACTTATTTAAGAATGAGGTAATTTATTTTAGTGGACCCTTAAAAAAGGTTGCCTATTAGTTGTGGCTCTTGGAGATTAAAAACTGCAATAGTGAGGCTAAGCATATTCGTATCAGTGTATGATGTAGATCAATTTTATTTTAAAAAATTATCTTAAATAAGATTGTTCATGAATTTCAAAGTAAGAGTATTAGATTTTGATGCTTTAAATAGAAATGATTACAGTCATGTTTTGGCATTATCGGGTTTAAATATGAAAATATCTTTCAAATTAAACTTGATAGTAATTACGAGATTTTTTCAAATATAATGCTAAATAAAAATTTATTTACAAAATTATGGTGAGGTTAAAACTACTTACCAAAATACTGCTAGAATAAACTCTAGTTAACCAAAGCCGTCAATCCGTTTGGCCACCTTCGGTTAACCTCATTACTCACGCATGAAGCAAGCAACAAATCGGATCAGGAGCCTCTGCCTTGTTTCAACGCAAGGTAGAGTGCCTTGCTTCAGGACAACCGTCTGATCGACAATTCAATGGCCGTAGATCTTGGGGTCTATCCTTTCTTTTATCTCGAAGCCGTCCTTGCCGTTGCTCGACCGTCGGATGCGCAAGGACCCTCCTAGTCGGGTAGAGGATCCCAATCCCAACAAATCAGGCCACCAATATGAAATCACCAACTTAAAAAAATCCTCTTTTGTAAAATGGTTATAACTTTTATATTTATAATCTAATTGTTATAAAAAAATCTATCAAAATTCATAATTTTTTATTATCTTTCATTTGACACCAATATTCAATATATAAAAATACAAACAATTCTGAAGATACAATGAGTAGAGGTTTTGTAGGCTACAAACTTTTTTAAGTCGTAGATCTATGTTTACGGTTTTGATCTCATAATTTTTTAGAGTCCGTTTAGAAACGCTGAAATTGACTGAATCGGTTGATTCTACTTAAATTTATGAAATTCTGTTTGAAGTGAGTGGATTGACTGATACTACTGATTTACGAAAAAAATTATAATCAAAATATTTCTTATTAATAAAATAAAGAAAAAGTTAAATGAAAGAATAGTTATTATCTTTCATATGACACAAATATTATATTTTTTGAATGGTTACAAATTTTTTATTTATAATTTGATTTTTATAAAAAGTATAACAAAGTTCATATTTTTTTTATCTTTCATATGACACCAATATTGAATATATAAAAATATTAATAAATCTGAAAATACAATGAATGGAAGTTTTTAGTCTCAATTTTTTTTAAAAAAAAATTGTGCTCTAAAATTAGGATCTCATAATTAAATATCTCAATTTCATGTTGTAATTAGGGAATTTTATTAATTGATACTAAGATATCGTTTGGTGATCCTGTTTTTAGCTTATCAACTAACGTTTCCACCAAACACCTAATTTTTTATTTCACACGCAGAATTGTGAAATAATAAGATAATGTAAGGATGAAGTTACTTTTATGACTATATTAGCTGAAGTTGTTGTAGAAAATCTTTTTAACTATTTCTTCATATAAATTTTATATCTTATTAATAAAAAATATTTCAAATATAATTTTTTCATAAATAAATAGAACCAGCCAATTCAGTTACTTCAACCACAATTTCATAAATTTTAGCAGAATCAATAGATTTAATCAATTTCAGCGTTACCAAACGGGCTCTTAAAATTTATAAGTTCTTAATTTTAGAACATATATCTACTTACAAAAGTTTGCAGTCTAAAAAACTTCTATTCATCTCTAATCTTCGGAATTATTTATATTTTTATACATTTAATATTGATGTCATATAAAAGATAATAAAAATTTATGAATTTTGATATATTTTTTGAAAAAATATAAGTTATAACAATTTTTTAAAACGAAAGATTTTAAAGTGTAGATCCATTTCCTATTGGCTAGTGCACCAGCACACTTATTGCTTGCTTCCTGCGCGACTAACGACTTAAGCAAAAGTGGTCAAACCATTTGTCGATTTTGTTTAACCGGTATCTATTCCGGCATAATTTTGGTAAATAGTTTTAACCGGTATTACTTTCATAAGTAATTTTTTATTTAGTATTATTTTAGAAAAAAACTCAGTAATTTCTCATCTATGGAGAGTAAAAATATAATACCCATATTTGAATTTCAAAACGTTTTCACTTCTAATTCGAGAACTTTTCCTTTTAATTTTCAATTACAACTTGTTAGCGTAAACCCTCATTTGAATGTTCACGTGTAAATGGTATAGACTAAATAAGGATGCATTTAATTGATATTAAAAAGGATGCATTTAATCGGATGGAAACTTTCCTTTTAATATCGTCTATTTTATTTAGGTAGATTCTATGGTACCCAAAATACTGTTGGGTTAACCGTTGTTACGAAAAGCCGCCACTTGAAGTGGCGGCTCTTCTCTTATAATACAAAAGTCGACACTCCAAGTGGTGGCTCTTCTCTTACGGCCCATTTTGTACATATATAAAATGCAGTATGTTTCAAGAATTTGTTTAACTGCCTTCCCGATTGAATTTTGAGCTCAACATTGGTATGCATAAACAAGACTTGATGAGGAACATGCTCAAAAAAATTCATCAAAAAATTCCACCGGAAACACCCTCTGATGGTGTTGTCCGCGGGGGGTTCCGGTCAGCACGTCATGACAAAAGGGTGGTCCGGCCACCTCAATTTGAGGTGGTTCCCGGTGGTATGTTTTGATGAACTTTTGTAGGTATGTTCCTCATAAAGTCTAGTTCATTCATATCAAATTTAAGAAAAACATTCAATCCGAAATGCCGTTAAATGATTTTTGAAAGATAACTACGCTAGATTATACATATAAAACACAGTTATCTTTATAAAATCATTTGACTGCTTTCCCGATTGAAATTAGTTCTGAAATTTGGTATGGATTAACTAGATTAGATGAATAACATACACACAAGAATTCAGCAAAACATCCCACCGGGAACCACTTCAAATTGAGGTGGCCGGAGCACCCTTTTGTCATGACGTCCTGACTGGAACCCCCCGCGGACAACACCATCAGAGGGTGTTTCCGGTGGAATTTTTAGATGAAATTGTTTGAGCATGTTCCTCATCAAGTCTAGTTTATGCATACCAAATTTCAGCTCAAAATTCAATCGGGAAGGCAGTTAAACAAATTCTTGAAACATACTGCGTTTTATATATGTACAAAATGGGTCGTAAGAGAAAAGCTGTCACTTGGGGTGGTGGCTTTTGTACTATAAGAGAAGAGCCTCCATTTCAAGTGGCGGCTTTTCTTAACCACGGTTAACCTGACAGTATTTTGGTAATTATTGTAAACCCAACGGTATTTTGGGAATTATTTATTTAATTAGCATTATCCCGGGAAAAAAGTGCTAGATCCTTGGGTTAGTTAAGACCTTAAAATAAATTCTTAACATACACATCATAAAAGAAAAAGTTATGCCTTGTTGTTATATACTAGTACAAGATAAGGATATGTATACTTTCATCAAAAGCATTAGAAGAATTAAGAAATCTAGGACTAGCTTATTAGGTGCCTTTAGGGTGTAAAATTAAGTATTTCGTACTATAAATACTATACATATACGTAGTCGTGTCATTTTATTCCTTGTGAAAAAATCTTTAGACCGATCGAACTGGTCGAGGGCCAATAGAAGCAAAAGATTTGATAGGGAAATGATAGAAGGAAGGGATCCGCCAATTTATGTTTCTAATCCAATATATGAGAATGTGTGTGGAGCAGGTGCGGATACACTGATTATTTATTTACCAGGTAATTCAACATTTTTCGTTTTGATAAAAACCATGTACCGTATATATGTCGTATATATGAGAATTGAGAAAGATTGATTAAATTAAGGTGACAACTCCGGTACCCATTTAAAAAAATGGGGTACCATACCTATCATTCATTTGATTGGTCCAAATACGTATATTATTTTTAATTTAGAATTAAATAATTCAACTGCAACACATTCATTGGTCCATGTGGACAAAGGTATGATACCTTATGGGTACCATAGAATCTACCTTAAATTAAAACATACGAAGTATATATATACCATGCATGCACGTTGTTTCAACCTTCACGTAAGACTTTATTACTCATTTACTCTTGAACAAGGGTTTACTAAAACAATCATAAATTTCTAATATATGAATAAAGGCATCCTCATTAGGAGGATTATTATGAGATTAAATTAGTGACATGACAGTTTTTTTAGAGAATTATCAAGTTTATCCCTGCAATGTCAACCACAATGTCTACATCTAGACATTGTGCAGTTGTGCTTGACATTGTGAAGAATAAGGAGAGAGATATTCTATTTATTGTTTTTTCATTGGCTATCTCTCATACCACGTATGCACCGTTACCGTTTTAGCATTGAAGATGCTCTTAAGAATCATCATATCTTTTGGTTATATTCCTAGTCATTTTCTCTTACTCATAACTCTTCAATTGTAGATTTAGTCTCATAAGTGTTTCATATACATGTCAACAATTGTTATATGCTCTTTGACAGAATATTTTTCAAAGATAGTGTAATGGTCGTATCAACCATTGTCATATGTGCTATGACAATTATTGGCATGCGTGTATATGAAAATTTTATGAAAAGTTTAAAAAGAAGAATTTTTTAAGAGCATACAAAGTGCCACATAATCGTGTCATGTCTTTATATATAAAAATTATTTACTTATTTTTATACCTTTTGTTTTTATTAGATTCTATTTTTGATTGCATATTGATATGGAAACAAAAATCCTTATAAATCCACCTTAATTAATTTGGCAAGCTTCAAATAAGTAAAATAATTTTTGGTTATCAAAGTGAAATTCTAATAATGTTTATTGATATGGAAACTAATTTATATTAGTTTACTACACTGAATTAAATAAAAACAAATATGCAAATTAGTTTACTTATTAATTTGACACCTATTAATAAATTAGTAAGCTTCAAATAAGTAAACAATTAAAAATGAAATTAAAAATTATAACCAACATAAAGTATATATATTTTCACAAGTAAATATGTTTAGCTTAGTCAAATAATTAAGTAAATTGTTTTGGTTGTTTCTTTATTCCACACCTAAAATTCAAGTATGCCTTCACTTTTGAAATAGATTCCTAATGCAAATTAGAAAATCTTTATAGGTTTACGAATTCCTACTTTTATTTTAATAGAATGTTTTTAATTGGATTGATTTCAGTTCCAGATTAAATCAAATCAGATCAAACTTTAATAATTATAACAATAAGTCACATAAAAAACAGACATCTAATAGACCATATTAATTCATACCAAATCAAACCCGAAATTTTAATTCAATTAAAAACGTTCTTATTAATGAGTAAACTGTAAGATCTAACAATTAAGAAATATAGATAGATTTTTTTTATTATTGGGTTCATAACAATTATGTTTACTTAAGATGCTTATGTAGAAGACCAATTTAACTTTTTTTCATATATTTTTTTCTTTGTCTCACAAATGGAATATATTTCATATATATTTTTCATGATTCAGAAGATTCCACCTATTTAACCAGAATTCAATCAATTTCAGCAAAATAAGTTAATTCTATTTACTTTAGTATTATCAAACAAACTCTATATACGGAATATTAGACTAAGTTTATTTTTCTTTTAAATCACATTATATGTGATCCGATAGAAATTAAATTTCAAATTAGTTAAATTACATACTGCCCGTACATCGCACGGGCTTGAAAGTTAGTAATATGAATAACAAAAAGGTGACAACTCCGGTACTCATTTAAAAAATGGGGTACCGTACCTATAACTCACTTGATTGGTTCAAATCATTACATCATTATTAATTTAAATTTAAATAATTCAACTACATCATTCTGATTGGTCTATGTGGACAAAGGTATGGTACCTTAAGGGTACCATAGAATCTACCTAACAAAAATTAGTACTCTCTATATTTTAAAGTTTACTACACTTTCCCTTTTTAGAAGTGTTTAAAAGTTTGGTACATTTTCCCCTTTTAGTAACTTTTTCCTGTTAAAATGTTCAATTATACCTGCATTTTCTACGTACTTTTTATCTTGTCTTTCATATTTTTTCAATATCTTTCTTGCTTTGATTACACTATTCATTACCTACCGTAACTATTTTCTCCTTCAATAATGTGTCACCACCTATTGTAACAATCTTTAAAATATGGAGAGAGTATATAAAAAGTATAAAATTAATAGAGAAACATTAAAATTATGAAATAGAAGATGAAAAATAGAAAAATTAATTTAGTCAGTGTGCTTTGACTCAGTATGAAACTCATGGTCTTCAATGTATATCATCATACTTCCAACTTTGTTTTAGTACTCGATTGTGTCTCATCAATATTGTCGGAAAACACCATGCACCACAGTTTATCTTTTTGAGAATTGACTTTGTAAGTTTTATCTTTTGACTTTGTAAGTTTATTCATGAATATAATATAGCAAATAAAAAAGAACTCGGAGCAATCCTTGATGCGCTCTAATAGTAATAGGAAATAATGCAGTCCTCCCCACACTAGTACGAACACTTGTTGTACAATTCTCACACATATTCACGTGAAAAACTTGTCGAAATAAGATAATGTTGCAAGTAATAATGAATTTACAAAAACAAAATACTACCTATATTGCAATCAAATAACTAACAAGGGGATGATACCTCTTAACAAAAGGTAGGTATGACAAGCCATTTAGGAAAAATACAATTGCACACAAATACATCGCACTTACACACTTTTCACACGCAATTTACATTACTTTGTAAAACTATTTACACCAAACAAATAATTTTTGTATCACTAAACAATACTCCGTATTTCACTTCCAAAGAGTATGCACACTTACTTTTTACTTGTAATTCATATTACTTGAAAATTATTTACACAAAACACATAAATTTAATTTTGTCCCAATAAACAATACTACGCTTTCAAATTAATCGCATGTTTTTACAACATTCATAATATCAATTACAATGTAATCTCTCACATACGCACTAACATAAACTATTCATATTATACGTGTCTACACTATTTATATCATTTACAAAAAACTAACATCAATTACACTAACTATTTTTTAAACCGGATTCCAGAAAACATAATCTCATTTACACATCATCTTCTACCGTAGCATGATATAATAATTACATGCTTGCAGGATTGAATAAGGAACATATAAAGCTTCAATTGACCCAAAAAGGAAACATGAGGATCCAAGTCGATCCTCACCATAACAAGAAATGGATCAGCTTACAAAAAGAGTTCACTCTTCCATTAGAGATTGCGACACTAAGAATATTAAAGCAAAGCTTGGAGTTGACATTCTCTACATCATACAACCAACCACTGCCGAGGAGGAGGAGGAGGAGGAGGAGGAGGAGGAGATAAAAAGTGGAATTAGTGTGGCAACAAAGCTGGTGGTGAGATCTACTAAAACACTCTGTAATGTGACACTCATAGCTCTAGTGATAGTTGGTATTGGCTTGTATGTTAATACCATGATCAGATCTTTTAAGGAAGCTAATTAAGAGTGAATAATAGTCAGATCATAATAATGATGATTATGATACAAATGTTTTTATTTTTTCGTTTGATCATTGTTATTGTTGTAGCTTTACTAACTTCAAAATCGTATCCAATAACTAGTAATTTTTTTATACAAAGGACATTTTCACCAAAATATATTATTTTCCATCAAATGAAAAAGTCTTCCGAAAAACGTGTTGCCCACATATATGATTTTCAGGCACAAGTAATTTAATACAAATGTATGGAGAGATCTTTAATATAATACTCCGTATATATGATCAAATTTTCTAGTCAAGTACTACGTAATAAATTTACATGCCTAATAATGTCACTAGACTAAATCAAAAAAAATCCTTAGTAACAATAATAATAATAATATTGGAGCAAAAAATAATAATAAAATATCACATTGATCACACACAAAGACACACACAAATTTGGGGATCGATAGATATACAATGGATCATAGATCTTACATGCATCGTTATAGTGTCAGATATACCTGAACCCAGCATTCCAGCCCAGCTGATTGTGAGGTTACCGTGTTTAGTGAGAGGTCTCGAGTTTGAAACCTGCTAGGCACATAAGGGTTGAAACTCAATGGAGTGAGTTTCAGCCCTGATTACTCCTGACCTCCCAGCCTCCTCCCTCAGACCCCTGGAGTAAAAAAAAAGAGTGTCAGATGTACCTGACCGGAAGATAACTCAATGTGTGTGTAAATTAATAATAACATTATTAATAATACATAGTAATCTTTATCGAATTTACGTTATAGTAATAACAATAACAATATAAACTCAGATTCTAAAGACTTAGATATAATATCGGAAACATCCATGCATATTAGATTAGAAACGTTCCACTCAAACTAGACATTTAAAAGTTTAACTCGGAAACATTTACATAAGACAAATATAATAGTTTTATATTACCTCCATTCCGCTAAGATTGTCTCATCTTTCATTTTTGTCTGTCCAACTGAGACTGTCCAATACCAAATTTCATAACGTTTGTGTTGTTCAAAATCATTTTACTTTATTTATCACTTTATCAATTCAGTATCAACTACATAAACTTACTTTTCGTGGTAACCCACCTCCTCCTCATGTATCAATGTTATGGGGACGGAGATATTAATTAATAACTAGAGATAGTAATTAATACTCTAATAACTACACAGGTGTGCCAGTAAGATCAGATGGTATTATCTTATGTAATTGGATCACCCTGCAGAAGTGATGTTGGGAATATTTTATGGTGTCCAATCTATTTAAATATCTTTGTATTTGAGTATTAATTATTTATATTAAATCGGCAAGAAAAGAATATGGGACCAAAGTTGTCAAACCCATATTCCTGGCATAAAGCTTGTACGCAAACCTGTCTTCGCCTATATATATGCGCATAAGGCTTAGGTTTGCGTTAACTTTTGCTGCATTAACTTTGGCATTCGACCTTTAGAGCTTCAACGCTAACATTATTCTGTAAAGGTTTCCACGGTATACCAGAGAGGGTTTCAACGATCATCATATTGTCATATTATTCTGTGATTCTCTCTTTGTTATATTGTTATATTGCTGTTAGATCATAATCTCTGTAATAGGGACGAACAACTGGTATCAGAGCCGAGCGTGAAATCGATTGAAGAAATTCTGCAAAATTAGAACTTGGTATTGACGTGAGATGATTTTTTTTTTCGAAACTCAAACTTTCTGTTTTTTTTTGGCTTGATCAACATGGTTTGGACGTTTTTCTGCAATCGCTGAATGTTTTGGATCAACATTTGAGATAAAGAAGGCTGAAATTCCGTTTTTAGGATTTTTGAGATTTTGATGTTTTAAGGTTTTTCACAGGTTCTGCGAAGAAGACAGGGTTTTCGAAGTTTTAGAAATCTCGACATTTCAGCAATCTCGATATTTCAACAATCTCGATATTTCAACAATCTCGATATTTCAACAATCTCGACATTTCAACAATCTCGATATTTCAGAAATCTCGACATTTCAGAAATCTCGACATTTCACCAATCTCGACATTTCAACAATCTCAATATTTCAGAAATCTCGATATTTTAGAAATCTCGACATTTCAGGATCTCGACATCAAGATCTCGACATCAGGATCTCGACATCAGGATCTCGAAAAATCTCTCATAGTTCAAATTTCGAGATTTTCAGCAACATCGCACTATTTTGGCCATAACTTTTGACTCGGTGATCGATTTAAGCGAATGATACCTTGTTGGAAAGCTAACGAAAAGATCTACATGAATTTCCGGGTTTACCCCAGAACTCCCAACCACGTGCCCTCACTCGCCGTTCTTGAGGGAGATATCATCAGCTTTCCGAGAAACATTGTCAATCACAGATGTCAAGGTCAAAACTTAGGCAAATCTGATCAAATTCTTCCAAAGCCAAACCAAAGGTCAAACCTGGTCTAAGCTACATATCAAGGTCCAGAAAATTGCAGAAACTTCAATCAACCTCATGTCTACGGTCAACATTCAACAATCAACAGCAATTGACGTCTCATCTCCTTGCACCTGTACTTGTCAAATTCATAACAAGGATGATGTTATTAAGGAACTAAAAGAGAGACTAGACAATAATTACAAGGTCTTAGTTCACTGTCAAGATCAGAAAACCTCATTTAGCACTCAATTGGAAAATGAGAAGGAGAACGTTAAAAGGATGACACTTGAAATGGAAGAGCTAACGCTCAAGGTAGCTGATCTGACTTTTGCATTGCAAGAAACTGAGGCAGAACGAAACACATCAAAGGCAGATAGAGACTTTATTCTCAATCAGAGGAATTCCTTTTACAACAAAATCAAAGAGCTTGAGGACTTGATTGCAAAAAGGCAACAATCTAAGCAAACCATTTTCTTAAACCAACAAAAGGACACTCGCTTCTATAATTCCAAAGCTCGACTCGATCTAAAGAATCCATGTAATCTGGAGAAAATAGATTGTATTCAACTTTATGACTTCAATTACATGAATCTTGGATTGATTGAGAAGATGGTCTATTTTAGTGAAGATGAGACAGCTGCGGAAGAAGACAAGAAAAGAGCTAATCCTGCAGCTGAAGTTCCTTTTGGTTATGATGCTTTGAACGAGAGTTATGACTCGAAAGAGCCTCCGGTGACTCCTGCAGAAGATTTTCCTACCTTTTATCCTGAAAAGAAGACTGTGTAAGATACAGAGGAACCTTCAACTTCAAAGCCTGTAGTCAAACGAGCAAACATGTCACCTCTCATGAGAGTTTGTTGAGTTAACAGAGACTTTTGATAAAGAAAAACGGGTTTTGAACTGGAAAGAGAACAACTCTTGAAAGAAATATCTTTGCTCCGAACATCCTCTCAATCTTGCACAGGGTCACAATCTCCTTCTCCCCCATCCCTTGAAAAATGTATTGAAAAATCAATCGATGATCTTAAATCATCTACCACGCACTCTGAATCTCCTTCTCCGACAAAGGCCCTTGTGAAGAGGAGAGTGGAAAGGAGAGGAGAATGGATATAGAGGAGAAGTTAAGAAGAAGAAAGAAGGAGGAAGAATATCATCTAAGGAATAGGAGCCGATGTTCGAGTGCTATGTACTATGCTAAAAGGAAGACATCTTTCAAGAACCACTACTGTTTGATAGAGTATATCTAGAGAGAAGTGAGAGCTAGAGAGAGAAGTGCAATAATATGCTTCAATAGAATGATTTCGTAACCCCTATAACTACTCCCAAGGGGAGTATTTATAGAGAAAATTAGGGTTGGGCTCCCAAGCCTTGGGCTTGGGAGGCCCATTTACAACTGGACCGCTACTGGGCCGAATACAAAGCCTCTAATGGGCTGTACAAATGAGTAAGTATAGAATCCGATTCTGGGAGGTCTTCGTGGCCGACGAGGGCGTGGCCGACGAGGGCACGGTCGACGAGGGCACGGCCGACGAGGGCACCCGAGTTCCTCGGGCTCAGGACCGTAATCTGAGTTGGCCCCTTTTCGGCCGACGGGGGCGTCTTGGCCGACGAGGGCACCACTCTGTTGTCTTGTGCTTTCTGTTCTTCCGAGTATGTGGGTCCTGGGGCTCAGACCCATATACTCCATCAGGAGTCCCCCACTCTCTAAGCTGAGATGTAGGCGAAGCGAAGGAGAGTAGATCCCTGTGCTTTGTTGCCCTTGGCCGATGCGGGCATCCCCGGGCCGTTAGCCGTTGCGGTGTTGGCGTTGTTTCCTCTTGGGTGATCCTATTCTGTGCTTTGGCCGTTACCTGTCCTTCGCTGTGGGCGGGGAGGCCGTTGTTTCCTTAATGTGTTTGAGGATGATGACTGTCTTGTTTCAATGTCGGCCGTTGAAGACGCGCTTTCCCTTTCTAGACGTTGGTGGTTGAAGTTTATGTTTGGGCCGGTGAGGCCGTTGAGGTTGTTCCTTGCTTTGAGGACGATGGCGTCCTTTCCATTGGGTGGCCGATGAGGGCGCTCGCGCACTCCTTTTGGCCGTCGCTGGTTGGCCTTCTTGTTCTTGGCCGAAGGGCCCGTCAAGATTGATTATTGGCGGAGGACGATAAGTGTCCTTGTCTCTAGTGGCTTGTTGGCCGTTGCTAATGACGTTATGGGCCTTTGGCCGATGAGGTTCCGTTGTGCTGTGTGGATGATATGGCCATGTTTTGTGGTTACCTTCATGTTCTTTGCATTGTTGCTGTTTGTTTCGTTGAGGCCGATGTAGTCCCCCAGTCCCCCACTGCTTCAGGCCGAAGAGTGTGAGGGGTGAAGGAGTTGCTTGAGTCCCTGGCCGAAGCGGCCTTTCCGTAGTCCCCCTGAATCCAACTCTCATGGCGATTTTCTGGCCAAGGTAACCCTGTGGGAGAACCCTTGTGCGCAGATCGCTTGTAGAGAGTTATCCTCAAAGGTTAGTACGAGGAGCCGATGGCTGTGGGCTTCTTTGTCCCTGTTGTTCTTTGGCCGTTGCGTTCCTGGCCGTTGCCATCTTCTTGTTGTTTGGCATTTGTGGTTTTGGCGGGCAAGTGGGACGTTGCGGGCGCTTGCTGGCCTTTGTAAAGCCGGTGAGCGTGTGTAGGCCGTAGAGTCCGTCTTGCCAGTGGGCTGCTGATAGAGTTTGGCCCGTTGGTGACGTGGTGGTCCCCCATTGATGGCCGTTGGTGTGGCCATTGGGGGGGTGCCACGTGTAGTGACTGTTGGGTGAGGGGTTCTATAAATACCCCTCCCCCTCCGACGAGGAAACGTATTTGCATTCTGAATTTGTCGAAGTGCTGGCCGATTTTCTAGAGAGAGAAACTCCCAAGCCTGTTCTTCGTTGTTCGTCGTTGTTCGAGGTTAGTGTTCATCACGATCTTCCTCGCTTTTCATACTTTGCTTCCTAGGTAGTTGATCTAGTGTTAGGCGTTTAAACACCTTTAGATCTTAAGTTGTTCTCCTTAAGCCCGTATTGGTAGTAATGAAGAGCTTGAACGACGACTACTACCCCTATGACGACCAGCCCTCCACGAGGTCGCTTGACTACGAGGTGCTCGAGGAGTTTGAGGAGGAGATAGAGCGTTTAAGTCCATACAAATCCGCGGAGCTGATGGACGAGGAAGGCGAGGACGAGGAGTCCGCCTCTTCTTCAAAGGGTGAGGACGTAGGTGCGTCCCGAGTGGTGGACGGGGCGTCCACTTCTGCTGTCGTTCCGTGCACGAGGCCGGTGTCCGCCGTTAAGGGAGCCGCCAAGCCGAAGAGAGTGAGGAGGCCGAAGAGTGGGCCCGGCGTCTCCTATCTAGATCTTACCAACATCTACCTGATCAAGCCGGAGAGCAGTGCGGCCGATTACCTTGTTGCCCAGATGTACGTGGGGCCGTTCGGGCGGGTTAGGGCACCCAAGCCGACGGACCATGTTCTTCTTCCACCACCGGGGTACTTTGGAGTGTACCCGATGAGTTTTGCCAAGGGGTTGAGGTTCCCCCTTCACCCTTTCATTACTGAGTACCTGGACATGGTAGGGCTTCCTCCGGCCTTGCTGACGCCGAACAGTTACTCTTTGATGGTGGGGTTTCTGCTTCGGTGTGAGGAGTTGGGCTACCGGCCGACGACGGCACTATTCATGAATTTGTACCAGATAGGCCGAGGAAGTCATAAGAACTGTGCGGCCTATGCTACTCTTCAGCAGCTGCCGAAGAAGAGGAGCTTCACGGATTTGCCTACGTCCATTCATGGGTGGAAGAGCAAGTTCGTGTTTGTGACCATTGGTGAGAGTGGCACCGAGTTTCCCTCCCTCGGCCACACCGGGAGGTTTAACCTGCATGACCCGCCGAAGAGCTCTATTTTGGACGCTCAGGTGGAGGCTTTCTTGGAGGGGGGGCCGAGGAGCGTGAAGGATTACATCACTGAGTACAAGATGGCCGCCCTCGGCTTCGTGAGGTACTATGTCTATGGTGACAAGGAGGATGACCTCCAACTCTGGCCGAGGATGACCACCACCTTTGAGGAGGCCGATGGCCCGGATTTGGGCATTCCTGCTGAGGCCGATGATAATTTTTTCTTCGGCTTTCTGTCTCTATGTTTTGTCCTTTGCCTTACTAATCTGTTTGTTTTTCCTTTGTAGACTTTGTCATGGACCGACGTTCCATAATGGCTGTTGCCAAGGCCAAAGCGGCCGAGGAGCTGGCTGCCAAGGCGGCCGAGGCGGCCCGACGTGCCGCTGCTGGTGGGAGCGGGGCTACTGCTGATGCGGCCCCAAAGCCTGCCCCATCAAAGAAAAAGAGACCGGCCACTGACGGCCAGAGAAAGTTGACTGAGGCCGGCGTGAGCGTCTCTAAGAAGACGAAGAGGGCTCCTTCCCCTTCTCCGGCTAGTGAGGCCGGTACTCTTACTGTCCCCAGCGTGGGCGATGGTGGTCCCGTCGTGGACCTTACTGTTGCTGACGATGCTGCCCCAGCGCTTCCTCTCGTCCAGGAACCACGGACGCAGAGGGCCGGCAAGGAGGTTGCCGGTGCCACCTATCAGAAGGTGATAGAGTACCCCGTCGGCGGGGGCGTGTTTAATGATCTCGTCCCCGGCCACGTCGTCCTGGCCAAGGCCATGCCGGCCAAAGATCGGGCTCACTTGAAGAAGCTCGAGGACCCGAAGATTTATGAGGGCGGTATGGACCTCCTCGTCCAAGTAAGTGACTGTCCTTATACTTGTGTCTCTCTTCGTCTGTGTAGAGTTTTTTGCCTGACCTTTGTTTTTCTTCTGCAGAGTGCCTTCATGCTTATGGAAAGCCATAAGAGGCAGTACTGGGAGATAGCTCGCCTGCAAGCACTGGAGCAGAAGGCTGCCTCGGCCGACGAGGCGGTAGCTTGCCTTGACCGGCTCCGGGAGGATGCCAAGGCGCTGCAGGCCAAAGCTGATGAAGCCGCCGCAGCCAGGGACGATGCCCTGGCCAAGCTCGAGGAGAGCAAAAGGGAGCTCGAGGAGTCCCACAGGGCGCTTGAGGCCGAGAGGCACAGGAGCGAGGAGGCCGCCAAGGCGAAGGCTGAGGCCGAGGCCGCCGTCGTGAAGGCTGCCGATGAGGCCGTCGAGAAGTTCCTGGCCGAGGGGTGGAAGGCCGATGAGAGGCTCCCCTGGTGCTACGAAGTGGTGGCCGCCAGGCTTGAGAATTGGGGGATGAACTCCCCTGCCGGCCGGGAGTATTTCAGCCGGGAGATGTCCGTTTATTACAACCTGGGCCAGGAGCGGATGCAAAGGCTCCTGTGTCGGCGGCTATCCCGGGCGTTGAAGGCCATGAATTACACGTCTGGGTGGGCTAGACGGAACCTGAAGCTGCCAAAGCTGATGAAGGATCCAGAAGAGCAGGCCAAGCTTCCGCTGTCGGAGCGAGAGTCCCCCATAGAAAGCTCCGGCCTCGGCGAGCCGGACTATACTGAATTCGACTTCTTAGATGATGCCACCAGCGCCGCTGCCGGCCAAGAAGCTGAGGCCGATGAGGCCGACGAGGAGGGAGCCGACGAGGTTGAAGAGCCCGCCGCGGATGCTTGATCGGCTATTCACTACTGTAATTAGCTTTTCATTTGTTGCCAGATTATGTAACGGCCGAAGTGCCCCCCATTGTAATGAATTAATTGAATGAAAGAATTTTTGTCATCCTTCTCGGCTTTGAATCCATTGTATGCTTGTTTGCCTTTTGTCATTTCAATTCTGTAAATTGTCAGTGTCAAGTCATAACTTGGGTCACCCGCGAGTGTCCGCTACGTCCGTAAGGTTGGCCTTCCTGTCCAATAGTCTGGTCGTCCTCTTTGCTTTACTATCATAACACTTAGGATTTTGTTTCAAAAATTTCCCAAGTGTTTTTGGGTCCATGCAGCTGCTTTCTTCCCGGTCTGGTGGCCTCATCGGCCTGACCGTCATTTCTGTACTATCCTAACACTTAGGATTTTTTTTTTTTTTTGAAAATTTCCTAAGTGTTTTGGATTCGTGTAGTTGCTTCCCTTCCGGCCTGGTGGCCTTGTCGGCCCGACTGGTGTTGATGCAGTATCATCACACTTAGGATATTTTTTCAACGAAGTTGCTTTCTTTCCGGCCTGGTGGCTTCGTCGGCCTGACCGGTGTTTCGTTGCTATCATAACACTTAGGAATTTTTTCAACGAAGTTGCTTTCTTTCCGGCCTGGTGGCTTCGTCGGCCTGACCGGTGTTTCGTTGCTATCATAACACTTAGGAATTTCTTCCAAAAATTTTCTAAGTGTTTTGGGATTCACTTAGGTGCTTTCCTTTCGGCCTTGACCGTGGTGTCCGCTCCGTCCTGGCGTTGAGTCTCTCCGCATTATTGGCAGATGGTTTGGGTGATTTGCCAAGTGCTGAACCGGTGTCCTTGTCGGCCTGCATCCCTGTGTTGTGGCCGATAAGGGCACCTTCACCATAATCTTGTGGACTTTGAATTTTTCACAAGTACACATGCAGGGGTGTAGGTAGCTAACGGCTTTGTAGTATACTGGTGCCCGCTTCGGCTAGAATTCCTTCATTTGAGTACTTAGATAATTTCCTAAGTATAAATGTTAGGCATTTACTTCGTTGCGGTGCCACTGCCGGCCAAGGTCTGGCTTGTGGCCGATGAGGGTGCTGGGTAAGGAATAGCTTGTCCAAGGAGATGGTCCTGCCTTCGTCGGCTAGCCATGGTTCCAGTGCCTGCGTCGGCCATCCGAGGTGCTGTGGCAAGTAGAGGTTGTTTTTTGATTACTTGATCCTTTCGCGGGTGTGATAAGTGCCCGCTTCGTCCTGGTCATCCTCAGGATTGTGATGCCTTGTTTCATGCCAAGCGTTGGTGCCTCAAAGGACTATGGCCGATGAGGGTCACCTCTCGCGTGTCACCCAACCGATGTGGTTAGGGTTTTGTGGGCGTGTGTTTCGGCCTTGATTATTCCCTTGTAGTGTGTGGACGTGTCGTCCTTGTTACCTGTCAGTGGTACTACACTTGTGTTCAACTGATATGTACTTGGCCAAAATGGGCCTGAATTGTGGGGATTTTATTTTTTCATTGCTCGAGGTCGGCAAGTGTGCACGGCCGTCGGCTTCCCTCTTTTTTCCCTTATATGTATATATATATATATTTTTTTTTTTCGGGGGTATCCTTCTTTCAGGCTTCGGCCGAAGGGTGTGCTCGTCCTTCGGCCGGTTCGGACTTCGTTTATAACGTCCGTGATCTCAGGGCGGGTCCCGTCGCCTATTTATGACGCGGACTAGACTTTTGGTCGGTTTCCAACGGCTGTCGTTGCCCATCCCTGAGTTTTGGGATTTTGTCACCTCGGCCATGATTTCAGGCCTGTCGTCCTGCGTTCTGGCGCGTGGACGACGCGGTGAGCTTCCCGTTTCAAGACGTGGGCCGTTTGCGGGCCCCTCGTCCTGGGGACATCGTCGGCCATACCTGAGTGTTTCACTTCTAGGCTTACGGGGCCAGGACAATGTGCTCTCTCAGCTAGGCCTGAGCCCTTCGCTGATACAAAATACAATGGAGTGCCTGAGCTTGTCGCTCGTAGGCTGCAAATGCAAGGGGCCATGCCGGCCCGACCTGAGCCTTTCGCTCTAAGGTGGCCGACGAGGGCACCTGCTAATGTTTTACTTTGAATTTCCAGAGAAAAAATCAGAACATGATTTTATTCATAAGTGGCTCGAGGCCGAGGGTGACGTTCAATCAGTAACCCGTTAAGGGGTGAGGGCTTCGCCGTCTGCACCTCCTTCGGATTACTGATAAAACTTCACCAGATGGTGTACGTTCCATGTTCGTGGTACATTGGACCCATTCGGGCGTTTAAGCTTGTAGGTGCCAGGTTTGACCACGGCACTGACGATGTAGGGTCCTTCGTACTTCAATGCTAGCTTGCCACCCTCTGTCGGCTGGCTTGCTTCCCTTCCGCGGAGGACGTAGTCCCCCACCTGAAATTCCCGGGAATGTACCTTGGCGTCATAGTATGATTTTACTTGACGCCGGTAGTTCTCTGCTCGGACGTAAGCTTGCTCACGCCTCTCATCGACCAGGTCTAGGTCAATCTTCATGTTCTCTTCGTTGGTGTCAGGCTCATATTGTTCCACCCGCCGGCTGGGGATGGTAACTTCTGTGGGTGCCTTAGCCTCGAAGCCGTAGCACAAGGCGAAAGGCGTTTCACCTGTCGCCCTCCTCGGCGTGGTTCTGTAGCACCACAGGATGTTGGGGAGCTCGTCGACCCAACTACCCCTTGCGGCCTGGAGGTTCTTCTTCAGCCCCTCCATGATTGTTCTGTTGGCGTTCTCGACCTGCCCGTTGCCCTGAGGGTAGGCAACGGAGGAGAAACGATGCTTTACCCCAAACTCCCGGAGGAGTTCTTGGAAAGGGGCCGCCTCGAATTGGGTGCCATTGTCTGATATGATCTCCTGGGGGACGCCAAAGCGTGTGATGATGTTCTTGTAAACAAATTTCTGGCATCTATCCCCGGTGATGCTGGCCAAAGGTTCCGCCTCGACCCACTTGGTGAAGTAGTCGACGGCGACGATGATGTAGCGGTTATTCCCGGCGGCTTTGGGCAGGGGGCCGACCAGGTCAATCCCCCATCTGGAGAATGGAATTGCGGTGCTGACGGGGGCATAGTTGACAGCTGGCCGACCAGGGGCCTTCTGGAGTACCTGGCATGTGGTGCACTTCCTGGCCAGGTCAGCGCAGTCCCGTGCCATCGTCGGCCAGAAGAAGCCCTGGACGACGAGACGCCGGGACATGCTGAAAGGGCCCTGGTGTGAGGAGCAGACGCCACAATGAACTTCTTCCATGGCGGTGTCGGCCTCGTCCTGGTGCAGGCATCGGAGGAGAGTGCCATTATAGGACCGTTTGTAGAGTTTGCCATCTTCTATGGTGTAGCTTGGGGCCCTGAGTTTGGCAAGTTTGGCCCTCTCCTCGTCCTGGGGCAACTCCCCCGTTGTGATGAAGGTGGCGATGTCGGAGATCCAGTCCTCTGGTCGCTGTCGGACGCACAAGACGGGGCTGGCATGGATGCTGGACATGCTCAACTCCTCGATCTTGGCCAACTGGGAGATGTGCTTCGGGGTGTCCGAGCTGAGCTTGGAGAGGATGTCGGCTTCGGCGTTCTCGGCCCTTGGGATCTGAGTGATCTCGTGGGTTTCAAACGCTTTCAGCAATTCCTCCGCCGCTTGTTTGTACTGCTTCATCCGGCCTTCCTTTGCTTCGTACGATCCCTCCACCTGGCCCACTACCAGTTTGGAGTCGCACTTGATTCTGAGGTGCTTGGCCTTGAGGCCGGCGGCGAGTCTGAGACCGCTGAGGAGGGCCTTATACTCGGCTTCGTTGTTGGATACCCTGAAGTTGAAGCGGATGGCATAGTAGGCTCTGAATCCTTCAGGGGATATGAGGACGACGACGCCGCCGCATGATTTCGCGACCGACGAGCCGTCAGTGAACAGGGTCCACGTGTCGTCCGGCTCCGGCCCGGGGTTGGCGACGGCCGTCTCCCTTGCTGTGCATTCGATGACGAAATCGGCCAAGGCTTGCCCTTTGATAGATGGCCTTGGCTTGATCTCAATCTGAAACTGGCTGAGGAAGATCGCCCATTTCACCATCCTCGAGGAGCTAGTGGGGCTCCTCATTAGCGCGCCGAGAGGCTGCTGGGTCAGCACATGGACGGTGTGGGCTTGGAAATAGTGCCCCAGCTTCTTCACGGTGTGGACGATGGCCAGCACCGTCTTCTCAATGGGGGAGTACCTGAGCTCGGCCTCCCTAAGCGTCTTGCTGATGTAGAAGATGGCCTTCTGCACCCCTTCGTCCTCACGGATGAGCACGGAGCTGATGGCCGACGTGCTCACCCCTAAGTACAGGAAGAGGGTTTCGCCGGCTTTGGGCTTGGAGAGTACGGGTGGGGACGACAGGTACCTTTTCAATTCGTCGAATGCTTCCTGGCACTCCGTCGTCCACTTGAAGCTGTTTGCCTTGCGCATGATCTGGAAGAAGGGGAGTGCCCTCTCAGCTGACCTGGAGAGGAACCGGTTTAAGGCCGCCAGGCGCCCCGTCAGTCGCTGTACCTCCTTGACGTTGCGGGGCGGCTCCATGTTGATGATAGCCTGCGTCTTCTCCGGGTTTATCTCGATGCCTCTCCGGCTGACCATGTAGCCAAGGAACTTGCCGCCCTGGACGCCGAAGGCGCACTTCTTGGGGTTAAGGCGGAGCCTGAACTTCTTCATGATTTCAAAGATTTCCCGGAGGTCGTCGGCGTGGGAGGTGGCCTGCCTGCTCTTGACGATCATGTCGTCGACGTACGCCTCCATCGTCCGGCCAAGGACCGCTCTGAAGATTTTGGCCACCATCCTAGTATAGGTGGCGCCGGAGTTTTTGAGTCCGAAGGCCATGACGAGGTAGCAAAATATTCCCTCTGGGGTCATGAATGCCGTCTTCTCGGCGTCGTCTTCGTGCATGGAGATCTGGTGGTACCCACTGAAAGCGTCGAGGAACGACATCAACTCGCACCCCGCCGTCTCGTCCACCAACTGATCAATGTTGGGGAGAGGGAACGGGTCCATGGGGCATGCCTTGTTCAGGTCAGTGTAGTCAACACACATTCTGAACGTCGGTGGTTTCTGTGCGAGGATGACGTTGGCCAACCATGTTGGGTACTTCACCTCTTTGATATGTTTGATCGATAGGAGCATGGCGACCTCCCCTTTGACGAAGTCCCGCCTGTCAGCGGACAAGTAGCGTCGCCTCTATTTGACGGGCGCGGAGGCCGGATCGATGGTCAGTTTGTGAGTGATCACCTGGCGGCTGATGCCGGGCATATCGTTCGGGCCCCACGCGAAGACAACGGCGTATGACCGTAGGACGAGGAGGATGGCGTCTCGTTGGTCCTGGGGGAGTTGCTTGCCGACCCTGAGAACCCGCTCCGGCCGGGAGGTATCCAGAGGGATTTCCTCGACCTCCTCGGCCGGCTCCGCATGTGGCCTCTCCTCGTCCATGGCGACGGTGGCCGTGATGGTGTCTATCCTTTGTCTTTCCCTTTCGGCCGGCCTCGTTAGCTTGAGGTAGCAAGCTCTGGCTATCCTCTGATTTCCTCTTGCGTAGCCGATGCCGTCATTGGTGGGGAACTTCAAACATAAGTGCTTCATGGAGATGATGGCCTCCAAGTCCTCCAGCGCTGGCCGGCCCAAGATCAGGTTGTGGGCACACTGGAGGTGGACCACCATGAACTCCATGTCAATTTTGGCGTGGTGGGGGCCGTCACCGACCTCCACGGGAAGGACTATCGTGCCCTCGGCGTCGATAGAGTCCCCGGTGAAACCGGATAACGGGGTCTTGATCGGCTTCAGCAAAGCCCTATCCAGCTTCAGCTGCTTGAAGGTGTCCAGGTACATCACGTTGACGGAGCTCCCCGTATCGATGTAAGTGCGGTGGATGATGGAGTCACCGATCTCACATCGGATGACGAGGGCGTCCCTATGTGATTCCGTACCCGGAGGCAGATCCTTGTCGGTGAAAGTGATCGCCTCCGTTCGCTGCCTCTTCGGCTGGGGGGGAACGTGGGACACCTCCCCAATGTAAAGGGATTGGGCCCATTTCTTTCTCTGAGTGGCGGAGTCCCCCCCGGTGTTTCCACCCACGATGAGGTGGATGTGATTCTTCTTCGGCGGAGGCTCTTCAAAGTCCTCGTCGTCGCTGAGTCTACCAATCTCCCGCTTCTTCGCAGAGGGTTCGCCCCCATGTTTGTCAGTGTTTACCCAAGTGTTCTTGCGTGGGCCACCTTTGACAAACTGGGAGAGTTCCCCCTGGCGAATAAGGCGCTCGATGGCCTTCTTCAATGTGATGCAATCGTCGGTGTTGTGCGACGAGTTCTTGTGGAACCGGCAGTATGTGCCGCCCTGCTGGATGGCAAGGATCTCCTCGGCCGGCCGAGGAGCCTGCTCGATGAGGCCGTGTTTCTCGGCGTAATCGAGGATGGTGCCGACCGGGTGGGTGAGGGTTACCCCCGGCCGTTCCAGCCTCGGCCGCCAGTGGCGGTCTTTCTTACTTTGTCCACCAGAGCCGTGGCGGCCCTGGGCACCCTGGCCGGCCGGGGACGGACCCGGGGCCGGCGAAGGATTTGTCTTCTTGGGGGATGGCCCCCCTCCCTTTTGTGATTGTGGAGCTCGTCGGCGTCGGCGTACAAGCCTCCGCGCTGGAGCGCCTTGGCGTACGACCTCGGGGGGTCGGTGATGAGGCTCCTGGCGTACGGGGAGCTGCGGAGGGCTCCCTGGTACAAGGCGAGGAGGGTGCGCTCATCGGCCCCCTCGACCTCCTCGGTCTCCCTCGTCCACCGGTCGATGAATGACCGGAGGGACTCCTCGTGCTGCTGTTTGACGGAGAGGAGGTGGGTGAAATACTTCTTGGCGCGCTTCCTCCCGGCAAAGTGAGTGAGGAAGCGCTGGGCGAGATCTTGCCATGAGTCAATGCTTCCCTCTGGCAGTCCGTTGAACCACTCGTACGCTGGCCCCTCGAGAGTAGAGAGGAACCAACGACAGAGGTATTCGTCGGACGCGTTCACCATCAGCATGTTGTTTTGATAACGGCTGAAGTGCTCCTGGGGGTCTGAGCGGCCATCGTAGGACTTGATGGCGTTCCCTCTGTACTTCTCAGGGATGGGGGCCGAGAGGACCCTGTTGGTGAAAGGGGTCCTAGTCCTGACCTGGATGATGGGGTCACCCCGCCCTTCGGCCAGCTCCCTCTCCAGGGCGCTGACTTTGTTCATGAGCGCGTTGAGGCCGGGGTCGTTGGAGGCGCCGGCCGTAGGGATGTTGGCCGACTGCTTGGCCTCCATCTGAGCCAACCTCCTTTCCAGCTGGGCGATGACCTCGTCCCGGGGGTCCCTGTCGGCCGCGGCGGCACCCGGCTGGTTCCTCAGGCGCTCGTTGTGAGCCGCGTTGATCTGGTGACGCACGTCATCCTCGTGCAACTTCCCCTTGCCCTTGTCCGGGCGGGGCTGGTCCGCTGTCCGGGACACAGACCCCAAACTCTCCCTTGGCGAGCCAGGACGAGGATCACCAATCCGTCCCGCCATCCTCTCCAAAACCGGACGACGGCGCGTGTCACCTAGCCTATTGAAGGCAGAGGCTTTTCCACGCGCTGGGGTCTGCCCGGGCCGAAGAGGGGAAGCAGGGTGGGAGTGGGACGACGCCGTGTCCTGGGCCACAACCCCCTCATTGTAGCCTACCTGGTCGGCCAGTGGTTGGGGACGAGGAGGCGGAGTAACGTTTCCCCCGGTCCTTGGCAAGAGTGCGCTGAGGATGGTGGGGTTCTGAGCTAGGCTGGCGATGATGACCGACAGCGCGGCCTGGACCTGTGGATCCACGGACGGAGAGGCCGCGGCCATAGGCTGGGCCGGGGCGTGATCCGTCTTTTCAGCTCGCTTTTTGTCCAAGCCGAGGCGGGCATCAGGGGCGCCGCCGTTGAGTTGGTTGCGGAGGTCCGTTGTGAGATTGAAGGCCTCCTGGAAGAGGTCCCCTCCGCCGACCTGGTCGGCCGTGGCGTCCTCATCGTGCTCCCTGGGCTCTTGGTCCTCAGGGATGGCTTTGCTGACGAGGTTGCGGTTTGACTTAGTTCTCCCCATGATCAGTGGTTAGCTGTGCTTGGCAGCGACGAAGGGTGCTAACTTGATTGTTCTAGCTCTCAACGAGAGCACCAAATGATAGAGTATATCTAGAGAGAAGTGAGAGCTAGAGAGAGAAGTGCAATAATATGCTTCAATAGAATGATTTCGTAACCCCTATAACTACTCCCAAGGGGAGTATTTATAGAGAAAATTAGGGTTGGGCTCCCAAGCCTTGGGCTTGGGAGGCCCATTTACAACTGGACCGCTACTGGGCCGAATACAAAGCCTCTAATGGGCTGTACAAATGAGTAAGTATAGAATCCGATTCTGGGAGGTCTTCGTGGCCGACGAGGGCGTGGCCGACGAGGGCACGGCCGACGAGGGCACGGCCGACGAGGGCACCCGAGTTCCTCGGGCTCATGACCGTAATCTGAGTTGGCCCCTTTTCGGCCGACGGGGGCGTCTTGGCCGACGAGGGCGCCACTCTGTTGTCTTGTGCTTTCTGTTCTTCCGAGTATGTGGGTCCTGGGGCTCAGACCCATATACTCCATCACTGTTCAAGCTCTTCTACTCTGAACTACGTTAAGTCAACAAAAACTTGCTGCTCTAAGTCTGATTCCTCCTCCAACTAAGACAAAAATGTGAATGTTCAGAGATGCCTAATGGAATCAAATTCTGTGAAGGTGAACGTTGAGGGGGAGTATAATTTTCCATGCTTAAGGTATCCCCTCAAGGTTTACTCACTCAGATACTTGAGAAGACTCTCTCAAGAAACAATCTTAAAAGACTATCTGTCTGAATATTAACTCACTGCTGGTGAAACCTCTCCTGCTCCAAAGATCAAATTACAACGGGTTCCTAAGGCTGAAGCTGAGAAATTAAGAATGTCACACTCTTCTCAACCAGCTAGCGTAGGATCCCAAATCAAACAGAAAGTGCAACAGTTTCTCGATGCTGCAAAGGAAGGACCCATCTGGAAATGGGTACCAAAGAAGACGTAGTCTGTTCTGTTGTCCATCATGTGTGGTAACTGGTCCGATTGTTCCACACACATGGCAGGTATGAAGACGAGCTGTGAGCAATCGACTGGTACACATTATGAAAGGGAGTACCGGCACGTACACTCCCGAATAAGCTGAAAGTCATCAAATGCACACCTCAACACCAACACGTGCCAAGAACGAAAAACAAGTGCATATTCTGAGGGGGAGTGTTTCTTTTTCTCTCCTCCTGGTGCCAAACAACGAAGAAAGCACATTCCAATGGGGGCTTTTCTACTTTACTCCCCGGGTAACAAAAACCACTACTTGCAACTTTTGAGGGGGAGTTTCATTTTTCTCCTCCTCGTGCTAGTCAATGTAAATCGCAAGGATTCTCTTAAGGATGCAGTTTTTTTAGGGGGAGTTTTCAAAGTTCTCATCCCAAGCGCCAAACATTGTTGAATGCATCCTACTGAATGCTCCAGTTGAGGGGGAGCACGGAGAGAAAAGATCAAAGAGAAATGAGAGATAAGTCCTGATGGCTTAGTAAACCCAACTAAGCCTACCCAAGGGACAAAGCCTTGAGTGAGTGAATGAGTGAGTAACACTATGAGAGTGAGGAAGCAGAAGGCTCAACTGAGCAAGAAAACAATATTCAAAGACAAATCTGCTACCTCAATTGAGCGATCAACTGAAGAATCAATCCTAGTCACTTAAATAATCCGGACAATTCCCCATAGATACATGACTGAATTTATTAAGATCCTGGGTAGAAGTCGATGCATCTTGTCCAACAGCGCATGCACAACCCTACCCTAGACCACTCATTTGTCTCCCAACAGACAGGTGTTTAATCAAATTTCACGGGGAACCTCATTATATATCACCGTCTCCTTCTGAGGCGACTGATACTGACTACAGTAGCCCACAGCCCCACGCCACTGAACTTTCATTGATCACGTCTTGTCTAGTTACCTCACCCCAAATGTTTTGAATTTTCTAGGACACAGACGCACTTTTAGAGTTAGTTGCAGGTCTTCATGACCCGTGAGAACTTCCATAGGGCTCATCTATTACAGATGTAGACCAATGATTGGAAGAAAGTCCTGCTGTTGCAACATAGAAATCACCAACATGTTCAGGCCATCGCTTCAGAGTTTATCTCTATAGTGATGATAATGGGCATCTACATGACTCCGAGGGGCTACATTATCTTTGTTGATCTCTATGATCATGCCATAACAAGCAAAGTGACATCTACTTTAGATGTCTCACAATGACGGGTTGGAAGTCCTATTAGAGCTTTAATACTTCTATCATTTTTACAAGCCACACACCAGTGTTTACATTGATGTTGTGTTAACGGAACACCTCAGTAGTGTATCCAGTTTTTATCATTTAACCTTTCTTTCAGTTTTTCTATTTTGTTACCCAGAATATTAGAATAAAGGCATGATGCCCCGATTCATCGGATCGTCATGAGGGGGAGAGTGGTCCACATGTTGTTAACTCTCAACAAATCATTCTTGGACACTTCTCTCCTCAACACTTTCTCTACTGTCTCTACAACTCAATTGCCAAGCTAGCCTCAAATGAAATGGTTAGCTACGCTCACAAGTCAACCATAACTTTCCACTGTGCCACCGACAAGGTCTCCTCAAAAGCATTCACCTCAAATAGTCAAAAAGACTACATTGGGGAGGGGACAAAGGTCAGATACTCGTGTACCGAAGATGAATCACGTGCGCGCCTGGAAATCATCGGAATATTCATTCTAGAGGCGCCTTCGGACTTCATTCAGCGCTAACATTATTCTGTAAAGGTTTCCATGGTATACGAGAGAGGGTTTCAACGATCATCATATTGTCATATTATTCTGTGATTCTCTCTTTGTTATATTGTTATATTGTTGTTAGATCATAATCTTTGTAATAGGGACCAACAAGTGAGCTATTAAATAAAAGTATCGACAACAACATATTGCAAACCATGAAGATCGAATTAAATTTAAAATTTCATTTTTTAAACCACGAGCCAAAATGTATTATCATTTATGCATATAAGTATTGAGTAATAGATGGCGGGCATGAAGCGTGTTCAACAATGTTCAATTAAGATACCACCAAAGAAATTGCAAACTCTAGTCCACACACTATGCTTCCTCTCATTCCTATAGTAAGTGTTCTTGATTTGCCAGTGATGATAAAAAACCAATGTTCATATGATCTAATGAAATGATGCGCTAAAAAGCCCAAGGTTTGATGTCTCTAATATGGAAAAGAAAAGGAAAAACAAAATGGATAGTGTTCTTGAACCATATTCGGGCAAGCATGCCTGTGAATCTGAAATCCCCAAACAAGGCATCAGTGACCCCCTGCCTTTGGTTCTGGGCAGCCATGCCACAATAAGAACAACTTTTCTTCCAAGGTATGGCGCAATCACAACGGGGAGACCCGAAATCACAATCACCGCACACTTGATTTCCCCACAAACATTGTCTATGGTAAGATTCATGCTATCGCCATACATCTTTGCATACGAGGGCTGAAACCATTGGATTTCACAACGTTGGCATCTGGATTTTCATCGTATACAACCTGTGTTGAAGGGTCAATTTTTGTCTTTACGGCGCTTGATGTTAGTTTTCTCGCACTTAAAATAGATTGTAGAATAGTGGTGTAAGTACGAGTATCGTCTCCACAGGGACGGACAAAAGGGAATTAAGAATTAAATAAATTCAGCGATTAAAAATAAATAAAATAAATGTGTCGTGCGAGATTTGATTGATTGGGAAAAATAACTAATGCGAATGAACGATTAAAAGAAAAGAAATTAAACTAATGGGTTCTTTCTAATTAATGACAGTAGGGAACATGGATTGATTCTGGGGTAATTGGATTTTTGGCAGATAAGGCTTAATTACATGAAATTAATTTAATTGAGCCTAGCTAATCAATACTAAGTTCTTACCGCTCTCACGGCGTAGAGTACAATAATTTAGGGGACCAGTCTGATCTCTCATGTGACAGGATCTTAAATTATTGCAAAAACGAGCGAGCTTACGGCCCCTTAATCACTACTAATCTCTTAGCGAGCGATTAAGTGTGTGTGAATGTGTCTCAGAATAAATTAGATCTCTCTTAATTAATTCTACAAGCAATTATAAATCTAGCCGCGGTTCTAGGTTACAAAAGATTGCAATTAAATTATTCAAACACAAATTAAACGGCATTCATGCAATTAATCCATCAAGAAAGTAGCCATAGATCATGATTAACCCCTTCATCAATCCCAAATCCCTAATTAAAACTACTCACAACTCATAATTGAAGAATCAATAGAATTGGGAAAAATAGAATTAATTATCATTAATTAAAAAGATGGAACTTACAAATAATCCAAGGAAATTGAAGAACAAGATAGAAAAGTAGAAGAAATTTCGTCCCTAGGCCTCTCTCTAAGCTCCCCCTTCAAAATGGGGATTTACAGGCTGTTTAAATAGTAAAATCGGAGCGATTCGGGCGAAATTAGGACTCCAGGGGGCACGCACGGCGCCCACACACGCGTGCGTTGCGTCCGTGCGTCCGACAGACTTGCGCGTAAAAAACGTTGGACGCACGCATGCGTCCACCACACACACGCGTGCGTGGCTGCCAGTGAGTTTTCTGGCTTCTCTAGTTCGAATTTTACAAAACTTCCTTCATGAAAGTTGTAGATAATGAAGTCCTCTATCCACCACCACTTGAAGAATTGGATTTAAATCATCCAATCATGAGATATTAATAAAATGGTGGAAGGTCTCATTCTGAAAACGCAATAGGGATCATCTGACTTCATCGTCTGTTTTCACCTTCTTCTTCTCAGATTCTTGCAATCGTGTCTTCATATGATTTATAGCCCTTGGAGTTGGCTTTCATATTCAACTTGAATCGTGTCCTTTAGATGCTTCTACAAAGAGATATGTTTGAACGATTGACATAAGGACATTCTGAACGACGTTTTCAAGCTCTATTTGTCTTCTTTTGATCCCGTAGCCAATCCTAGAGCTCTTTTATCATCAAATCTTCATTGGTGAACCTCCCGATGACCTCCAAAGCTATCAATTCACTCTCGAATGCTTCTCAAGTTGTCCCGATTTCTCTTCAAGCGCCGGTGCCGGACTCGAAATTCCTGATTTTGACTCCAAATAACACAAAACTCGAACCGACGCCTGGTACACATAACTTGAGCTAAAATTGAGATTTGTGACGACTAAAAGTTAGGGAAAACATAAAAAACCGATCCCAACATGCATCAAATGCGTGTTGTAATACGGACTTATCAGCGCTTTAATGATTCCTTGTAAAAATGAAAAATAGAAGAAAGAAAGACTTCAGGTTTTCAATCTAAATTCTTCATTAAATATCTCTCTTATTTTAATTTTCGGGACCTTACATATATATATGAAAAGAGAAAAGAGAAAATGGTAACTATTTAGCCATCCGGGTTGAGAAAGCCCGGGTTATCAATGGTGCCATCATTATCTTTAAAGTCTTTCCATTCAATAGTCTAGCCTTACATTGGTGTCCCAAGTTATGAGCATGATTTCCGGCCACAAGAATCTTGGATGCTTTTGTTACATTGAAAGGGAAGGAAAGGTGGGCATCGCACCTCACTTTTGCCATTCTTCAAAAGCACCAAATGATGTGTTATGTATTAAATTTGGAAAAATAACAGTACAAGCAATACATTTTGGATCTCTTTCTCAAAGGAAAGGTGCTATTTATAGGCACAATACAAGGATTGAACCCCGAGTCCAAAACTATTAGATAATGAGGAGACGACGAGTGACCTTTGGTAGACTTGGGTGGGGGACATGCATGGTGATGTCAATCAGTGTGTCATGCTGATGTAGGATGATGTCATCGATGGTTCAACCTTTGAGAGTTAGACTCTAATGTAAACAGTGAAGTCAGCCCTTAGAAATCGGATTGTGATGTTAGCAATAGCAGTTTTGACGTAAGCTCTTGATATGCATGTCTAACGCCCGAAAAACAGTTAAGTGTAGGAACTGTAATCAAGCTAAGGCAGATCAGATCCGTTTGACCTCATTGAGTGGCATCGGTGCGCAATCCTGGCATGGTGATAATCATGTTCAACCTCGTTGATATAACTCGACGCATAATAGAACATGCTCGTCAATGAGGAGTCGGGCCTAAACTATGATACTGGCCTCAACGTTGGGCCTCAGCCAGTCACTATGTAGATGACCTCTACCCCAATATAATTCTAGATTACTTGTCTCTATACCCTCGGGGTATGTGATAATATACTCCATCTATATGTTGGGTGTAATTGTGTTAATAAAGTTCAAACTGTGTACGAAAATATGTAAGACTAGTGTAGTTTAATGTAAGTTATGTAACTTATGGAACACGATAAACTTTGTTAAATTTATAATAAGAAAAAGAAAAATAATAAGTGTGATTGTGAGCATTTTCAAATAGGGTCTAAGGTCTAAGATTCATTTTCTAACAAAGCGGGACTGCGGTTGACACTACCAACCCAATTTCCTCCATATGAGCAACAATGAAGAAATTCATGTCTAGCAAGTTAAACTTTTTTTCATGGTGCTGAAGCGTACGAAAATTTAAAGGAATAAATGAAAATAATAATCCCAACTACTACCAATCCGCTAACAATAATCCCAACTATTGATTATTTTTGTATAATCCCAACTATATGAACCGTGCGCCAATAATGGTCCATGATCGCATATTACATGCTCTAACAAGTGAATTTTTAATAGAAATGAAGCGTAAAAATTAAAATTTAGGATTATTTATAGGGATTACATGATATATCTCTTTAGAAACTATAGGAATTTATGATAGTCAGTCACGTCTGACCATTATTGGCGGAAGGTCCCTAAAGTTGGGATTATTCTGAAATAATCGATAGTTGGAATTATTATGAGCAGACCACCAATAGTCGGGATTATTACGATCAATTTTTCTAAATTTAAATACACATTGGGATGAAATTCAGTTGTACAATATCAGTGTAATATATTTTCTTTGCTTTATTTTTAGGAATTGACGAGTTCATACACTATATTTGATTTGTTCAATTAACACCATTACAAATACCTTTTTTAAATGATTAAGGGTTGAGCTATTACTATTATGCATTATTAATAAGATTTTAGCAGCAGAGTTTCTTTTTTTAAGGAAACCTAGTTAAATATTATTAATAAAATCAAAGTCCAATGAAGTTTTAATACAAGGAGGGAAATTATAAATCCACACCCAGCGATCAGACAAATAAACAATAGCCCTAGCAAGATCATGAGCTATCTGATTCGCAGACCGCTTCAGCAGACAGCAGCAGAGTTAATTTTATTTCTACAACTCTACAGGTATATTTGATCTATCAATCTACAAAATACACAACATAAATCTAGAAAAGATATCTCAGAATATAAAAAATAAACATCTATAAACAAGGATCCATAAAGTATAAACTACATGACCGTTTAGGAAACACGGAACATCTTAAAAGGCCAACACTGCACAACAATTTTTTCAGTTGTCAAATTAGTAATATCTGGACGGTTTAGACCTGATCCAGATGAGTTGATAAAAACGAACAAAACCATGTGTTAAGTTTTGAGGGTTAGTATATTTTAGTAACTATACTTTGGAAACAAGAAAATAAAATGGTACTAATAGGAGTTGTAAAGAAAGTTTATACGGAGTATTAGTTAATTTAGGGGAAATTGCTCTAAATAGGAGTAAACAGGTTTCAAAATTTCAAAATATGACTGTTATTTTTTCTTACACAAATAGGAGTCATTAATGTCATGATTGAAAAATATCATCATTAATTATAATGCTTAATACTGCAACTATTTTCTATACAAACCTCATTGCTGTAGATGCTAAGTTTAAACACTAGATTTATGAGCTTCGGTGGAGCATGACATAGACAAAAAGATAAACACCCACAGAGAAAACAGCAATTGAGGATTTGAGAATGCAACGAGTCCAATGGCGGTGAGCTAGAAGTCTCCAAAATAGTTCAAATGCGCTGAAAAAAAGATGGTTTGGTCTCAGTGGTGTTAATTTTTGGGTTGATAACAAACCCCTCCAAAAATTGAAATATATCTGTAAAAACTACTCCCTCCGTCCCTTGAAACTTTGACATCTTTCCTTTTTAGGACGTCCCAAAAAACTTCGCCACTTTCCCTTTTAATCAATTATTTTGTGGTATCTGTTATTTCTCTCTCCTCTGCACAAACCTCAACCACACAATTTTTACTTTATTATTCTCCGTGCCGGTCAACTTTGGCAAAGTTTTAAGGGGAAAAGCTGGCTGCGGAAAAAACAATAATATTTAATAATCTCATGTAATATTCCTATTGTACTACTTCCATCTCTCAAAATTTTGTCAATGTTGTCTCACTAACTTTGTCATTTTCCCTTTTAATTAAAGAATTGGTGTTTCCTTGTGATTTTCTCTCCTCTGCACAAATCTGTACTACACAATTTTTACTTTATTATTACTTGTGTCAGTCAAACTTGACTAGGTTCTAAAGGAAGGAGGGAGTACTTTATTACGGAGTAAGAAAGTTCCAAACTTTTATTTAGGAATTTAGATTTTCAAAACAATTTACATTGTCTACATTGAAATAGCAAGGATTTAACTTTAACTTTTAAATTGAATTAATTATCTAAGAGACGGATTAACTTTATCTTTTACTGGTGGTTACAATAATATGCGGTCAACTTAATGAAATTTCTAATGTTGGGAAATGGATTATCAATGAGCAATACTAAACGACATTACACTGTTTTACTTGCTGGCGAAGTTGATTTTGACTCGAACAGGATCTGAGCAGTAAGGGCAACTACCATACAAAACATCATATGACCTGCAAAACGGAACATGAAATGCAATTAATTATCATGTACCGTGTTAGAAAAGCCGGATCTGGACGGCGTGTTTTTATTGTTTGACAATTCTAATAAAAGAAAGAAAAAAGGTTGAACCAAATCCTGCTAAACAATGATAATACAAGTCCAAAGGAAAAAGAGTAATCCATTTGATACCTTGATGAACAGATAAGATGGACAATGAGATGGTGACTTTTGAGCCATTTGGTAAGGATTACTTCGCATATATGGGTCAACTTGCTAAAACTTCTAGAGCTAAAAGTGTTTGGTAACATCCATTCCAGTCAAATAAGGAGTAAGTCATAACCTATCTATTCTGACTATTCTGTTGACAATCAAATAGGCTGAACCAGGTTACCAAACGAGCTCTAAATAGCATGCAAAATAGACAATTTTTTTTCCTAACCAATCTATCTATGATCTGTGTAATTGTAGCACAAAAAAACTGACTATTCTTTTGAGGGTACTCTATCAATCGTTCCTCAAAGCTATCACATTCCATAATTCTCATTGTAAACTAAAGAAACATAGAAGCAGGATAACGTACTGTTTCGTTGTTGTGATGGAACGAAGCCAATCTAAAAGGCAAATGCTGTGGAAGGCCTTCTGGCAGCTGTTATTTTGACATTTATAATCTGTGCCACTTCCACTATCACTTCCAAGCTCATCGTCTACATTGATCACTCGCTTGATAATAGATTGATATGATGCAAAGTTAATAACCACAAGGAATGTAGGAATTACCAACTGGGAGATATTGTGAATAACAAATCCCGCATTCAGGCAGCTCATCACTCTTCTGCTCTTGAGAATGTCTGGGTAATTGGATTTTCAATAAGCTCTTGAGATTCTCAACAAACAGTTTGTCTGTAGTCCTATTCAAAGTTCAAATTACAATTGAAGGATCTTATTGAAATAGTTCAAGTATTACCAATCAAATTTATACTCCCTCCGTACCATGAAAACATTCTGCTAAAAACGCTAGTTTTCGATATAACATTTCAAAGAAAAAGTCATTGACAAGCTAAATATGATCAATTTAATCAAACCAACAAAAGATTTTGATAAAGTTCAAGTGGGACAAGAATTGCACCTTTCCTATATTTAAAATTGTACCTTGACAAAGCAAAACTCTTTTCTCTTACACGGAGTGAGTACAAAATATGCATAACAAACAATAAACAAATAGGTGCAACATAACCATCTTTGGCAATTTGTCCTCCACGATGCTACTAGTACATTGACCTCAGAATTTGGACCAATAAAGCGGCACCTACCAGTAATTAAAATTCCACTTATAATTTGCACTAAACAAAAGCATCAAGGAATATTGTTTATAAAAATCCTACTCTGGCAGGGCATTCGGGTCATTTGGATCAATAAACAAGATGAGATAACAACCATTGCCTATAAAAGAAGCAAGGAGTTCAGTAGGATGTAGAAAACCTATGGGTGAATTCTTTATAATAAATTTCCCTGTCTTCAATAATAATACCTATATCTATTTGGCGATATGATGTGGCAAAAGATGTTTGTTTAGGCCCAGAAACCTGAAGAGAGTTGTCAATTTCATCCACTGTAGACCAAAAGGGTTGAAACTTATCCAGATGCTGAAAGCATTTATTAATAAGAAAATGATGACTAAATATTTCAAGATAAGATTGTATAAAGCATATAACAATCTAAACAAAGAGAGATAAATTTAAGGGTCCGTTTGGATCCTGGAATACTAGGAAGAGAAAAGAGGAAGAAAAGTAGAGAGAAAATGATATAAGGAAAGAAAATAGAGGGAGGGATAGAGATAGACTTAAAGAGGCTATTTAGTAACACTAGAAATTGACGAAATTATAAAATTATTATACTGAAGACATACTTTATAAATTAAATAATGAAAAAGTTATATGAAAAGAAACTAAAACTATCCACTTCAGCAATTCAGTCACACAAGTATCTCACACAAGTATGGTTGATAAGTCCAATAAATCAAAACAATGAGTTACTAAGCGGGTACAGACTCAATGATCACTTCCATTTCCCAAGATAAACCAAACAAAAGAAAACAAGAAGTTTACCTTTCCATTGCATTTAAGGATCCAAGCATACCCTACAAACACAGCAATACATACCTGTCTAAACTGATCCAGAACATCATTTAGCTTGGAGTTTACCGACCATTGCAAATTGAAGACGCAAGGCACATCCTAAGTAATTAGATTACGATTACTATTATGATCAAATTACAAGAAATCACAACAATACAAGAAACCAACCACTAATACTGAGGGGGGAGATTTAGGGTAGGCTTTATCGAGTTCTATCCCCATCATATGTGTTCTTCCCTTCTTGTCTCTACAATAACATCAAAGTAACTTCAGGGTTCTTTCCACGATACAATCTACTGATTTATTACTGGTAGATGCAAGTAACAGCAGTAAAATACTTACATTATGCGGAAACTAAGAGATGTCAAATCTTCTCCCAATCTAACAAGATTTCCCCACCCTATTTCTTCTACCTGTACACATTTATTCAGCTCATTTCTTGTATAAAAGCATAACTATCTAACTCATTATCACTTATTCCACTTACTTCAGAATATATCTTGCGGTAAAAAGAGGACGACCCAGCTAACTCTTGACATTTCTTCTGATCAGTATGCATCTAAAACAGACGAAATTAAGAATTCATAAAAATAATTACCACGGCAGAACCTCCAATTATTTTTCGATATTCAGATCCCCCAAAATTTGAATATTCAATTCGAGTCACGTAACTAAATCCGACCAAACCACATTACAATAACTAATTCTAATCAATCAGGTAATTTAACCTAAGTTCCAAATATCTTATTAATCCATTTTAATCCATTTCTCTCTATTTAATATCCCAATGTAGTCTGCTGGTATAGTAGATCCAAACAGAGCAGAGTTCATTATTTTCGCTTAAATGAATTTACGTATTCACAGTGAACCAAAAAAACTTACTTAAAGAGCTTTAATGGTTACTGCTGCTCCTCTGTCTCACTTCGTGGTCGGCTCTACATGGTACTCTTTAATGGCTCCATTGTTTTGTCCAGGCATCCCATTATTCACAAATGGGCCTGTTTTTCTGGACTAATGAAATTTGTATTGGGTCGACGTTTTTCTGGACTAACGCCATTTGGAGCTCGTTTGATGTGGTTTTGGGAGGCCTGTCAATGGGTCGGGTCTAGACCCAGACCCGGTTGGTTTTAGTGGGTATGAGTCTATATTTTATTCTGTTTATCCTGACCTGTTTGTATTTTCAATAAACGGGTTAGATATAGTACTTATGATTCCGACCCGTTAAAGAATCAAACTCGTTTAAAATTTCTTACTAGTAAACACACACACACTACTCCATAGAGTGATTAGTTGTAATACTTCAAATAAAAGAATACAAACTACTTTGTACTATATATATACACATATAAACATAATAATGCATAAAGTTATTAGTTGTAATTCTTCAATTCACTAATACATACATATTTTGTAAGTGATACAGATCGAAATAGTGAGATACCCTAAAACTAATACACATGTTCAAGGTTTATATGTCCTGATAAAGTGTGTATTGGAACCGGTAGGTGAACCCAATATTTGTTGTAATTATTAATCCATATTATATCATTATCATATACGTAGTATATAATATGCTTTTATACTCTCAATAGTCCAAGAGATCTTTTTGTGACCTAATTTCTAGTCTATTATACGAGTTTTTTGTGCCAAAGAAAGTGACATGGAGTGTAAAGTTATACGCCTCTGCAAGAACTGATACTTTATTGGATGAAAGTACTATTTTTTATGAGAAATCTTGATTTTGATTGAAAAGTGAAGATATATTTTGCCTTTTAAGTTTACGCACTATGTTTTACATTTCATATACATGTCTTGTTATTTTCACAATATTTATAATGTTGTGCATATCATACTTGTGGGTCTACCCGACCCAGTTATGAGACACGTTGGGTTCGAGTCCAAATTTTCAGAACCGTCGAGTAACGGGTCGGGGTCATTATTAACTTAGCGGGTCTAGGTCTGGAACACTACGTTCCGATCCGGACCTGACCCATTGACAGACTTAGTTATGGGCTTATCAGCCTTATCGCAAAACTTTATAATGAAAAACGTAACTTTTGATTTACGTAGTGAATTGTGTAATAATCAAATAAATAAGGTTAGAATTATTTTAGTGAGACGCTAGGCGCTGAACTGGGGCCTGACTAGCATCTTTACAAAATTGTGATAAATTAAGGGGTTTAAACTTCGTCTAATTTAAGCTAATATTTGTTTTCTCTACAACTTAGTTATGATAAAATAATTGCGCTTTCAAGATCAAATCATGCATGGTCTGTGGAATCCCATCAATTAAAGTATAGGTATTAATGATTTATGTAGTACGATGAATAGTTTCCCTACAATAAAACAAAATTTAAAGTTTTAAACGCATTCATTCCTCAATTGTTACGTGGATTCTAATTAAGGGGATACACACTTAAACAAAAATGTATAGGACCGGCCAGATATATGATAGCTGAAGTTAATGAATGTGGCTATCCCATTCTAGCCATCAATATTAAACAATATTATCCCAAAACCGCCACATTAATATTCCTTGTGTGATTGCGTACTTATTGATCGACCAATCAAATACAAGTCAGGCGGAGCCAGGACACTGATCAAGAGTAGACCGATACAAAGAATATTATTGGATAAAATTTTACACGAAATTTTGTACACTAAAAATATTGACATTTTTTTAATTTGGGGTAGGTCAGGACCTAGCCTGAGCATCCCCTAGCTCCGCCCCTGAATACAACTTACTCTTGATATATCAATTTAATTAGGTTGGGATATATGGAGTGTTTTCTTGTGTTACATAAATTAAAAAACTTTCAAAGTTTGTGCCACACGAGCGGAATATCAATATGGCAATATTGATGAATAATGTTAAATTAAAAGTAATCTACTTTTTCTATTTAATACTCCGTATCATGTACTTCGTATATAATTATCCATACATAAAATAAGAACAATCATGTGTGCGTGGTAAGGTGGGGTAATAAAATTGAGAATAGTTATTACAGAAAATGAGAAAAGGGTGCCAAAATAGAAAATACGTAGTAATTGATTTTGATGAAAATTTATGGAAAGGGCTGCGTGATATTGAAAAATTGATGTGTGAAAATGAGCGGTCTCATAGATCTTGTGGGTTTAGAGCCTCAACGGCCCAAACCGAATGCAGTTGGGGTGAGAAGAAATTTATTTTCTTCTTGGACCGACCTAAAAGTTGTCTGAAGCCCATTTGTGAATGTAGGATATGGTGAATAGGCATATTGAGTTAGTAGTAAGTCACATACTCCCTCCGTTTCTAAAATAAGTTCCCCATTGCTTTTCACAGTTTTTAAGGAAAAAAAATTACTGAGGGTAAACTTTACTGTTTTGACACTGTTGGGACACTGTTTGGACACTGTTTGACACTTTTTGGATACTGTTTGACACTGTTTTGCACTGTTTGGCACTGTTTTAATGTAGTTAATTTGCCAAATAAGGAAATGGGAACTTAATTTGGGAACTACCCAAAAAGGAAAGTGGGAACTTGTTTAAAAAACGGAAGGAGTATATACTAAGTACAATGGTATGAAGTTAATCACACTCTGTATGTATTTGTTAGACTATAAAACTAACGCGTTGGACGGACACGCCACGTGGACACTTCAAAGGCAGTGCCTGTATGGTACACCCGAGTGTACGTACACCCGACCCAACTAAGGGAGACAGTCCAGTAACTGATTCAGGCCAAAAAAATTCGGTAGCACTTTTGTAATTTAAGCGAAAACAGACGGATTCCGCTAAATGAGCAATAATGTACTTTTAATGAGCATCTAGCCTATTTTATTGAACATCTGCGAATTTAATGTAGTATAAAAATTTTAAAATATGCATTATCGATATGGCATTTTAAAATGAGCATACCATTACTACCAAATGAGCATACATAACTTACAAAACGTGTATCAAAAAATTTAAAAACGCATTTTTGTGTGTTCATTCATTTTGGACGTTATACTCATTTGAATTTAACATAAAACTCATTTCATTTGTGTATTGATATGACATTTTAAAATGAGAATAAAACGAATATTAAATGAGCATACGTAACTTACACAATGAGATATAGAAAAACAAAACACTTCTTAAGCATGAGCTGGCAGCTCTGGAGGTCCCTATTATCACGAGCATATACGTATATTAAATGTCAATTAAGCATATCTAACATGTTCACAACCTAATTAAATTAGCAAATTGAGGTGATGGTGGATCCCACTTCTTAAGCATGAGCTGGCAGCTCTGGAGGTCCCTATTATCACGAGCAGGCACGACTGCAACTAATCTCAAACGGAGGAATGGTCTGGGAGAAGGAATCTGGGCAGCGCAGAGCGGACGATGGACTGGTAGAAGTTGATAATAATTTCAAAAATACCCGGATGTACGGTGATGATAATACATCCGGGTGTACGGTATAATTTGCGCTTCAAAGGTTATGCATTATTAATGTAATCATAAAAAATGATAAGGTTTTATTCTAATATTCTTTTGAAAGAAAAAAATTTCTTTATTAATAACAAGGGTAACAAATTTCTCTCTCTAGGGTGGTTTCACCGCTAGGTTTTTTTCCTCTATCGGATACCGGGGATCAGCCCCGGGAGGCGGATCTAAGACAACGGATTGGTCGAGGGCTTGCTGAAGGTCGGCGGTTTCTACTGATTTCTGTGCGCAATCAAGATTCAGGATGACGAACTCGAGGACGGAATTTGCATCGGCAGTATTTGTGCGTTTGTTTCGATGGAAGATATAGTTACCTAGTACAAAAACATGGCGATTAGCGAGGAAAGCGAGGAGCTAAACTTCAATGGTGACGAAGGAGAGGAAGAGGTGACAGACTTTTGATGCTTTTCCTAGCTAAATTGTGTCACAAGTCTCATAATTAGCTCAAGCCATCTTTTACCGGGCGTTGGTTTGTGTTTGCTATTTTTGGAGTCAAAATCAGGATAATTGAGCCCGACACCGGCGTTTGAGGATAAATCGAGATGAGTCGAGACACATTTGAGAGTAGATTGAGAGCTTTGGAGGTCAACGGGAGGTTTACGATGAAGATTTGAAGTCAAAAGAGCTCTAGGATTGATCACGGGACCGAACGGGAGCTTAAAGAGCAAGAAAGCGGGCGAAAATGAAGAAATATGGCCACACACGCCGTGCGTGCGTGGCAGAAGGCATCAGACGAAGGAAGAGATCGGGCACGCGGTTCTCGGAAGCTGGAATGGAGAGGAGCTACTGGAGGTCGGGCACGCCGTGCTCCGCAGGCACGGACGCTGGGCACGCCATGCCTGGGCGCCGTGCCCACACCTGGAAGTCCTAATTTGGCCCGAATTTCCCATGTTTTCTATAAATAAAGCCCCTAAACCCCTGTCTTCGGGTTACGGAGCGTATAGAGAGGCAGAGGATGAAATTTTGAGAGTTTTTCTGCTTTGTTATTCAAGACCCTATGATTATTTGTAAATTCCATTTTTTGTTAATGACAATCAATTCTTTTCTTCTCAATTATGTTGATTCCACAATTATGAATTGTGAGTAGTTTTAATTAGAGATTTGGGATTAATGAAGGAGTTAATCATGATCTAGGGTTAAAATTTTTGAGGGATTAATTGGATGATACTCCCTCCGCCCCATAGAGAGGTTCCCGTTTCAATTTACGATGCTTGACCGACGATAAAGCAACTTGATCCCTGTTCACACTCTGATTAGTTTTACTAAATAAAATTTATATATTCGGAAACTACATTAAAATTTTTACAAAGTCTGATCAAGAAAATTTAAGTTTGATAAAAATTTGATATATAAAGCAAAAGATTAAGTATGATTTAAGTTGACCATGTGAATAGTGGACGGGAACCGTTGAATGGGGCGGAGGTAGTATTTAATTAATTTGTGTTTGAATCATTTAATTGACATCTCTTGTAACCTAGAACTGCAGATAGGATTATAACTGCACATAGAATAAATTAAGAGAGCTATAATTTATTCTAGGACACTTTCACACACACATAATCGTTTCATTAAGAGATTAGTAACGGTTAAAAAGCCATACGCTCGCTCGTCTTCGCAATAATTTAGAATCCTGTCGCATGAGAGATCAACCTGCTTCTCTAAATTACTGTACTATACACCGTGAGAGCGGTAAGAACTTAGTATTGATTAGCGTTACTCAATTAAATAATTTTCATGTGATTAAGCCTGATCAGCCAAAAATATCATCACCTCGAAATCAATCCATGGTTCTTATCGTCATTAATTAGAAAAAACATATTTATTTTAATTGTTTTTTGCATTAGTTTAATTTCCAAAAATAGAAATCTCACACATCACATTTATTTTATTTATTTTAATCGTTGAGTTTAGTTAATTCTTGATTCCCTTTTTCCGTCTCTGTGGAGACGATACTCGCACTTAAACCCTTTACTACTACATCATTTTTAGTGCGAGAAAACTCACATCATAAAGTAACAGATATAGTTCGTCGTGGGGATATATCTCGTCTTACCGTAATGATAGCAGTTTTGTCAGAGGCATTCAAGATCATGTTCTTTGTGGGATGTTAGACTTCACTTTAAGCTTGGGTCATACATATATGGAGCGGGGTGATGAGATGCATTGTGTGGGTGGTTCTCAATATGGTCTCATGATTAGATCTGTTAGTGGTGGTTGTATCTAAAGACTTCCTGATATTGTGGTGGTCAGGCAGTGTGTCCCGTTGGTAAATAGCGACGGTACAAGATGAATTACAGATAAAATGTCGATGGAGAGGAGATCTTCATGAGAACACCGTGTACAATATTTGGTCTTGCGATTTGATCTACTGTTAGTGCGTTGTATCAAAAGTCTTCCTGATATTGAGGTCATCAGGCGGCGTGTCCCATTACTAGATAACGGCGGTACAAGATCCTTTAGTGGATCATTTCTTGCTGCAGAGGAGATCATGATCATTCCTTGGTCGTAGCTGCTCATATGGTGTGATACAAGCTTTGTTTGAGGGGGAGAAACTCACATGAAGGTGGAGGCTGGTGAGTATGAATATGAGGCTATTATTGGTGGTTGACTGATACTTCTCAATTAAGTAGGTATGGGGAGATTTGTTGGGTTCCATCCTTATTTGAGAAGTTCATAAGAATTCTAGATTTTTGTGAAGATGCCTAGAATTCTCTATAAGAGTGTAGAGAAGTATTGAATGTTCTAGAATATTCTCGAATCTTCTGGAGAGACATGGAATTATCTAGAAATGTGTGGAAGAGTGTAGGATATTCTAGAACATTGTGGAGTTTTCTAGAGAAGTGTGAAATTATCTAGAATTGTGTGAAAGTGTGTGAAAGTCTCTAGAACATTATGAAGAGATGTGGAGCTTTCTAGATCATTCTAGAAGATTAGAGAAGTTTGTGGATACCTCTTGGAAGACTCTAGAAGTGTAGTGGTGTATAGGATGTTCCACAGAAGTCTTAGAGAGAATAGTATAAATAGGGATGACACTCTTCATTCTTATGTGAGCCTAGAGAGAGCCTTGAGCGAGAGTCTTGTGAGAGTCTCCTCAAGTGATAGAGAGGGCTTTGAGGAGAGCTCTTGAGTAAGTGATTGCCTCTTTGAAAGAGGGGTGTGAGACTGAAGTAGTACCATATACAAAGAATGATGTGAGATTGTGAGCTACCCGTTTACTTGTAAAATATCACTTGTACATTTCAATTGTATGATACAAACTGATATTGTTAGATTGAGTCTTTGTGTTATGAGTAGGTATGTGAGGTACAATAGTCCTTTGATATCGTGATCCTGGACGAGGTCGGGGGTCGTATTTTCCTCAACAGGTTCACTGTATTTTGTTGTGATTCCCTTGTCCTCGGTGGTATTATGTGGTGGCTGTGAGTTTTGTGGTGAACTCTTTGGGTACGTTCGAGTGGTCGGAGACCTGAACTAGAAGATCTGTCAGCCTAGCAAATACTCGCTCTGTCCCAATTTGTAAGATACATTTCTTATTCACTTGCTCAACATAAATCACTCTTAATCTTTTACTTTATATATTAAAGTTTTATGAAATCTAGTTTATTTCTTTGTAGGCTTTGTAGCGGTTTTAATATAGTTTCTGAATATATAAATTATATTTCTTAAAACTGATTTGAGTGTTGACAGAGATCAATTTTCTTTATCGCCAGTGAAACATCGTAAACCGGAAAGTATCTTACAAATTGGGACGGATGGATTATATTAAATTATACTACCTCCGTCCCTTAAAACATTGTCAAGTTTAACCGACACAGAAATTAATAAAGTAAAAATTGTGTGGTAGAGATTTATGCAGAGGAAGGAGAATTAACTAGAACGTAACCTCAAATTCTTTACTTAAAAGATAAACTCAAAAAGTTAGTAGGACAATCAAAAAAGGGAAGTTGTCAAAGTTTTAAGGGACTGAGGAAGTAGAATAATTATATTAAAATATACATTGTATTAAGTTTTTTATTAATTAAATAATGGATAATACTTCCTCCGTCCCTGAAAGAATGTCCTACTTTCCCAAAATGGAGGTTCCTAAATGAAAGTTCTGCTTCTTTAATTTCCTTATCTGGTAAACGAATATATACCAAACAGTGTCAGACAATATAAAACAGTGTAAAACAGTGTCCAAACAGAGTGTCAAACACTGTTACTATAATGTGAAGTCAAATTTATTTCCTTAATACTCTGTATATGTGAACTGTGAAGTCAAACCAGGACATTCTTTTAAGAAGTCTATGAAAAACAAGTTAAGATAGACATGAAAATGGACTCACATGTCTAATTTTGCTTTAAGACGAAGTATTGAAGTGTTTGTGTGGGTGGAAGATGACAACACGTTTGATGACTCATATTGGGGACGCCGTTGATGAATCATACATACTGGGGAAAGTGAGTTTCCTGGAAAGTCCCCTTAATATCACTCCGTCTAATTATAATCCGTACGAACTATCACTCACCATTCACACTTGTGTTATTTTTTTGTCTTCAAATGAATCCCTGCCTGACCGGGTCTAAAGTAACACAGTAAAAAACCTTATTGGATTTATTTAAATGTGAGAGTAGTTTTCGAATTTAAAAAGTGAATGATGGAAAATAATTAACACTACAAAAGCCGGAGGAAGTTATAATTACAAATTTAGTATAGAACTACTATTTCCATTCTTTATAACTTATCAAAGTAAGCTAATTCAAAGAATAATAAAATAAAAATTATGTTATTGATAATGTGATATTCTGCAGATCTTAGAAGAGAGAAAATTAATAAGAATCACAAATTGTTTATTTATAATGAAAAATGACAAAGTTAATGAGACATGCAGAAAAAATAATAGTTGACAAATTTATAAGGGATGGAGAGGATAAATTTTAATTCTGGTGACATTTACATTCAAAGTTAATTAGGTGAATTGTACGCCTAATTAATTTTAAATTTTCGTTAAACTCATGTATCTCATACATTCAGTACCGTATAGAACTCCCCACACGCATAAATGTAGTACGGAGTAGTCATAATCTTTTGGAGACGTAGTATAATACGGAGTATGAGGCTCTCTCAATTGTTCTTGAAACGTAACCATTCTAAAATTAATTGTTTTTATATCCTCTTTATCAAAAAAAAAAAATTATGTTATTCAAAAACTACATGAAATTAACTAATTTATGTTTAGTAGCAGTTATAAGGAGTTAATAATCAAGTTATCAATTACTTCCTCCGTCCCATAAAATAAGTCTCATTTTCCTTTTTGGACCGTCCCAAAAAATTGTTCCCATTTCCCTTTTTGGAAAATTTTGTGTGACTAACATTCATTTACCTTTTTCTTACTCAACCACAACCATACATTTCCACTTTATTCTCACTTTCTTAAACTCCGATCCAAGTCAAAGTGGGACTAATTTTCCGGGATGGAGGGAGTAATAATTACCCTATCGTTTATATGCTGATGTTAGCCAATTAAACCGCTTACTGTTGAAAAGAAACTGTTTAAAGTAAGATTAAAACGTGAAAGTATGCAAGTATACTTTTTTCAAAACATGACTTATTTAATACGTAGTATTTTTAAACAAGTAAAACAATACAAACTTTTAAACGTAGAAGTGAATGAGTGTTATTTTTTTAAAAAATTGATACTCTTATTTGAGAAAGTCCCCTATGTTTTACTCTTATTTAAGTATTTCTCTAGTGAGAAATCGAGATATTGAATTACATCAAAAGATCTTTAAAACCCGTGACTAAAATTAATGTATCTCCATTTTTCATAAAACGCTTTTTACTCCGTGATTAATACTCGGTACACAAATAAAGAAAGTCTTTCATCTTATGATACTCAAAAGAAAAATTGACTATCTCAAATTAATGTTCAAAGTACAACAGTTCTCTTTAATCTAAGAAAATAAACAATTGATCTTAATCTTCCTAAGAACGAGAAACCGAAAAAGAAAAAGACAGAAAAAAATGGCTAGAGTAACACGGTACAAAATAATCCGTCGAAAGTAGTGGAAAACTGGAAATGATTACAAATACATAGTACAAATATATAATAGTGTACGGTAATAAAAATGACGGCAGACACAATACGACATTTAAATTCTCCGGTGATATATTAGTTGAGTCGAGACTCTCTATATACTCAGACAACATACCAAAAGATAGAGACAATTTCAAAGGCAACTAATAATATTGCGCAATGATTTTAAAAGTGGACCACTACTAATAACATGACTTATCTTTCCTCCCTAATGATTCATATTATGACTTTACCAGCGACCAATCATGAAAACGTGTCTTAGAAACACAGCACCTTGTATTTTTTTTATTTTAAAAAAGGGGGAAATGAAAATTAATAATCACACATTATCATAATTCAGAAAAATCCAAATTTTGCATTTCATCTTCATTCGCTGGTCACTAACCGGTTGATGAGAGTAAATATGTGTACAACAATAGAGTAAAGTAGGTACAACGAGAAGGGTTTTAAACTGTTACGTCTAGGGGTGGTTCAGTGAAACTAAAAATTGAAAACCGAATCGAAAAAACTCAAATTGCATCCAAAACAACTGAACCACAAGAAAACCGAAACTGAACTCAAAAAACCGAACTGAACCGTAGTTGTTTGGTTTTGGGTATAGTTTTCACATCCCAAAAACAAACTGAATCGAACAAACCAAACTTTTTAAAACATGCTATTTTATTTATTAATCATTAAGTATAATATTTTTTTATTTCATAATTCTTAATTCTAGAAAATTAATGTTTGACACTAGATTTATTATGATTTGCAAGATATTGACATTTAATATTTATGGTTTAATTAAGTGAAACACTTTTACATACACTTAAATCTATTGCTATAATACTAATATGTTTATATTTTAAATCGTGATTTACATTTTACATGTTTTAAAGTTTGTTATCACATAATTTTTTATATTGAACAAATATGTATTAATCTAAACTATATTTTAAACAATATAGCCGAAAATGTGAAACTTTATAATACAAACATGTATTAAATTAAACTTTATAGTTTCTGAAAAAATTCTTTTAGTAAAAAAAATGAATTAATGAGCACTCAACATTTACAAATAAAATTTAACTTGCGAATACACTATATATAATTCATAAATAAACTCATGCGTTTAATTAATTTAGAAAATATTTAAATTGATATACATGTACTCTCGATCTACTCCATTGTTTTGAAATGCATTTGTTTCTTTTCTCTCCTTTTTTTAATATAGTTTAATGTAGTTTAATTATGTTTTTTTTTCAAGGAGTTTTTTCTAACCAAAAAAATATTATGGCAAAAACCGAAAAAAAACTAAACCGAATCAAAATAAACTGAACTGAACAAATCGTGATTCCAAATTTTTGAATATATAATCGAACCAAATTGAAAAGAATTTGTTAATTGAATTCGACATTTGAGTTTAGGTGAAAACGGAACGGCTATGCATAAAGTCCACACCGAAGCTTCATATTGTTCCATTATGACTCTTCTCCCACAGTCGAGTTTAATATCACGATATTCCGTTTATACCCCAACCTACCCATACACATATTTAATAATTAGATTAATATTTCAACCCGTGACCTTTAACAATTTTTAAAGGCAGATTGAGGATGTTTTTACTTGGACTATAATTTGCTGGTCTGGTCTGATTTCTTTATATATTTATAATTATCCAAGTCTGGTCTGGTCTGAACTGGTCTGATCTGAGAGAAATTACAGTCCAAGTAAAAACATCATCTTATTGAATTCGGTTATTTTTATGCAATACTGTTAAAAAATAGTCATAAAAATGATGTGATTACGTTTTGGAAACTTGAAAATATAAACATGTCACCAAGTAATTTTGATATGTCACTGCCATTGACGTGATATTATCCGAGTGAACATTAAGATATTTTTATTTGGATTGAAATTTATTGATCTGGTCTCATATGTCTAAATCTAGTCTTTTCTGATATGGTAATTGTCAGGTATCTGTGTATTTTATAACTATAAAAGTCCGGTCATGTCTATTTAAGTCTGGTCCGATCTGTTCTTATCTGGTCTAGTGAAAAACATTCCTACATCATCATAATGGTCATGTATGGTAAATGGCTTATCAGCCATTTTTTAGCTTGTTTGACTAAGTTTAGCCTCTTTAACTGGTTGACCAGCTATTTAAGATGTTTGGTAAATAGCTTTTGGAATTAATTGTTCATTCCAAGAAACCAAAAATTTAGCTGGTTGGAAACGCCACATATGGCGGCGTTTCATCTTGGCTGCTTCAAAATTTATTGTTTTTTGGGAAAACTGTCAAAAAGGCTCTCGTACTATATCGAAAAAGTCAATTAGATCCTCGTACTTTAAAACACCGAATTAAGCCTTCAAACTTTTTTAAAAAGGATCAATTCAGCTAGATTACAGGTGACGAGCTGTTTTCCCGGTTAATTAACCCACGTGGCAATTACTAAGGTTTCCATTTTTTCTTTGTTTCTTCCTTGGCTTCTTGTTGCCATGTGGACTCTTCCCCGCTACTTGATTTTCCAACCAGTTCCAGATCAGGTCCATCGTTGTTGCTGAAGGGAAAAATGGGTCTTGCATCGTTGCTTCCGAACGGGAGGGGTTAGCTTCGACCTTCACCGCCACCGGAGAGGGAGAAGCTTTAATGGTTTAGCAGGGGACTGTGTTTTAGAAGAGCATTTTAACTGTGTTTTCATATAATTTTTTTATTAACAAAATATATATTAGATAAGATGAAGAACTCTCAATTACAGTGACTTGGTCATGTGATAGAAGACTGAGTGCATTTGTTAGGCAAGTTGAGATGTGGGCAAAAGAGACAGGTAAGAAAGCGTGTGGAAGACACAAACATATGTGGGTTAGAGGAATCAAAAGTTATATGTTTTTTTTTATTGGATGAGAGAATGGATTTGGAGAGAGGAATCTGAAGAGCGCATATTTGTGTAGAGGATTGATCTATGTTCTTACTTTTCTCTTGCTCTTTTTCTTTTACCTTTTTATATTCTTTATCTTTCTTATGTTTTTATCTTATTTTTATGTCTTATCTTCTTTTATCTTATCTTTATCTTTATCTTTATCTTTTTCTTTATCTTTATCTTTATCTTATCCTTTTATCTTTCCTTATCTTTTTATTTTTCTTTATTATTTTTTTGGTTCCGATATCATGGAATTATTCATGTTAGCTGATCCCAAAAATCTTTTGAGAATAAGAATTGGATGTCATTGTGTCAACTTAGCCAAGATTTTATAAATTTTAGTAGATTCAGTCGATTCCGCCAAATTAAGAAATACCAAAGAGGCAAAAACGCTATAAAAATTGTTGTTGATGTTTGACTAGAATAAGTTGAGATGATATGAACTACATATTTGTGACTTAAAAATGTGATGTAACTCTTCTTATCTTGCTTGAACGTCCAACGAATTCTACAAAGAGAGAGGAGCGGCGATGAAAACTCCAATCACCGACTCTTCTTCTTTTCTTTTCTTTTCTTTTCTTTTCTTATTCCAGTCTTTTTTGGCCCCTGTCATGAAAAAAGTTTCATTTAACATGTATTTTCATTTATATATTTACGTTTATTTTTTAACATTGTCTAAAGATGTTATTTTTGTGGTGGAGTGTCATTTGCCAGATGTATATTCCCCTTCATCATCGATATGGTGTTCTTGTATATTAGTAAGAGGTTTGTATTAGTTTCTTCATCGATTTGGTATTTGTACTTCTTCTGCACCAATATTGAGGCTAAGTGTCCTTTCCTGAACCACTGTTGATCTAGAAAGATGGGATTGCATGGATATTTTTCGAGTGACTGATGTATCCAGACCAATTTCTACACTTAGCTCCTTACTTTTGTCTGGCGAAATTGCGAAGTTTTACAGTTCCTTTTCGGTGGCTTGTCAAACTGAACCCATTTCGAATAGCATGTGCAGTCACACTACGCTATGAGTTTACTTGGGTGTAGGTTTAGCTAACATGAGCACCTTATTTTTAAGATGTTGTTGTGAGATTATTTAGGAAAAGGTACTCCAATAGGAGTCCTGGACTGAATATATATAATAAAAGAGTTTGAGATATACAAGGAAACAAATATGTCTAATAATATTCTATTACACACCCTCAAACTGTGCGGGAGATACAACACGCATGTTGTTCTTCAAAAAATGAAATTGCTGACTAGAAAGACTTTTAGTAAAAATATCAGCTAATTGCAGCTGGGTAGGGATGTACTTCACTACCAGGTCTCCATGAGCCACATGTTCTCGGACAAAATGATAATCAATCTGGATGTGCTTGCTACGAGCATGCTGGACAGGATTGGCAGTCAAATATGATGCAGATATGTTATCAAATAATAGCTGAACTCGAACAGTCACCGGAAATCCAAGCTCAAAAAGAACTGAACGAATATGCAATGTATCCTGGACAGTATAAGCAACAGCTCTATACGCGGCTTTGGTGGAGGACTTAGACACAGTAGCTTGCTTTTTGGACTTCCACGAGACAAGATTGGGGCCCAAGAAAACTGCAAAGCCAGTTGTAGATCGGGATGTATCTCGACAGTCTGCCCAATCTGCATCTGAATAAGCAATCACAGAGGTAGCCTGAGTGGTCGGCTGAAGCCATAATCTATGATCAAGTGTTCCCTGCAAGTATCTAAAAATGCGCTTGACCGCAAACAGATGAGTAGTACGAGAGGCATGCATAAATGGAGACACTAAATGCACAGCATAGGTAATAGCAGGTCGTGTCAAAGTTAAATATTGTAATGCACCAACCATACTTCTATACTCAGTGGCATCTGCAAGAAGTTCCCCATCAGTAAGGGATAGAGAAGTACGAGTAGCAAGCGGAGTGCGAACAGACTTAACGGTGTGGAGATGGAAATGAGAGAGAAGATCAGATACATATTTATGTTGAGAAAGAAACAAACCTTTAGAGGAACGTACAGTCTGGACTCCCCAAAAATAGTGAAGATCTCCAAGATCTTTCATAGCAAAATGTTTAGCAACAAGCTGAATGAAGGAGATAATAGCAACGAAAGAATTTCCAGTAATAATTATGTCATCAACATATAACAATAAATAAATGACATTATTATTCTGGCGGTAAATGAATAAAGAATTATCAGACTTGTTGCACGTAAAATGATGAGACAATAGGAACCTACTAAAACGATGAAACCATGCACGTGGAGCTTGCTTAAGACCATAAATGGCTTTGCACAATTTGCACAAATGATGAGGAAACAAAGGATGAACAAATCCACGTGGCTGACGCATATAAACTTCCTCGGTGAGATGACCATGCAAAAAGGCATTCTTGACATCCAATTGACGAATGAGCCACCCAAAAGAGACAGCTAGTGTAAGGACTATACGAACAATGATGAGTTTAATAACTGGACTAAAAATTTCAGAAAAGTCCACACCTGCCTGTTGATTAAAACCATGAGCAACCAGACGCGCTTTGTGGCGCTCAATTGAACCATCTGATTTATATTTTGTCTTATAAATCCACTTAGAGCCCACAACATTTTTAGTGTGATCAAAAGGCACTAAATCCCACGTATTATTAGAAATAAGAGCATTAAATTCCTCAGCCATTGCCGCCCGCCAAATTAAATGTTTATTAGACTCAGAAAAACATGTAGGATCAGCTGATAAAACAACATTGTTTAAATTAAAAATTTGTTTGGGATTGAAAAATCCCGATTTTGCCCTAATCTACATGGGATGAATATTGAGGACCGGGGCAGGACTAACATATGGCTTAGGTATGACTGCCGTGGTTGGGGTAGATGAAGGCTCAGGTGAGGCAGGCAATATGGGTGGCGTAGATGGTGTAGTGGAAGGAGAGGGTGAAGGGTCATGTATGGTTATAGGGGAAGGCAGTGAGGTCGGTGATGGGCAGTGTTCGGATGGGGAAGGGGAAGGGGGTGGTAGGCTGGTATTGCCGAGCACGGCCGAGACAGGGGGCTGGGAAATTGCAGTGGGAGGAGGGATAGAGTAGGGCGGGTAGGGAAGGGACAATGTGTTCGAGGTGGTGTGGGTGAGAGTGAAATCGGTGGCCGGAGGAATGGAGGAAGAGGCATTCGTAGAAGAAGACAATGCGGCATAGGGAAAAATATTTTCATGAAAGCGAACATGTCTACTGATAAAAACTTTAGCAGATTTAGGCTCAAAACAACGATAACCTTTAAAACCAGACGCATAGCCAAGAAAAACACATTGTATGGAGCGCGGAGAAAGTTTATTGGAGGGAGAGGCGGAAAAATTGGGGTAACAAGCACACCCAAAAACTCTTAAAAACTATAGTCAGGAGGTTTTTGAAAAAGAATATCGTAAGGAGAAACACCATTAAGTGACGGAGTAAGAAGTCTATTAATAATATATGCAGCTGTAAAAATAGCATCAACCCAAAATGTGCTAGGGATAGAGGCTGTAATAAGCATAGTTCTAGCAAATTCTAAAAGGTGAGGAGTATGTGGGCAAGATTTTTGAAAATAAATGCCATGTTCATAAAAAAAATGTTGCATATTAGAATTAACAAATTCACCCCCTCCATCACTTTGAAAAATTTTAATTTTAGAGTGAAACATATTTTCAACTAAAGCTTTAAATTAACGAAATTGAGGAAAAACTTCACTTTTAGTGCGCAAGGGATATATCCAAGTAAACCGAGAAAAATCATCAATAAAACACACATAATATTTAAAACCTAAATTAGACAATACATGTGATTGCCAAACATTAGAATGAATTAATTGTAATGGTGCAGAAGAAGTATGGCTAGCATCCGAAAAAGGTAATCGTTGAGATTTACCCAAACGACAAGAAACACAATCATGTTCAAAATTAGAAGAACTAGAAATAAGTTTTCTACGATGTAACAAGCGCAAAATAGTTTCACCACAATGTCCTAATCTACGGTGCCACACAGGGCCAGAATTAGTGATAGAAGCTAAAGCTAAAGATGCAGTCGGATTGAAGCTGATAGGGTAAAGATGGCCATTATGACGTGCCTGAAGAAGAACCGCCCCCAAAGTTTTGTCCTTTACAAAAAAATAGTTTTTATCAAAAACAACAACACAGTTGTTATCAGCACATAATTTTTGAATGGAAATTAAATTTAATTTAATTCGAGGCACATGAAAAACAGATTTTAATGTCAACGAGCGACTGAGAGTATTTAAAGTAATATTTCCAACATTAACAATAGGAAGCTTAGTACCATTTGCAACACTAACAGTCATGGAGCCAGAATAAGAGGATTTATTGAACAGAATACCTTCAGATGATGTCATGTGAGCAGAGGCACTAGAGTCCGGATACCACAAAGCATCGTTTGATTCCCCAGTTGGAGCAACCAAAGCAGGTGCAGAAGCTTGTGAAAAACGAGACGGACAATGCATCGCAGAGTGACCTGCAGAAAAACAAATTTGATACACAACTGGAGGAGGGACTGAACCAAGAATACCCTCAGCTGATGGGAAACCTGCATAATGATAGTGAGTACCAGAAGTAGATTTAGCATTAATATTTAAAATGGACTTGATAGATTTACCCGACGGAGCATTGTTTGGTCTCGGATGATACACACCCCATGAGGTGGATGGTGCTGGTGCGGCTGTTGCCCCTGGTGCGGGATAGGGGTGTTGCCCGACCCCTGGAGCTGGCTGGTAGGCATGCTGTTGCGGGTGACGGCCCCTGCCGCAGCCCCCTCTGCCGAGTCCGCCTCTGACGTGGCCTTCTCTGCCGCGGTATGCGTGTGGTTGGCCAGGTGGGCCCTGCTGTCCGGGACCAGCTTGCACCCCAAAATCTTGCTGCAAATTAGAGGATTCCTGATGGCGCTGATGAAGGACGCGTTGTTCCGCTTCAAGTAGTCTATTGTGAAGAATGTCAGGTGGAAATTCATCCGGGAATAGGGATACAGTACCCACAACGGACTCATACTTAGAGCCCAATCCATACAAGGTACTTTGCAGTAATTCTTTATTAGTGACAGGGGAATTTATTGCATTTAAGGCATCAGCTAAATTCTCAATATCAAGCAAGTATTGTTCCATAGACTAAGTGTCCTTCTTTTTAATGGAATTCAAGGTACGCTTAAGTTTCATGGCTCTAGGTAAACTAGCAGACATAAAACGTGTTTGCAAATGATTCCATATACCAGCCGAATGTTTAATATCATGCACATCAGTTAATACATTTCGAGTAAGAGTAGCAAACAACCAAGAGCGAATTGTTTGATCTACCTTAAGCCAATGATAATAGTCTGTATTAATGATTTTTTGATTATTTAAATTCACTGTGTACATGGGAGGTATCTGAATGGATCCATCAACAATGCCAAAAAGTCCCTGAGACACCAAAAGAATTCGAATTGAGTATGCCAGGTGAGGTAATCTTAATCAGCTTTGAGCTTTATGGTGACAATTTGGCTGACATTGGCGATGCCATGAAAAATAGACTGAGCCAATAAGGCCATAGGAGACCCACTGAAAATATTTTCGTGGGATGGCCGTGTAATACCTGGGGAGCCAGCAAATGAAGGCCCAAAAAATTGAGGGGAAGGCGGCTGGACTGGCTGAGAGAGTGTCGGAGAGTTTGCCATTGGCCAAGGAAGGTGCGACGGGATGCTGTTGAAGAGAGGATATGGATGTGGCGGCGCCCAGACTGAGGAGGAGAATTCTAGCGCGGAGAGTGAGTATGGCGGATGCGTCGTCGCAGAAGGAACGGCGCCAGAAAACTGCCGGGTCGACACCACTGCAGGGGAGGGTGTCGAAGAAGAGATAATCAATGCAGTGGCGGACGACGACTGGGACTCGAAGGGTGGATCCGCCGAAGACGAAACCGCTGGGACAGAAGAAGCGGCGGCGGATGTGGAGGCCATCGTCGACTGCTACGCGGAAGGGATGATCGAGCAAAGAGAGAGAAAAAATAGGGTTTTCTCTAGACTCTTGATACCATGTGAGATTATTTGGGAAAAGGTACTCCAATGAGAGTCTTGGGCTGAATATATATAATAAAAGAGTTTGAGACATACAAGGAAACAAATATGCTAATAATATTCTATTAGTTGTACATTGTCCCACCCTAGTATGACAATGAACTTTATGATTGTAATGATTTGCTTTTTAATTGTTATGTTTCTTGTTGGTCTAATGAATAATAATTAAATTATTTTCTTTCGACATTAATTTTGAGACAATACAAAAAGAAAATATGACAAATAAAATGAGACAAACAAACATATATAGAGAAATTAGGTTAACCTCGTGAAAAGTTAAGGTAAACTATATTCAGGAATAACTGTAGTACTCCCTCCGATCCTGATTAATCTTTACACTTTGACTTTACTTATATTAAGGAAATAAATTTGACTTTACTATATAATACACTGTTTGACACTGTTTGATACTGTTTGACACAATTTAGCACTGTTTGGTGCAGATTTGTTTGCCAAACAAGACAAATAAAGAAGTGTAAAGTTTAATATGGGACGACCCGAAAAAGAAAATGTAAAATTAATTAAGGAATATTTTTTTTTTAATTGTAAGCGTAGCCTCTTAAGAATCGTGAATATAAGTACTCCCGAAAGGCCGAAAGTATTAAAAGCACTTTTTAATGGTCAAAGAACTTTTTATTGGTGTCTTGCAAAATGGTTTCTCAATGAATGGGTGAATCATGAATTTTAATGATTTCCAAGTAATGGATGACGATTCACGCATAGCCCATTCATTTAACTCGCATTAATTTAAACATTAATTATGAATGGATTTGAACAACTAATGGAACCAAATCAATCATAAATTACATTTAGGTCTATATACACCTTGTAGGGCCACCATGGCGTGGGATGCGTGAGGGGATCACGTGATGTATGACCCACCGGACGACTCCAAGACGGATCAGCACAAGCCATATGACGGGTTCTTTTATACTACTTCGTTTCTAATATTGAGATTTGAGATAGAAGGGAGTAATATGGTTAAGAAAGTGGAATTGCGTGGTTGATAGAATGTGAATAATCTAAGAATAAATTTTGTTTTTATCGCGACTTAATTACCTTAAGTACATTTCTAATTAAGCTTCAAGTGAAATGAAGTTATGAAACGCTCAAACGCTCAAATTAAGACTATGTTTGGCAGACATAAGTCTCTGACTTCCAGCTTTTGTACTATTTAAAAAGTTTTTTAAAGCTTCTGGTTGTATGTTTGGCATGCTAATTTTTCAGAGCTTTTATAAAAATAAAAGATCTTTTTTGAGATGTTACAGTGAGTAGCATCTCAAATAAGTCGGTAGCTTCTAGCATTAATTAGTCCTAACAGCTTGTATATCAAACAGAGCTAAATCAAACAGTTAACTTTTTATCAAACAACTACTGTCTTTTTCTTTCAAGATCTTTTCAGTCATTAAAAGTTACGAGTAACAGTTACTAAAAAGTTAATAAAAGTATTTTTTTTCAGCTAGTTCTGTCAAACATACCATAAGTCGGAGGCTAAATCCCTTCTAATTTATGTCAGTGATCGGAAACCTCCTTTACGGAAAAGATTTTAATTGTTAAATATGATCTACTTAGAGCCCGTTTGGTAGTACCAAAATCGGTTGATTTGGCTGATCTGCTGAAATTTATGAAATTCTGGCTGAAGTGGCTGTATTGGCTGATTCAGCTGATTTAAGAAAAAAATATTTTTAAAATATACTCCCTCCGTCCCTTAAAACTTTGTCATCTTTCCTTTTTGGGACGTCCCAAAAAACTTTGTCACTTTCCCTTTTAATCAATTACTTGTAGTTTCTGTTATTTCTCTCTCCTCTGTACAAACCTCAATCACACATTTTTGACTTTATTATTCTCCGTGCCAGTCAAGTTTGGCAAAGTTTTAAGGGACGGAGGTAGTATTTTATTAATAAAATAAAGAAAAAATTATATGTAAAAATAGTTAAAATAATCATCTATATTAACATCAGCCAATACAGCCAGAAAAGTAACTCCAACCTTACTTTTTCTGCTTATTACACAATTCAGCACGCGAAAGCAAAAGTTACGTGTTTGGTGAAAAAGTTGACTAATAAGTCTGATAAGCCGAAAAACAGTGCTGCCAAACGGCCTCTTAGACTACTCTCATATGTCGGTTTCTTTGTTTGTGCCTTATTGAGGGTATTCATAAGGGTAAAGTTCAAATTAAAAGATTGTTTCTGATGCAAAATGCACACGATTGCACAATTATTCTATTCGTAATGTATCTTGACGTTCAAAGTGATTGCACAGATGCACTCTACCCGTCTGTAACATGTATGTCCCTTCAGGGACATCTGATAAAATTGGAACGAATGTACGCAGTCTAATGATGATCCCACTTACGGTGAGGTAAAGGGAATCGAATGCACACGATTGCACAATTAGTCTTTAAATGTTAGATCCCGACCCTCCTTTTGTTTGAACAAATCATTTTATAAGCTCTGATCTTCAAAATTACGTACTTCTGTCTCGTTTTTTTAGTTTGTCTAACATCAAATAGTTTGTATATTTTAAATTATTTTATATGTTTCCTAAGGAATATCAATTGTATAATTGACGGGGGTACCAATTTCTTCTCAAATTTATTGCATTATCCATTTATCCTCTCATCTTTACAAACTTAATTTATAAATATATTATATTCTGGAAACTTTTAATATTAGCTACCCCATTTTATTCAATAAATATTACTGCATTCATCTCATTTCAAATTTCTTGACCCACTTAGAGATCGTAGAATCAATTGTATACTACCAGGACAATATTATATACTACCTCCGTTCCTATTTTATCTTCCAACCCACTTTGGCACACAATTGAAGAAAAATGGGTATTGTGTGGTGGAAAGTTGTGCAGAGGAGAGAGAAATGTGTAAGAAATGTTGTGAACCACAAATTCTTTACCAAAAAAAGAAAGTGGAAATTTAATTGGAACGGATGAAAAAGGAAAGTTGGAAGTTTATTTAGGAACGGAGGGAGTATTTGAATTAATTAATAAAACTTACATCTATAGAAATTATACGAAATTCCATTTAACGTCAAAACTTGAATTCATACATGATAAAAATCTATTATATATGATTTGAGATTTAAATAAAAAGTAAATTATATTAACTTTAAAGAGGGATTTTCAAAATATTCTTTAAATATGACTAAAGTCATTATAGTATAGTGTAATGGTCACTTAAGTGCAAAGTTGAACAAGTTAGTATCATTAAGTTTACTACTATAGTTAATACACTTAAAAACTCACATTTTTATTTACAACTTTTATTTTAATCATATACTTCATATATGCAATTCTTTCCAGTGGAAAATAAATGAATGATGACACTATCTTAACTAAGTGTTTAACGTTTTAGGACGGAATCCTTCGTAATGTATTACAATTGTATATAGAGATTCTTTTTAAATCTAAATAAAATTTATTTAGGTCACTGAAGTGATTATAAATATAATGTAAATATATGGTCACTTAAGTGTAAATATTGAACATAAGTTACAATGATTAAACATCAAGTATCTAACCAAATAAGACTGGCGAAACCCTACGCATAGAGAAATCAGATCTTCAAAGCCGCTGCGATGAACCCTAGCGCAACAAGCAAAGGGGCCGGTGGATCCTAACCAAGGTGGCCGACATTACCGTTGTAGTAGGACTGCATTTCGCAGGCATAGCAGCGGGATTAGTTCGCGGGCTACCCTCAATTCATGAAGCAATTCCAATTGAAGAATGACATGGTTCGAATCTATTGACGATAGGTAGTAATCTGAGTCTGGTTTTCTTCCCGGTATATACAACAATTTTGTTCCCCTCGCTTGTAGGGTGTTTCTATCCCAGATAGCTTTGGCAAGTCGAGTGTGGTGATTGCTCTGATGGGCTGTGCGAGTAGGAACTGCCACGGGTTAGGGAATCTAGGCATGGTCCAAGTGATGGAGGTCAGTATGGAGGTTGATGGAAACGGACCAAAAATGACTGCGCGGTGCTATTGGATCAACATCGCCTGGAATTCCATTAGTTCTTGTGAGTGAGATTCTTCCTTTGGAGGTGGTTGGACAAACCTCTTCTCCCTTCCTGATGGCAGGTACAATCAGAATGACGTCTTTTGAGGTGGTTGATCGAAACTCTTCTCCCTTGCCGGTGGCCGGAAAAACCATGAGATTTGATTCTATTTGTTATCATCGTTTTAATAACTCTAGTTTTAAGTCTATTTATTTTAGTAGCAAGTACAACGATATAGTTAGAGTAGCCTACCATGATGCGGGATTAGCGATATTGACGGGTTCTCAGGAACTGGTCAGTTCTATTTTTCACCGAGGATAGCTCTAAACTATTGATTTGTTTTGTCTCTTGTCACGTCCCATTATTATTAAAAAATAAGTATTCTTCTTTTAAAAAAATTACTACGATTAGAATTACAATTTTGAACACTATACTAATAAGATTACAATTATATACACTAAATAATTTCAAGATATTTTGACTCTTATTTAGAAAAAAAGTTAATATAATAGTCAGTACTCACTATTCACGAACAAGAACATTAATATTGTCACTGTCCATTTCATACCCTTTCTTATCAAATTTTAAAGAATTGAGTTCTTTAGGAAACCGGTTAAGATATTATCTCACACCCTCCACTAATTTTAAATAACAAACCAATATGCTGAATCATTATTCCTCCAATTAAGTTACGTAATTAATTAAAATGGGACACAAATAGACGTGAAGTGTCACTTTGGCCTGCCACCACTCACAACCCATCATCTCATCACATAACCACCAACTGAATTACGAATATTATTATCTTTCTTTTTCTGTTTGGTTAAAGCTAAAATCTCATTCAGATTTGCACTATCATTGCGCATATTTAATACGAGTATTCGTTCTTTTTCAGTGTGCTCCTTCACTAGTTTTCTTCCTCTTCAATTTCCTAATTAGAATAATACCAAACTCAACCTAATATGACACGTGTTGTAATGGAATTTGTCAAAATTAATTACTAGTCCGAAGAGTCTATTTGATAACATTAAAATTGATTTAATTTTCTAAATTTAAAACATATATCTGTAATGTAAAATTCAGAAAACTTCATGAATAAAATGCCCTAGCCCTTTCTACGAATGAATAGGAAAAGTTATTTGAAAAATAGTCAAAATGTGTCTCTACGGTAACTCCAGTCAGTTACTATAGTCATAAAAGTAACGCTAATATATCTTACTTATTTTGATTATTACACAACTTACTCTTATTTTGATAAAGCTGAAAAATAAGAGTAATCAAGAGAGCTCTAAAATTGCTTCATACACTTAGATGATAAAAATATAAAGTAATTCCATATTTATGATTAAAATAAGGATTGTTTACAAAAATGTGTCTAGTGATTAGAGTAGTAATAAAACCACAGTAATTTATATTCAACTTTTAAGCTTTAACATGACATTACATTATACTTTTCTGAATCACTTTAGTTGTCTCATTGGTTTTTTCACGAAGTTTTAGACAATTATGATCAGTGGCGGACCCAAAAAGTTGGAGTCACGGGGTCCCTACCTTAATGTAACTCTAACAAATAAAAAATAAAAAAATGTAAGTATATTATATTAAATTAGCATAACATTTCATAATTAATGTGCTTAATCAAAATATTAAGAAATTTTATCAATTCAGGACCTTAAAGATAGATAAATTATAGATTTGGTACCTGAAAGATGAAATGTATTAATATAGGACCCAAATGATGAAAATTGTCAATCTAGGATCTAAGATTTCATAGATTTTGATTGATTTATTTTTTATTAATTCCTTTGCTAGTTTTTGATAAACTTTTTTCCACAAAAGTTTATTAGTTTAATAAAACTAAATAATATTTAAAAATTTTAACATAAAAATAATAAAAATTCATGACAATATAGGTCCGAGATTGATAGTCTTCAATCATTCAAGTCCTAAATTGACAATTTTCATCATTTGAGTCTTATATCTATAAATTTCTTCGTTCAGGTCTCGGATTGATAATTCATTTACCTTTCAAGTTTTGAATTGATAAAATTCCAAATATTAAAGTAGTACAACGTTTCATAGTCCCTACTATGGCGCACCTCGTCTTGAACATTAGGATGCAAATCAATATTTTTTTTTCTCAAACCAGGATAAGCTTCTAAAGATTCAAAATAAACATGTTGATCATGTGTATTGTCAGCCAAATTAATTTCATATTCACCGATTATTTATTCAATTCTTCACTTAATAATGGAAAATCATAATAGAAATTTTAATAATTAATTGAATTATGTAAAGTGTAAAGTTGGTGATTTTTAAAAAAGGCAAAAGGATGTAGTTGTGATCTTTTACAATAATAAACCAAAAAAAGAGGAATATGAGTGAGAGGGAATCGATACTTGCACCTCTAGGAAAAGAAAAGGTTTTTAAAGCCTTTTCTCCGTTGCTCTACTCCATTCTTTGGGACTCATACTTATTTTTGTATTATATATACAATTATAAGTAAATTTTAAATAAAATATATAAAATATATAGGTATGTTTTAATTTGGAAGTACGCGGAGTCCCGGGACCCTGTGGGACCCTTAGTGGGTCCGCCACAGATTATGATAGACTTTATACTACTATGTATATATAAAAAGTAAGATGTTTTTGATACTGTAGCGGTACTGTAACAGTACTATAGTGATACTGTAACTGCTTTTTGGGTGAATCTCTTTCCAAAATGAAAATGAGACAATTAATTTGATATATCTCAAAAAGGAAAGTAGGGCAACTAAAGTGATACGGATGGAGTAATAACTATTAGTCATATTTTTGTAAATAAATTTTATTTTTGTAATATTTTTGAAAAATACCAAATAAAAAATAATGCACATAAGTTAATATGTAGGTTAATTATGAGTTTATTAGTAGGGTGTAATCTATTTTCATGTAGTTTGTAGATTGTTTGATTTTGATGTATACTTTGTATCAATTAATAAGTTTGAGTTTGGTAATGTTTATTTGGAGAATGTAATGTTTTTTCTCAACTAGGTTTTTTTGATGATAAAAAAAACTAGGTTTTTTTTGAAGAAAATTTACTCCCATATTTTATTTGGAGTAACAAATTACAATTATCACGTGTTTAAATCAAATAACGTACAACAATCGTAGCAAGTAACAATTGTTGTCACAGTTGCACCTCGCGACCAATTCCACCACTTCCGGCGTGGATGCCTCCTACAACGCACATAAAAGCCATGTTATTAATCTTATGTAACCAAAAATATGCACAATTTTATTATGATCTAGAAATATGTTTCTCGAGATATCATACGGAGTATAATTTATCTACTATCTTATTGTTTCAAAATAAAATACAAACTATCCTTTAAAAATCTATTTATACACACCTTCTCTTGCATTATTCACGTAGATAATTAACTTGACACGCAGGGGCAGAGTAGGGGAGGGCCAACCTAGGTCCTGGCCCACCTCATATTTAAAAAATGTCATAATTTTTATGGTAAAAAATTCCATGTATTTTTTTTTTAAAAAATATTCTTTGTGCCGGTCCAGTTCCATGGCTCCGCCCGTGTTGACACACTTTTAATGAGCAATCTCAGCATTATGCATATACTCGATTTGTTTGTTATAATAAATTACACTAATACAAATACTCCATACAAACCCAGTTTGTATCTTAAATAAACTTCACATGTCATATATCTTAAGTTTCTCATTAAAAGATATTGCTCTAATAACATAATTAAGTATGTTTAGTTCTCAAACTATGACTTATGAAAAAACTCCTCAAAAGGGAGTGAACAAGTTTATTGCTTATGAAAGAAAATAATGAAACTTCTATCTAAACAATGTTATACTATGTATGTTTTACTTCTATATATGTAGGAATTTTCTTTGCCATTAATCGTGAAGAAGTATATTGCCATATACACTAGGGGTCATAGTAAATCATAAAGAAACCTCCACATTTGACTAAGACAATATCAACCAGCCACGGTCAAGTTGAGCACCTGAGCTGAGGCCGAGCTTGAATCTGGTTCTCAAATCAACAAAAGAACTTCAAAATTGTGATCAAGGCTAAGCTCACTTCTCGAGCCGTGGTCAGGATCAATGTGGGTCCATAGAACTATAGTCGAGGCCAATCAGGCATCAAATACCAATGACTAGCAAGATAAACCGCTTAGGTCAAGCTCGTTACACGCGAGCCATCATAATCCAAACTAAAGATCATAAATGAGCTGAGCCTCTTTATATCTAAGCCGAGCCTCACCATATCTGAACTGATCCCATCATATCTGAACTAATTCGCGTCATATTAAGCTGAGCTTCATCAATATGGAGCTGAGCTTCCTCACACGTGAGCAAAACATTATTACACCTACGTGTAGCCGAGCTTGGCACACTGCATTGATGTGTGAATTTAGACGTTTCAGCACAAACATTCTAGACAAATCAAAGATAGTGCCACCAGGGAATAATTAACTCTAGGGATGACGCCACCAAATCTGTTATAAACACCGGATATCACGATGTGCATGTGTGGCTTGTCCAGATGTTTCGCTACATAGGACAATGACCCGTACAAAGGAAAATCAATCAATCAACAACCCTCTCACCAATCAGTATGTACATGAAGACTATCTATATTACTCGTTAACCAAGTATCAGATATTTGCACTCTAAATAGTCACCTTCCGACTTGTGGGAAGTGATCCAAAATTATTTTCTAGCACACTGTTACTCCGCAAGTTTTCTAACTCAAATTCATATTTTCTCTCTTTAACTTCTTACTTGGATCCTGCTACCCTCGGTCACCCGTCCCCCAAGGACTATCAAATTGCTTTCATCACCTTCAAGTTTCAATTTTGCAGTTCAATTCTAGTATAGCTTCTAAACATATAAATCACAACAACTAAACATTGTACGGAATATTATACTCCCTCAGTTCCTCAAAACTTTATCAAACTTGTCTGGCATAGGAAATAATAAAGTTAGAATTGTGCGATTGAGGTTTGTATGGAGGATAGAGAATTGACAAGAATCACAAATTCATTGATTAAAATTGAAAGTGACCAAATTTTGTAACAAAAAAAGAAAGATGACAGTTTTTATGTACAAAGAGAGTATGTTATTAGGAGAATATTAAGTTTTAGCCACAACTATTTCTATGAAGCTTATTTGAAGATGGGGCATGGATGTAGCCTTTGTAAAAAAAATATTGTTAAAATCTTCCTTTTCACGATTTTACATTTCAATGCTATTTTTGTATTAAAATGATAATTTACTCAATTCAAAGCAGTAAGAGCATCTTCAATGCTAAAACGTTAACGGTGCATATGTGGCATGATAAATAACCAATTAAAAATCAATCGGTAGAATATCTCTCTCCTTATTTGAAGGATCTTACATAATTTTGGTAAGGTTTTCTTCACAATGTCAAACACAATGTCTAGATGTAGACATTGCGGTTGACATTGCAGACAAAAACTTACCAAAAATACATAAGATCGTGGAAAGAAAGAGAGAGAAATGTCATAAATTAATATTTTGTGTCTATAAAACTTACCAAAAATACATAAATTAGCATTGGAGATGCTCTAAGAGCACGTTTGGTGATGAAAGTAGTAAAATTATTGAAGCCGTGGCTTAAAATGGCATAACTGATTGAGCTGAAATTTGTAAAAATTATACTCCGAGTATCAAAGATATACTCATATTACAAAATAAAAGCCAAGGAAAAACTAATTTTGAAAAATAAATACTTAAAATTTATTCATTCATCCCGTCAACTCAATAACTTAATTAATATGATAAGTCGAAAATATATAGGGAGTATTATCAAAATTCAAAAATAGCTGAAATTTAAATTTGAGATAGACGATGGACAAAGGTGATGCGAGTTGAGCAAGCCTAGCATTGAGGCTGCAAGTTGTTGGAATCCTTGTACTCCGTCAATAGTTTTGAGTTACAATTATGCTTGTGATGATGATTGTCTCTTTAGTCTTTACCGCTAATATCTGCTTTAGGAACATACGGAAAGTTATACTCCAACTGGTCGCATATAGGACTTGCTTTGCTCGTATTTAGGAATTTAATTAAGTCCAACGTTGATAAGCATCATGCAAGTTGCATTGACTGTGTTTAAATCATTAATTTCTCGAATCACTTTTGCTACCTTTGCTGGGTTCTTTCCCTCAATTATTGAATGGAATTCGACAAAGTCCAATGTATGATATAGTCATACATCGCATAATCGTGAGTTCACAATTGTGAAATGATCAAATGAAGATGAACCAAAAATAATTAATCACCCATCATATATAATAATCATAGCAACGACAATAATCTATTAATAAATAATTATGATTTACAAAACATATATGACAAAGAAACAAAGAGATTGATTAGTAATCTCTAATTCGTGTCTCTACTTACATACTAGTAATAATTGATAATTAACCATTTTTGGACGATCACAAGCCCTCACCAAAAAAAGGTGGTTGGGGGGTACGTTTCAGATCAGATGTACTATGTATATCCACTATATAAATATCAGACGTATTTATATATATAGACTAATAGTAATAAATATAAAATAGATATGATCGTGATGCAATATATGTGTATATAGCTAGGAATAGGTGACTGGTTAAACACGTAAATCAACTAACAAGCAGCGGATGGGTGGGTGAATGGGTTGAAGAAATGAGGCTTGGGAGCCATCATCGTAAAAGGGTTGATCTTCTTATTGGACGTTTCCACGGCTGAGCCGCCGCCGCCGATCCTCTCACACGACGGGCACATGCTCAGCGTCGCCGCCGGCAGCTGCATATACAGCGGCGGCTGCGACACCTTCAACGCTTTCAGCTCTTGCACCTCCTTCTGTAACCTCCGGTTCTCCTCCGTTAGCGTCTCGCAGCATTTCTTCAGAAACTCGCAGTCTACTTCCGTTTGCTTCAGCTTTGTTCTGTTAGATATTAATTGCAACGCCGTTAACTAACTAATTCCTTAATTAATTAGAAAAGGGACTAGCACAGTGTATGAAATCGAATCGAAATTGTAATTAATTAATTACCTGGCACGCCTGTTTTGGAACCAGACTTCGACTTGTCGGGGCCGGAGATTGAGTTCTCTTGCCAGATCTTGTTTTTGTTTCTGAAAATAAATCAAAACAATGAATTTATTAGAGACAATTATAATTAAATACTAAATTAATTAAAGGTTAATTAGAGGGAGGGACATACAGGATTGAGAGTGCTATGTTGTTTAAAGCTTTCCTCTAAAAGCGCGGACTGTCCTTTAGATAGACGGAGTTTCTTCCTGCCGTTAGCGACGTCGTCATCTTCATCGCTGACGGCTCTCGGCGAAACTCTTTCTATCTCTCCTTCGTCGCTCTCTCTCTCCCGCTTAACGCTAACGTTGGAGTACGAGGAGGCCGCGCTGTCCTGTCGGTACAAATCAGCGGAGTGGTCAACGGCAGCCTTGTTGATGGTCAAACCCGACACTGCGATCATCTTAGCGGCGGCGGTCTGCTGGTCGAAGGTTTCACCGGACAAGCTGAGAGTCAAGTCTGGCTGAAATCCTACAGACGCGGCGGCAGCGGCGATTCTAGCCGCCGGTTTCTTTGACGGTTGATCTGGCGATGAAGACGAAAAGCCTAATCCCAAAACAAGGCCGGTGCTACAAAAATCATTGAAACCCATCTAGTCTAGATATACGTAAATTTGTGTGTATTTTGAGGAACAGAGGGAGAGACAGAGAGTGGATTGATTAAGGTTGTGGTGTGAAGTGAAATGGGTTGAGGGTTATATAGGAAGGAGTAGGTAGTTACTTTTTGGGTTTTATTGAACAGGTACTGTTTATGAGTATATTAGTAAGAAGTATTTGAAGGGCAATGAGAAGGGAAAGGAGTTGAATTTGAGGTAGACTTTTGTGCAGTATGCGGGGGGGGGGGGGGGGGGGGTTATCTACTTCCGACCGATGATTATCATTACTATTATTAAAGAATAAAAATAATAATGAGAGAATAGATGTTTCTACACGTCATTTCCTACGTCCTCAAATTTTTTGTGTATAGATAATTATTTCTCGTTTTTAAAGAGATTTTTTTTATTACATGTACTACCTCCGTTCCTATTTTATCTTCCAACCCACTTTGACACACAATTTAAGAAAAATGGATATTGTGTGCTTGAGAGTTGTGCAGAGGAGAGAGAAACGTGTAAGAAATGTTGTGAACCACAAATTCTTTACCAAAAAGAGAAAGTGGAAATTTAATTAGAACAGACAAAAAAGGAAAGTTGGAAATTTTTTTAGGAACGGAGGGAGTATATTTTTTGTCCGTGACACAATCAAATATTTTTGTTGGAATGAGAAACGATTTTCTTCGCAAAACAATTTTTTTCAGACAATTTAACCGAAGTTTAAAATTACGTTTAAATTGGACCAAGTGATGTATACGAAGAACGAATGCAATAATTATACACCCGCACGGGTATCTGTTGGTCGAGTGGTGGGAAAATTGGACCAAGTGACCAAGGTTTGAAACCCGCAGCGCACATGTATAAGGTCTACTGCCGCTTTGCTGATTGAGTCACCGTGATTAACTCCTCCACCATCTTGTCGGCTCTTGGGGTGGGAGATTCCACCTTTTGGACCAAATGCAATAATTATATTACCTCCGTCCCATAAAACAATACTCATTTCAATTTGGATCGGAGTTTAAGAAAGTGAGAATAAAGTGGAAATGTATGATTGTGGTTGAGTAAAAATAAGGTAAATAAATGTTAGAATTATTGTTCCAAAAGATGGAATCTCCCACCCCAGGAGACCCCCACCCCGACCCGATAGGATGGTGGGAAGGTTAGTCACGGTGACTCAGTCACCAGAATGGCAGTAGGTCCATACACCCGTGCGCACCAGACGTCCAGCCTTATTTCAGTTCTGTGACCTTCACCCGGTCGCTGCGGGGATTCGAAGCTTGGTCTATTGTTCCAAATCTCCCACCACTCGATCAACTGAGCTACCGGTGCGAGTAGAAAAGTGAGAATTATTTTATGAGACGGAGGAAGTAATTAAATGACATGAGTACGGAAACGAATAATATTTTCGTGTCTCCCTTCTCCTCATTGGGTTGTCTATTTGAGCCCCTCTATCTTCTCCTTGGGACGCAGATGTACAACACTTTGTACATGATTATATATTAATAAATTAAATGCAGTAGGTTAGACTGTTATATTTCCAACAATATGCTTCATCACTTTTTTAATACGGAGAATATTTTTGAAGAGAATATTCTTTGAAGAGAAATTCTAAAGAGTATATCAATTGATTTTTTTCATTTGGTAGACGAAAAAGAATTACTGAAATAAAATTGTGTGATGGTTTTAAGAAATACAATACGTAGTAATTCTTAATACTAGTATATACGAAGTATCAAAATAATGCGTAGGATGAATAAAAATGTGACTTAGTAACATTTATTTACTACATAGTAAAATTCATCTCGAAGGGACGCAGTAAGCTTCTCCTTTCAAGACGTGTGCCATTTTTCAGGCCCTGCGTCCTAGACGTTGTCGGCCATACCTGGGTAATTCACCTCAAAAGGGCTGGGATGATGCTTAGTTTGTGTGTGTTTTCCTTTACTTAAATTTCACAAAGTAAGCAGAACATGATGTTTTATATAGATAAATGGCAAGAGGCCGGGTGGTGGTAGTCTATCAATAATTCACAAAGGAGTTGGCTTCTTAATGACCTTCTGACCTCAGGGGTGGGGGCTTGGCCCGACTACACCGCCTTCGGATTATTGATAGAATTTCACCAGATGATGTACATTCCACGATCGTGGTACTTCTAACCCATGCGGGTGCCTGAGTTTGTATGTGCCGACTTTGATTACGGCACTGATGATGTAAGGCCTTTCATACTTCAGGGTCAGTTTTCCGCCTTTCGTCAGCCTGTTGGCCTCCTATCGGCGGAGGACATAATCCCGCACTTGAAAATCTCGGGAACGGACTCTGACGTCATAGTAGGATTTGACTTGGCGTATGTAGTTTTCATCCCTGAGGTAGGCTTGCTCGCATCTCTCGTCGATGAGGTGCAAGTCGATCTTCATGTTTTCATCATTTTCTTCGGGGTCATATTCTTCAACCCTTCGGCTGGGCAATGTAACCTATGTTGGTGCCTTTGCTTCGAAGCTGTGACATAGGGTAAATGGTGTTTTGCTGGTTGCTCTCCTCGGCGTAGTGCGATAGGACCATAGAATGTTGTGAAGTTCATCCACCCAGCTACCTCCTTCGTCTTCAAGCTTCTTCTTTAAGCCCTCCAAGATGGTTCTGTTGGTGTTCTAGACTTGTCCGTTGCCTTGAGGGTAGGCCACGGAGGAGAAACTATGCTTGATTCAACATGCTCGGAGGAGTTCTTGGAATGGTGCGACCTCGGACTAAGTGCCATTATCTGATATGATCTCCTGACGAACGCCGAAGCGGGTAGGGATTTTGAGGACAAACTTCCGGCACCGCACCACGGTGATGCTAACCAGTGGCTACACTTCAATCCACTTGGTGAAGTAATCTATGGCGACGATGATGTACCAATTGTTGCCCGAGCCTCTTGGAAGGGGTCCTGTCACGCCCCGGACCTAGCCGGACACGTCAACAACCCGCCGTACAGTACGAATAGTCAACCGCAGTCCAACTCATCCATACTATACAAGGCGTCATGAATATCATAAACAAACATAATGTAAAACATGCATTTAAAGTAGCGGAAGCGTTAATACAATTGTTCAAGCCACACTTGGCATAACTAGGCATACAATCCCCCAAAGTAATTATTAATAAAATAGTATCCATGAGCATTAACTTCATTGTTTTTAAAACAGAACGGAAGAAGCACGAACCACGTCTTCCTCCCTTGAGCCTCCCGAAGCAACGGGCAATGGTAGCAACTTAAAGTTCTACCTGAAACTGTGAGGTGGCCTCCCCCGTGAAGGGGAGGTCAGTACTTGGAAATATTTGACAAGTACAATAGCAACTATACTAAGTATAATCAACGTTTTAATTTCCAAGACCCTCAAAATAGGGTGATATCATAATATAAATAATAATTTATATTTCCCACTTATTATCTTTATAATAAGTAAATTCATTTATTTGTCGGCGCACGGCCCTTCTTACTTATTCCTTTTCATTTAGCATTTGCACAACCCAACCCTTGGGTCTTATTATTTCTACGGGACTTGCTACCGCTGTCCGAGACCTCATGGGGCTCCCGGTTCGGACTCCAACATCCCGCCCCTGGACTCGTACCCATCATCCCGTAGGAAGGTAAGGCCCTTCGGGGTCCTATCTTATGTGTTACCGCTACCGGAACCTAGTTAGGTCTCCGATTCGGATTCCACCCTAACCCGTGATCACGATGTAAGTCCATGCTATCCAACCCGCTCTCTAGAGTCGGGAAGGGCCATGGTCCTTACTATTTCCATAATTCAACCGGCTATCCACAAGGACTACTGAACACACCCGTAGGTCAATCCTATACTTAGGATCAATTTATTATTTACTTTATCTTGGGTATCCCTTAAGGCCTACCCCTAGTATAACTTAGAGTTCATACTTTCCTACCTTAAAGCATCTCTTAAGACTACTTAAGGCATAACATTTCACAATCCAACCTTAGGATCAATCTTAACAACATTTCATCTTAATGTCCAACTAGTATCTTAATACTAGTCAAATTAATATCAACAAACCAAGTTCTCAACTCATAGTCATATAGACAATTCCAACTGATTTTCCTTTGAAAATATCATTTATCTCAATATCCAAAATATCACTTTTAATCACTCATATATTCTAATATGAAGAAAAAGTATATTTCAACACATGTTTCATAATAAATTCCACTTTCAAGTCAACATACTCATAACACACGAACATACACAATTTACTCCTAAATTTGTATATCATGCTCCTTTTTCTCTAGACATTTAGTCTTTTCATTTTTAGGCATTATTAATCATTAATAATCCATAAAAACACATTTAATTACCTTCGGTAATCTCATGAAATTAACTCACTAATTATAAGCAATATAGTCAGCCATCCTCACCTTATGATGTGCTGAAATAGTTGCGTTTGCTGAGCTTCCCGATAAATCCTCGTTTTAAACCGATGAAAGGCAAAAACCGGACTGCCTGGGCAAAAGCCGGGCGGCTTTCACGAAAGCCGGGCGGCTTTCGTAGTCTGCACTTTTAAACGTGTAAAACATCATGTTTAATTACCACCACTTTGTAACAATATTCCACACTTTTAAACGTGTAAAACATCATGTTTAATCCACCATATGATTTCTTACAAATCATACATGATAAAACTAGTTAAAAGAGGGTAGATGAGTTCTTACCTTCTTCTTAGCTAGTTTTCTCCTAGGATTTCTTCCTCCTAGCTTCCTCCAACTATGGCCTGCTGAGATAGCTTCCTGGAGCCCTTCTCTCTCCTCTTGTGTTGGCTGAATGAGTGGAATGGGAAGGGGGGAGGCACCTCTACTCAATCAAGCAAAATAATGTATGAGTAGGGTCCTAAAAATGGCAATTTTGACTCATGCCATCCCCTCACTTAATGACTCCGCACACACACACTTTCCATGGTCTCCTCCAGCTCCTCCCTTGTCTGCTGGAGTCTAAAGGAACGTGGGGTGGCCCCCACTTAGGTGGGAGGTCATCCCGTTATGTCTCGGTGTGTACAATTGGTCCCGAAAGTTGTATTTCTCGGCCCGTTTTAATTATATTTTATTTTATCGGGCCAAATAAAATATATCACATGTTCCTAATAATTATGGGCCTTTAGAATAGATGTACATTTCCCAACATTAATTTAGGAGTCTCCGAAACTCATTTCGGGCTGTTATCCGTTAAATTACCAATACCGGTAATTTGGGCCCCGTTTGACCAACCGGTCAACCCCATGCCTTTCTTATGGCCCAAATAAAATATCCACCACCATATACATATTATCTAGACCAAGATGAATATAATATGTGGTTCGGGAATTATCGGGCGGTCCCCGTCCCGCTGTGGGCCCCACATGCAATTTACTATTCACGTAAAAGAAATAATAAAAATTTACATTTACGCAAATTCATAAATCATCTTTCAAGGTTTATTACATAATTTACTAAAAGTAAATATGTTCGGGGTCGGTGTTACAAGTTCACCCCCCCTTAACGGGAATTTCGTCCCCGAAATTCACAATGCTCATTCAAACAAAAACGTGTATTGCTCTTTCATCAAAGCTTCCGTCTCCCAAGTTTCCTCCTCAACTCGGTCACTTTTCCAAAGGATTTTAACCATTGGAACTTTCTTGCTTCTCAATTTCTTGACTTGCCTGTCAAGTATCTTCACCGGTTGCACGACATAATTCAAGTCTTCCCGTATTTCCACGGGTGAAGATTTTTTTGTCCAGATTTGTATGATGGGATCGCCGCGTCCTTCGTCCAGCTCCCTCTCCAAGTTGTTGACCTTGTGTAAGAGGGCGTTGTAGTCGAGGTCTCGAGAAGTATCGACCGTAGTAGTTCCAGCCAGCTGTCTTGCTTCCATCTAGGCCAGTCGCCTCTCAAGCTGGGAGATTACTTCATCTAGGAGATCTCTTACGACCGTGGCGGCTCCTTGCTGGGTCTGGACTCAGACCACATGAGCCTAGTTTATCTGATGGCGTGCATCCTCCTCGTGTAGCTTGCCCTTTCCTTTATCTATGCAGGGCCGGTCCGCTGTCCGAGACACTGACCCCAAATTTTCTCTGGGTGAGCCAAGCTCACGTTCACCTAGCCGTCCTTCCGTCCTCTCTGACAAGGACCGACGGTGCGTGTCACCTAGCCTGTTGAAGGTTGAGGTGTTACCACGCGCTGGGGTTGGCACCGCTCGTGGAGGGGAGGCGGTGTGGGACGCCGTGTCCTGTGCGACGACGCCTTCATCATTACTGATGAGGGTGACAATCGGAGGAGGTGGCGGTGTCATGTTCTCCCCCGTCCTTGGCATGAGAGCGCTAAGGACGGTGGAGCTCTGGGTCAAGCTGATAATGATGGCCGATAGTGCGGCCTTGAGCTGAGGGTCAACATGGGGAGTAGTCTATTGTCCCGAAGCATGGCCGCCCTTCTCTGAGCGTTTCTTCTCAAGGCCGATGCAAGCATCTTGAGCGTTGACGTTTAGCTTGTTGCGAAGGTCCACAGTGGGGTCGGTGGTCTCTTGGAAGACCTCTTCCTCCACTATCTTGTCGGCCATAGCGTCACCCGACCTCTCTTGGTTCTCCTGAGGGTCGAGGAGAGTTTTGCCGATGAGGTTGCGGTTTGACCTTGTCTTTACCATTTCAATTAGCAGTGGCAAGTAGCGACGAAGGATACTAATTTGATTGTTCTAACTCTCAATGAAAGCACCAAATGATAGAGTATTAATCTAAAGAGAAGTGAGAGCTAGAGAGAGAAAGTGATCAATTAATATTTCTCAACCCTCTATAACTAAGCCCTAGGGGGCTATTTACAGGGGAAAATGTGGGTTTGGGCTCGCAAGTCTTAGGCTTGGGAGGCCAAGTACAAAATAAGGCCTCTATTGGGCTGAGTACACGATTTATTTGACTAAGTATAAGATCTATTCTGCCGGAGTTACTTTGGCCGACGGAGGACCGGGCCGAGGGAGGGCCTGGCCGACGGAGGACCCATTTATGTTCCTAAGTTTATGGGCTGTATTCTGAGATCCGTCTGGTTTTGGCCAACGGAGGGCCATCTGGCCGATAAGGACCACGTGGGTGCCAGCTGTGATTGTATTTAGTCATCTGAGTGTATGGGTCATGGGGTCTGGGCCTATATATACTCTATCAGAATAGTTAGATTTCCATAAAGAGAAATGCTAGAAAATCTATTCGTTTGAAATAAGCGGTAATACTAAATTTTAAAACTAGTCAATAATTATGAAGTAGGATGATATATTTATACTATTTCTAAACTAGTTTCCCAATCACAATGAAAGTCTTCACTAATTAATGAGTTCCTGTCCAACCAGGTCTAATAATCATTAATGTACAATTAATTAAAGGAAATAAATGAAATGTTAAACGTTAAAGTTGAATTAGATAAGATGCGCGCTGCATTCTAATTCAAACTTTAACATGTTTATATTTCATATTACTTTGGCTTTACTTTGATTTAATGTGTGCCAAAAAATATGAACTTTATTTAATTAAAAATACATCTTAATTAAGTATAATAAATCTATTTTATTTTACTTAATTAGTTCTATAAAATAGTACAATCCTGCAACATCATATTTCGAATATCTTTAATCCAATTAATATCTAATTCAACTTATTTTTAGTATCACGAATTAAATATTATTTAATCTAATTAATATTTAATTCTCTCTAACAATTCAATTGGAAGGTATAATCACTTAATGTGTGATTCATATGGCCTTATATATTAAGCACTAATCAAATTAAGCCCTTAGTGAATCCCTAGACGATTCTCCTAACAAACTTAATATATAAGGACGTTTATGAGAGCTATTCAAACTCCATGTAATATAACGTTCATAGTTTTACAATCCTTTCAATCAACGAACATTAAACTAAGTCTAGAACTTGATACCGTGTCTATTCCAATAACTTAGTCTCTATCTCTCAATCTTTCTACATGATCCCCAAAAATCATATTCGAGATCCAAAATGAATATATCTTTGCATTGGTCAATGCCTTTATGATTCATCTAGATATGAGAAATAGAATGTTCTCACTTAATCATATGTTCGTGATGCACCCAACATATGTTGTGTCTACCCCAATTGGATTGCAAGTGCTGGTCATGGTCAAAATACATCACTTTGCACATAGAATATGTATTGACATCGAGTCGGAGGACTATTACTTATCAAATGATTTTTCAGCTGATGCTGCTTCTCATGCTGCTGCTCCTACTCCTGCTGCTGCTGCTGTTGGTACTGCTACTACTACTATTACTCCTCCTCCTCCTCCTCCTCCTCCTCCTCCTACTACTACTATTGTTGTTGTTGTTATGATTATTATAACTGTTATCATTATTATCATAATAATTATAATTATGATATTAATTATGCCTACGATTGTACTTATAATTATAGTTATAAATAGAATTATTGTTATAGTTATAGTTATAATTGTAAGTATTATTGTTATAGTTATAGTTATAGTTATAGTTATAGTTACATTTATGTTCATATTAACTAAATATGGATAGTGTCCACTAAGAAGTACTAAGGTAGTGGACACTAAAGGAGGTGGTGTACTATTAAGAAAAATGAGTTTATGTGATTTATATCGAATTGATGTCGTGGCCAACATTGTGGTCTAGACCCGATGTCGCGGTATTGATCCTGTTCTATGTCGTGCCAAGGCCGACTCTTGGTTTAGGCCCGAAAGATCATCGGTAAGCATGTTCTATAGTGGGTCAAGGCCACCATCATGGTCTAACACCTACAGTCTGTTTGCACACCTATTACACATTTGATATTTTCATTAATGTGTAGGTACAACCAGATAAGGACTGTCTTACTCCTTTTAACCTCATCTCCACTCGCATCAAGGAGTGGGAGATTGGGAGGACTCACCATGTCCAAGGAAGCAAAGGATGATCTTGTACAGGAGATTGTCAAGCACGACGTTACCGAGGCCGAGACCAAGCCAGTATGATCGAGCTCGAGGATACGAGGCTCGGCGGACTAGATACATTAGACACCGTAGAAGACCAGTCTTAATCATCTTCCTCATAGATGGCTATCAGTTCTAAGACTGATCCAAAACATCCTCTTCTGACCAATTCTAAGCTCGCCAGACTGTGCACTTTCTCCCTACACTCGCTTCGAGGGCGCTTTACTCTTTCTCCTCGGTTAGGATTTTTTTTCCAAAAGATTTTTTCTAAAGGAGGGTTTTTAATGAGGCATCACCTCATCGCGGGAAAGGTCAGAGATCCTTTCCAAATCGAGCAAGGCATCAAGAGCAATGGACGTAGTTCAGATAGAAATTGGGCTATTCCCTTTCAACTCGAAGGCTTCGCCTTAGGGAGTGGAGGTCTCCTGACAGATATATATTATCTTGGACCAAGGGTACTCGAGATTACATTTATTATTTTGGGCCCGCTGTTATAGGCCCAGGCCCGATTGTCTTTATAAATAGACCCTATGTTCATGTTGTAACCCTAAATTTAATTTCATTCACACCGTACATTTTATCTCTCTTGTTTATTCATTTCTCTCTATCTTCTCTCTAGATCTAAGGATTAATATGAATCAATATGCATACCACTATTTACAAATAACATTACATGCATATCACATCACATAATTGTGGCATGGAGATATATTTCATTCTCAATTCTCAAGGTTGCAAGTGCGCATGTATTATTATTATATTATTTTCGGCTGTATAAAAAAATACACATGTATCATGTATGTATTAGAGTCTTAGAGCAATATATAGTACTACGTATCATTTTATTCTCATTGTATATTTCCAAGTTTAATTTGTGTTAGGTGTGAAATGATAAATATAAAAATTATGTGATTGAGAGGAGTGGAAAAAAATATAATCACAAATTACTTACTTTAAAGGAAAAGTGATAAAGTTTTTGGTGAAAGTAAGAAAAGAAAATTCGCTAAGTCAAATAGGACAAGATAATATTGCCATCTAATAACTATGTTGGTTAAAAAAAAGTATAATGACTATGTTTATGTTTGGATGATATTTTCAACATTATATAAGATGAAGTTTGTCCGATTCAGACAATGTATTCACATATAACTCTATTTAGATGAAAACGGAACTTTGCTAGATCGGTATTTAATCAACCTATTCAAAACGTTACTAATTGTAATATTTCAGTTCGCCCATTTACGATTGTTTGGATTATAAGTTGTTAGCAACGAAATAAAATTTATGCATTAATCAGAGGTTCTATGATATATTTATGTAGCCAGGGCTGGCAAGGAACAAAAACGGTAGATTTGCAGCAAGCAAATACTGAATCCGAAAAATGAGAGAAGTTTATCATTGTTATCATTGGAGGTTTAGGAGGATCCCCATTCCCTTCGTTGTATCTTCATTGACAATCGTCTTAGCTGGAGCTGCTACAACTCACCGGAGAAATTCCGTAACAACAAACAAGAAAACCAAGTGAACCAAGTGGGTTAAAAAATGGCCCCAGTCGCCTGCACTCCTTGTTTTCGTCTAGGTTCCCTCAGAGGATAATATTAATGTTGTTTTAAAAAGTACCTTTTCAACAAAAAATTATTTACGAAAATATGACAAAGTTACTATGAGTCTAGTGCATGGCCGGTGGGCAGGTGATGCAAGGGCACATGGCCCCTCTTCGAAATATGGCATCAGTTTTTTATTAATATAGTATTAGGCCCAATAGAAAACAGATTCTAATTTTAGATTGCTTGCTAGGCCGTTGAGGAGCTTGCCGCTCTGATATCGACCTGTTTGATCGAACACTCGTATGTAATACTCGAGATTAGCTTATAAAGATTAATAGTACTACTCATACCAAAAAGTTGCACCTTCTATTAAGTGAGCTCATTTTCTAAGAACCTCACCATTAAGCGTGCTTGTATGGGATAGTCTTAGGATGAATGACCCTCGAGGATGTTTCTCAGTGCGCGCACGAGTAAAGACAAAATGCACGGTAAAACATTGTGTTGATTTGTGAGGATAGTCCTAGGTTTGTAGCGCACATCCAGGACTAACGACCATAGATCCCGAGGAGTCGGGGTGTACAATGTGATATCAGAGCAAATATGTGATAGTGCGCTAATCCGATGGAAATCGGAAGGGCAATTAGCAAAAGAGGAATCTAGGGATTCATTGGATTAGCTTACAGACGCAACATGTACATTGCATTCCTAAGTAGGGGTAATTGTATAATCAAGATTGGCTTAAAAGAATTATTAGTACTACTCATACCAACAAGTTGCACCTTCTTTTAAGAGAGCTCATCTCCTAGAACTCCGCAGTTAAGCGTAAAAGAGAGTAGTATTAAGATAGATGACCCATGCAATTAGCTAATGATTATGCATATAGATAGGTCACATGTGATCTTTTTCTCTCTACACACACATTGATTGATATTAGATAATTTCATATTTGGAGAGACTCATCTTGATGCCACTATACTGGTTGTATGTAATCACTACAATTCTCAAATAATGATATGCGCTTTATGCTTTTTACGCGTTACTTTTAAACAAGTAATGAAAATATTGATAGTTAGAAATATTATGAACCCAGTAGAGGTATGTGAATGATTGAAGAGTTTTTTTTGTTACTCACTTAATGTGGGAGTCAGATAACTATTGGGTCACTTGATAGTTGACACATAACATTAATTAGCTTGACCATAAGATTAATTAACTTGACCATGTACAAGTGAGGTATCACTTGTTAAGATTAATATTACTTGGAAGTTAGTAAACTACGGTTGAAAAAACAACCAATTTTTTTCTCAAGCAATTAATATTTGATAAAGAGGAAATTAATTGGTACAATAAATTATTAAAACATGTTAAGTCAGATTTAATAGACATTTATATAACTTTTATAACTATAATGTCTTGCTAGAGACTACTTATGATTTGTGGTTCAAATATAATCTATAATAATTTCCCATCTGTGGTTTGAAATGGTCTTCATTGTGTAAAATTGTTAATTGATGGGTTGATAAACCTAATTTATTATTTGCTTTTCATAATTGTATTAGAATTATTATATCAGTTATATTCAGTCTAAAGTAAGAAATAGCAGTCAAGTAAAAGCAACTGAAAGAGAAATTAGAGCAATAAATCATCTACTTTTGTTAAAAAATGTGAAATCCGCAATCATATCCATCCACTGTCATACATTGCATGAGTGCGTAAACCAACTCACGATGAACCATGAGTGCGTAAACCAGCTCACGATGAACCATTGTTGACCTTTTAAACAAAAAGAGGTTGATTTATTTAATACTTGAACAATAATAGATTGAGAAAAGAATCTAACAAGGACATAATCTTTTGAAAAGGAGCTTTTAATGAAACACATGGCTAACGTAATATCTACTCAATCATGTGACGTTAAAATTTCTATATAAATGACACCATAATACGTGATATTACTTTTCATTCGTTATTGGATAAAGTTTTCAACAAAAACGACTCTTTGATTTGAATTGTGAGTTATATCTTACATGTATCTAAACCTTGTTGATTTATGTTGTAATCAAATAAATACTTGTTGTTTACCAAAAAATAAATAAATACTTGTTTGAAATATATCTACGTATTTTTACTAATCCATGACTTTTGTTTACATAGTACTTTTCTTTTATGATTTTGTTGTACTTGTTCTTTTTGTCAAATATTTGTGTATTTAAAGATGTAAATGTGTTATTTTTCTTATTATTGTTTATGCTTTTGATTTTATGTATCATCCCTTTTGCTTTGACAACACACAAGTTTTCAGCCAAAATCTCTGCTAATTTCAAGCCAAGTTTGTGAATAATAGTGTTTTATGTTACGGTTGATGGCTTGTGCAAAAAGTTGCTACTAGATTCCCCTTCCAATATCGATGTCAAACTTTGCACTTATCTACGTGTTCCTTCTATATAAAATGGTATATAGATGTTAAAACTTTATCATTATTTTCATGTTCAACCACCTTAGCTTCAATGAAATAAATATTTGACAGTGTATTGTTTTTTATATCCCATAAAGTAGTGTTGAGTATACAATACTTGGTCGCTGAAATGGATTATGACAATTTAGTTTTCTTAAACCATTTCTTTTCCGTTTCATAATATATGTTACAATTATATAATCATTTAATAACTGTTTATTTGTATTCTAATACACTACAAAAAAACACACTTGTAGTCACGGACGCTAGTCACAGATTTAGTCCGTGATTAGTTAGCCACGAATCTAGTCACGGATCTAGTCACGGGCTAGTCATGGATTTAAAAAAAAAGTAATCACGGATATGACCGTGACTACATCTGTGACTACAAGAAGTCACAGATTGTATCCGTGACAAACCTATTCCGGCCAACCCAATTGTGCCTCCGGCGGGTTATTTTTTAAATTTGAAATTAGTCACGGACAAATCCGTGACTGATTCCGTGACTAAACTTAAACATGAATCTTCGTTGTGTTTCCGGCAGGATTTTTCGCCATAAGTTAATATTCCGTGACTAATTCCATGACAACATCCAAAATTAAATTTTCCAACGCTCCAAAGTTAATATGTACTGGTAATTTGTACGAATTAACGTAGTCACGGACAGATCCGTGACTACGTCCGTGACTAATTATTTTATATATGCAGCAACAGATTCATCCAACAGAACCACACAAACTGTTTGAAAGATTGAATTGAAGAATGTAATGTAGCCATCTTATATCATTTTCCCTGTTTATGTAGATAAGGTATGTAATTTGAATTACGTTTTTTTGTATGAATTAGTTGGTTCATTTTAAGTGTAATAAACTATTAAATTAGAGAGATTGTTAATTAAGTAACGAATTATATAGATTTCATTTAATTTAGTGAAAAATTAGTTAGTTAAACGTAGGTTTAATCGTAGTGACACATTAAGTTAAATTAATTAATTAGCTAATAAATTAGTTAAATTTTTGTTAATATTAGTTAAATTTAAATTAAATGCATTTAAAAAAAGGTTGTTAATTAATTAACGAAATAAATTAGTTAAAATTAGTTAAACGTAGGTGTAATTTAAACATAGGGTTAATTAAGGAGTTGTATTTAATTAAAATTACGTAAATTAGTTAAATTATAGATGATATTAGTTAAATGCAAGTATTATTTAATTCAAATGAGTTTATATATGCTTAAATATAATTATAGGATTTCTTTATTAGCAAATATTGTGAATGCCTAATTTAGGATTTATAATATTTAATTAAGGTTAGACATTTGAAACATTACTTAAGTGTGATGAATTATTATTGTGAATTACGTAAATTAGTTAATTTTTTTATAATATTAGTTAAATTTAAGTATTATTTAATTCAAATGAGTTTATGTATATATGCTCAAATTATTGGATTTGCTCATATTATTTAATTTAGTGAATTGTTAAATGTGTATTATTAATAAGATTAAGATATTGATATTTTTTGTATTGTGGATTAAATGCCATTAACGTATTTAGTTAATTTTAAGGAATTTTAGTGAAATTTAATATATAAATGTTCCTACACATAAAAAATTACTGTTAATGTTTATAAATTTATGAATTAATTAATGCCATTAATGTAATAATTTAGTGTATTTAGTGTTGAAATCATAATATTGGTTATTAGTTAATAATTGAAATGATTAATGACATTATATTAACATATTAGTTCTAGTGAATTAATTGCATTGGACTTTAATTAGTGAAATTTAATATATTAATAATACTCCACATATGTTGGTAATGTTTATAATTCAGAGTTTTTTTAACCTGTATAATTTTTTTATTCTAATATTCAGGCATAATGTATAGACAAAATAGAATTTGGATGTATGATAAACATGCGGTATTGTACGGAATGCAATCAAATTTTCTTGAAGGAGTTGGAGAGTTTATTGCATTCGCACTTGAACACCCGGCTTATATGAGTGGTGATAAAATCAGATGTCCATGTTCAAAGTGTAAAAATCTCAAATTTAAACACCCAGACGAAGTTGGATGGGATTTGTACACAGACGGTTTTGTTCCCAATTATTATAATTGGACTTCTCATGGCGAACCTTTGGATCCATCTGTTTTACCACAAACGGTTGGTTCGTCTCGTAACATCCCTGCAGAGATGAGTGCGTGGGGAGACCCTGCTGAAATAAGATGGGAGCAACATATGGTATATGACGCATACGGTGCATCGATGTCTCAGTTCAACCCCCCACAACCATCTAACGATCCTCCTGAAGCCTCGACCTCGTATCAACCAGATGAGGATGAAAATCCGATATTTTATCAACCTTATGTGGATGAAGGTTTAGCTGAGAGATTTCAAGATGTTTTAAAAGCTGTCGATCAACCCCTGTATGCTGATTGTGAGGGTACTCTCAGCTATCCGCCGTTACAGAGTTTATGAACATAAAAGCTGAATACAGTCTCCCTGAAACTTGCATGACTAGAGTCTTGCAGTCAGTAGGCGGGATGCTACCATGTGATCATAACCTCCCCGATTCATATTACCACATGAAACAATTAATGTCTAAGTTGGGGCTACCTTGTATAGAAATTGATGCGTGCCCGAAAAAATGTATGTTGTTCTGGAATGATGATGAGGCACATGAATTCTGCAAGTTCTGTGGTGAAAATAGATACAAACATGTTCCTCAAAGTAAAAACAAACCACGAAATAGGTCGGCATTATCTAAACTGTATTACCTCCCAATAGCTCCACGACTTCAGAGGATGTACGCTTCGACTGCTACTGCGAAACACATGACATGGCATGTTGAGCACGAAACCAAAGAGGGTATGATGTCTCACCCTTCGGACTGTGAAGCTTAGAGACACTTTGACCGTTGTCATCCTCAGTTTGCAATGGCGCCACGAAATGTGCGATTGGGATTGTGTTCAGACGGATTTGCTCCATTTGGAAGGTTTGGGAAGAACTATTCATGTTGGCCGGTCATGTTAACTCCTTACAATCTCCCTCCCGACATGTGCATGAAAAGTCACTTTATCTTTTTGACATTAATTTGTCCGGGTCCCAATGATCCAGGAAAAAAGATAGACATTTATCTCCAACCCCTTATCGAGGAGATGAAAGAACTTTGGGCCATTGGGACACCAGGAGGATGAGATTGATTCTGATGTGGAAGATGATGTGATCATTGAGGCAGTTGGGGTGTACAAGGGTCGGCTTCCGTGCATGGGGGCAGAGGGGCAACGGATTTTGTATGACCGCAGCTGCAGCGGAGCTTCATCTTCTTGATCAAGGCGGGGAAAGGATCCACGCATCGCCCAAATGCAGCGAGAATTGGAGGAGGAGCAGCGGGCATTAGAGCAGCAACGGAAGAAGGAGGAAGTAACAAAAGCCCGGCTGGAAGCGATGGAACGGATCTTAAACGCCGGATATCAGCCTCCGCCTCAGCCTCATCCTCGGCCGCACATGGGTAATATGGGTTATTATTCTAACTCCAGATATGATAGCATGCCTACGATGGGGTCGACATTCGGATCTCTGTCGTATGATTTCTTGAATCAATTTCAGTCATCCGGAGAATCCAGTCGTGGAGCCAGCCGAGGAGGCAGTGGAGGAGGCAGCCGAGGAGGTACCCGACCCGAAGACCCCGTGGAGGCCGAAGAGGATGATTATCTTGTTTATGATGATAATGATGCATATGATAATGATGATCCTAGTTTTTATCATAATGGAGTCCGACTGCCGGGCATGTAAGTTTAACATTTTAAGTTTAACATTTCATATTACTTTTATAATTCCAGTCTGTAATAACTTTTAATAAGTTTGTTGTATGTGTATGAATTTTGTTTTTTTATTTAATGTTATAATTGCTTTACTTTTTAAAATATAATCTTTTTCTTGATAAATTTTTGAAATTTTTTTAACAACTATTTTTTTTAAGAAAAATTAAAATAATTTTTTAATTTATTTTTAAAAATGGAAAAACTTTTTTTTTAAAAAAACAAAAACTTTAGTCACGGATCTGTTCCATGACTAATATTTTGTCCGGAATTCTTTTATAAATTTAAAATTTATATTTTTTTAAATAATAGTCACGGATTCATGTCCATGACTAATACAAATTTTGAAACTTTGAACCCCGGGTTTTTGAAAATTTGAAAATTTGAAAACATAGTGACGGATCGTTCCGTGACTACTATGGCCAAATTTTAAAAACAAAAATAAACTTAGTCACGGACGTGTCCGTGACTAAGATAAATTTTTTTATAAATAAAATGTAGTCACGGATCTGATCCGTGACTAACGTGCCGGAGCAGCTATTTCGGTCAAGAATTAGTCACGGATCGGGTCCGTGACTAATCCGTGACTACATTTAATTAGTCACGAATAAATTTTAGTGACTACATTTAGTCACGCCCGATTAGTCACGGATTTAGTTACAGACACAATCCGTGACTAACATAGTTAGTCACAGATTTTTTACACTGCGGTCCATGACTAAATCCGTGACTAGAGTCGTGTTTTTTTGTAGTGATATGTTCTTTATGTTTTTTTATCACTTCATATAAGTAGTTTTCTGAAATTACTTGCTATTTATCTTTCATCACGTATGTTAAAATTACTATAATCATCAAAGTTTTAGCTATTTATAGTTCAATATTGTCAATATGATTCAATTTTATTATTTCATTTATTTTCCATTATATTGATTAACTACATTTTTATTTCTCGCTTTATACTTCATATTCATTATTTCATTTAGGAACAACCGAACATTGTATGGACATATATTAGAAGTTTCATGTATCATAAATATGCTAAGAAAAGTTGAGTCTAACTTAGGTTTTTGGTTCGTGCACAAACAATAGTAAAATATTGGCCTATATATACAAGTGATTTAATGAAAGAATAATTATAAGTGAACTTCTCAAGTGAGGCGCTCGATATTTCACTTTTGTTGTGTGATGCTAACTGAGGCGATGACTTACAAATGAGTGATGATTTGATAACTGAGTGGTATATAATTTGATAGGATCAGAAATTTTCTTCAATACCATTCAGTCGATCTATCAAACGGGTGAAGGTTTGAGTTCTTATTCTTACGGCATTGAAGCACTCGACTTTAGATTTTTAGATGTGTTAAGAGGAGCAGACCAAGTTCTATATTACGATTGTGAAAATCATTCAAAGTGTGAACTAATAGAATAATATATTAAGATCTTGAACTACTCCTGTCAGATTGAATCTCATATCTTAACATTGTACCAGAGGCAAACTGATAAATAACTATGGTGTGGCCCCTATATGAAAATGAGGACAATTATGAAAAATGATGATGATTATGATAAACCAATGAAGAATGAAAATGAATGATGACACGATCAAGAAAAAATGTTTGATCGTGAGGAGAGATGTCAAAATATTTTTCACACCGATCGTGTGAACTAATAAAGAATCAAATCAATCTCCCAAGCTACTTTTCTTATCATCTTCACCTTTTAGAATAGAACCCCAAATCTTAACATCACTCATATTTACTATTCAATATAAAGTTCGAATATATATATATTCGGGGAGATCACATACAAACTCCTCATCCAGTGCAAACTACAAACTAATCTGGGTCGTTCGTTTGCAACAAATGGAGCGTGATCTGTTTGCAGTGCATAGTATTAGATTTAGGCTGCGATGTACAGAATCGTATAGTAAATTCCCACTACGCCGCATCAGTTATTCCCAAGGTTACTACAGTAAATTGCAAAATAAATTCCAAGCCTCGCTTCTTATATTAGGAGAAAGTAAAATACACAATCCCTGATTCTACGCTAACCATCTCATGATGTAATTAACCGTCCAAGCATAAGGAATCTAAAAAAAGTATGCTGCAGAATCCATTCTCAATGGAAGTTGTGTTACGATTTAGGTTAAGTAAACGATAAATTAAAGAGCAAGAACACAAGAATTTACGTGGTTCACACAATCGGGGTGATTGTGCTAGTCTACGGCGAACGAGAGAGAGAGAGCTGTGTATTATAATGTCGGCGTCAAGGGGTATTACACGTACAAAGATGTGTTTAAATAGGTTTAAGAAAAACCTAAACAAGGATTAGAGCCGCAGGCCCAAAATTAAGCCCATAATTAAAAAATTACTCCGCAGACCCGGTCAGGTCTCCTCTTGTACCCGGTCGGATGTCTTCTCAAAAAACATACCCGGGTCGAAACCAGGGCGGGTATCCTAAACGGAGGCCAAAACCTTCCACGGACCCGGTCGTTTAAGCCTCCTTACCCGGTCGGGTTTCCAATCCAGAGAGTTGCCCGACCAAAAACTGCCTCATACCCGATCGGGTGACTGACCCTACCCGGTCGGGTATCTCCTGCTGCTGCAGAACCAAGGCTCCACCTTCAACAATCTCCCACTTGGAGGCTTGGTTAACAATCTTCTGCCATCCATGAACATGTATCCTGTGAAAAAAACCCTAATTTCTCTCTCGTTCACGCCTTCTCATCAAGTATCTGGAAGGCCAGTTGAATCCATGCATAACTTCAACTTCTCCGTTGTCACCGCCTTGGTTAGCATGTCTGCTGGATTCTTCATACCAAGGATCTTCTTCAAGTTTATAGTACCATTTTCAATCAACTCTCGGATGAAATGATACTGCATCTTGATGTGTTTCGTTCTACTGTGAAACACTGGATTCTTCGCGAGATGAATAGCACTCTAGTTGTCACAATATAGAGCGCAATCTCCCTGCTTCATGCCCAACTCCGAAAGAAAGTTCTTCAACCAGATCAACTCCTTGTCCGCTTCACCAATGACCATATACTCTGCTTCTGTGGTTGAAAGAGCCACACTCTTCTGTAGTCTGGACATCCAACTGATTGTCGTACCTCCAATAGTGAATACATACCCCGTTGTGCTCTTCCCGGAATCATAACAACCCCCCAAATCAGCATCGGCAAATCCTTCAAGGATCACACCATTCCTTCTGAAACATAGGGCAGTTTCAGAAGAGCCTTTCAAGTAGCGCAACAGCCACTTAACTCATTCCCAATGTTCCTTTCCTGGATTTAACATGAACCTGCTAACAACTCCCACTGCATGAGCAATGTCTGGCCTTGTTGACACCATCGCGTACATCAAACTGCCAACGGCTGATGCATAAGGAAGTGTAGCCATTTCTTCTTTGTCTTCATTGGTCTTTGGAGACTGCTGCTTGGAGAGTTTCAGTTGACTCCCTAACGGTGTACTCCTTGGTTTGGCATCCGTCATTCTGAACTTCTCAAGGACCTTCTGAATGTAGTTTTGCTGTGAAAGTTGTAAAGTACCTTCTATCCTGTTTCTGACTATGCTCATCCCAAGAATATGTCTCGCTTCCCCTAAATCCTTCATCTCAAATTCTTCTGACAACTTCTTCTTTAGCTTGTTGATCTCCTGCATATTTGCTCCAGCCACCAACATGTCATCAACAGACAAAAGAAGAATGATGTATGATGACTTGAATTTCTTCAAGTAACAGCAATGGTCCATCTTGCATCTAGTGTACCCATTCCGCTGCATAAAACTGTCAAACTTCAAGTACCACTGTCTAGGAGCTTGCTTTAGCCCGTATAGACTCTTCTTGAGTTTGCACACCAACTTCTCCTTACCACTCACTGGGAACCCTACTGGTTGAGCCATGTAAATGTCTTCTTCAAGATTGCCATGAAGAAAAGCAGTCTTTACATCCAGTTGTTCCAATTGCAAATTTTCAGCAGCAACAATACTAAGGATCAACCTGATAGTAGTCATCTTCACAACCGGAGAGAAGATTTCATTGTAATCAACCCCCTTCTTCTGTTGGAACCCCTTGATAAGTAACCTCGTCTTGTATCTTTTGCTCCCATCTGCTTCATCTTTGAATGTGAGCACCCACTTGTTCTCCAAAGCTTTCTTTCCCGGTGGTAACTTGACTAAGGACCAAGTTTGGTTCTTGTCAAGTGAATATAACTCATCCTCCGTGGCCTTCTTCCACTGTATGGAATCTTTCACGGTCAGCGCCTCTGTGTAAGATTCTGGCTCTCCATTCTCGGTCAGTAACAGATAATTTGCTGAAGGAGAATATCTGTTAGGAGGTCTTCTGTTTCTAGTGGACTGTCTGATTTGAGGAGTAGCTGCCTTCGAGCTCCCACTATCTTCATCACTCCCACTATCTTCAGAAATTCCTGTATCTCCTGAGCTCCCACTGCTCCCTGAGCCTCCAGCCATGTCATGACAACCAACAGGTTATGCTATGTCGTCTTCAGTCATCCCTTCAAACATCACTTGCTGTTTGTTTTCTGGTTGCTTGCCTTTGCTAGTGTGTGCTGCAAGATCATCTTTATACAGGGCATTCTCGTTGAAGGTGACATTTCTACTTCTGATAACCTTCTTGCTGTGGTTGTCCCAGAACCTGTAGCCCATGTCATCCAGCCCGTACCCAATAAAGATACATTTCTTTGCCTTTGCCTCGAGTTTGTCACTATCTGCATCTCTAACTTTGACATAAGAAATACAAACAAAAACTTTCAAGTGATTAAGAGATACCTCACGACCTTTCCATTCCTCCTCTGTAATTTTGAACCCTATGGGAGATGAGGGTCCTCTGTTGATCAAGTACGCTGCTGTGTTCACCGCATCGGCCCAGAACATCTTTGGAAGTCCTGCATGCAATCTCATGCTCCTGGCCCTCTCATTTAGTGTTCTGCTCATCCTCTCTGCAACACCATTTTGCTGTGGTGTTTCTGGAACCGTCTTGAGCATTCTTATCCCCTATTCAGCACAATACTCTACAAACTCCGTGCTACTGTACTCACCCCCATTATCACTCTTTAAACACTTAATCTTAAGATTTGTTTCATTCTCAAATGCAGCTTTGAACTTCTTAAAAGTGTTAAAGACTTCAGATTTATTTTTAAGGAAATAAACCCATACCTTCCGTGTAGAGTCATCAATGAATGTAACATAGCAGCGGGAACCTCCAATTGAAGAGACCTTTGTAGGTCTGTAGACATCTGAATGAATCAACTCAAGCCGCTCAGTCTTGGGTTGTTGCCCTGTCTTCACAAAGGTTACCCTCTTTTGTTTGCCAAGTACACATGGCTCACAAAAGCTCAACTTTGAATTCTTCAAATCTGGAATTTTACCCTTTGAAGACAGCATCTTCATTCCATTCTCACTTATGTGCCCAAGTCTTTGGTGCCACAAAGTAGAGACCCCCTGCATCTTCAACTGCTGTGTTTGCTCCATCTGTAGACACTTCTACCATGTACAGCGTACCATGCTTCTGTCCACGAGCAATGACCAGCTTTCCCTTTGTCACCTTCCATTGCTTGTTGCCAAAACTAACGTTATGGCCTTCCTCATCAAGCTGTCCCACTGAGATCAACATCTTCTTCAGGTCTGGAATATACCTGACATTTTCCAGCCTCCAGGTTGTACCCAAAGTGGTACTGAGATTAACATCCCCAATACCCGTGATCTCCAGGGATTTGTCATCCGCCAAACGAACTCTTCCACTGTAGGGCCTGAAATTTTGCAACAAATCCCTGCAATGAAAAGCATGAAACGACGCACCTGAATCCAAGATCCAGGACTCAATTGAATTCTCAACGCTGCAAATTAGAACATCTTCATAATCCTCTGCCACGTTCACCTCCTTCTTGCATTTGTCTGCAGAGGCTTTTGGACACTGATTTCTGAAGTGTCCATTCTCCTTGCAATTCCAACAATTGATGTCCTTCCTGTTCTTGGATTGACCTCTCTTCCTCGACTTTGATCTTCCTTTCTTGTTACCTCCTTTAGTGGATTTTCTGCCCCTATCTTCAGTACTCAACAAACTGTTGGAGCTATCCCCCGAACTCCTCCCCCAGATATCTTCACCAAGAATCAAGTCACGAATACCCTCAAAGGTAAGCTTAGTGGTTCCAGCCGAACTACTAACTGCTGTGACTGTACCGGACCAACTATCGGGCAAAGATGATAACAAAAGTAATGCTTGAACTTCATCATCAAATTTAATCTCAACCGAACCTAACCTGGATATGATTGAATTAAACTCGTTAACATGATCTGTTACGGCTGCACCTTCCTTCATTCTCGTGTTCACCAACTGTTTGAATAAGAAAACCTTGTTGGCCGCTGAGGGTTTCTCGTACATGTTGGATAACGCCTTGAGCAGTCCAAACGTTGTTTTCTCGTTGACGATGTTGTAAGCAACGTTTTTCGCCAATGACAACCTCACCACACCAAGAGCCTGTCGATCCAGCAAGTTCCAATCCGCCTCCGCCATTGATTCTGGTTTGTTCTCAGAAAAGGGTAGATGAAGCTTCTTCTGGTAGAGATAATCCTCGATTTGCATCTTCTAGAAAGCGAAATCTTGACCATCAAATTTATCGATCTTAACCTTCCCTTCGTCAGCCATAACTCTGATACCACTTGTTACGATTGAGGTTAAGTAAACGATAAATTAAAGAGCAAGAACACAAGAATTTACGTGGTTCACACAATCGGGGTGATTGTGCTAGTCCACGGCGAACGAGAGAGAGTTGTGTATTATTATGTCGGCGTCAAGGGGTATACGTATAAAGATGTGTTTAAATAGGTTTAAGAAAAACCTAAACAAGGATTAGATCCGCAGGCCCAAAATTAAGTCCGTAATTAAAAAATTACTCCGCAGACCTGGTCGGGTCTCCTCTTGTACCCGGTCGGGTGTCTCCTCAAAAAACATACCCGGATCGAAACCAGGGCGGGTATCCTAAACAAAGGCCAAAACCTTCCACGGACCCGGTCGGGTAAGCCTCCTTACCCGGTCGGGTTTCCAATCCAGAGAGTTGCCCGGCCAAAAACTGCCTCATACCCGATCGGGTGACTGACCCTACCCGGTCGGGTATCTCCTGCTGCTGCAGAACCAAGGCTCCACCTTCAACAAGTTGATCGTCAAGATACTTGTAGGCTGGTGCAGGGCTTTTAGAATAAAACTTTTTGTGAAGAATCAATGCCCAATATTAGTATAAACAATGACTTTTCTAGAAGAAAATTATATGAAGAGGGAAATCGCAGGAAGCTTGAGGATGGTGACCGATGAAATTCGTTTCAAACTTGACAAAGTGCATGTGTGTGCTTGAGAGTGCTATGCAATGTTGAGAGTTATTTGGTGCAATCGTTTGTAAAAAAAGATGCAACAGAGTGTGTAATTCAATTTGTGTTTTTAGATATTAAGTTAGTGATGAGGTGCATGAAAAGACATTGTATGATGAAGTAACTTGTTGTATGAGGTGCATGTTGTAGGGTAGTAGTATATGGCTAAAGATGCATGTGTGTGCTTGAGAGTGCTATGCAATGTTGAGACTTAGTTGGTGCAAGCGTTCGTGAAAAAAGATGCAACATAGTGTGTAATTCAATTTGTGTTTTTTAGATATTAAGTTAGTAATGAGGTGCATGAAAAGACATTGTATGATGCAGTAACTTGTTGTATGAGGTGCATGTTGTAGGGTAGTAGTATATGACTACCATAAATGTTGAAATCATTGAGCTCATTGAAAACAATTCACTATAGAAAACTAGAAATGTCATATGTGTACTATTTTGTTGGTATAGTTTCACGGTAAACTCAATTATAGATTATAAATCCAAGTATGAACCAAACTAATATAGTGGACACATTTTATCTTTATGTTGCATTCTATGATAATGGCATTTGTACTCATTCTGTATTTATTTTAAGGTTACATATGTGCATATAGAGGTTCTGAGATGTGAAATATGTATTGACAATGTTTGCATGACTTATATTTCAACTTCATAGTGATAAAATATGTGCACTTTGATAGTTACGTTCATATTGCATTTTATCGTTATGACGTTTGCATCTTAGTAGTTCATATGTTGCATTTTATCAGTATGACTTGTGATTCTCAGAAGTTCATGCACTGCATTTTAGTAAGATGATATGTGCATTGTATACTTAAATGACATGCATACGTAATTCATTAGATCACAAAATGCATAAATATATGAGGAACATGTTCTAAAAGGTAAAAAACCATTTCTCAAATTTCACGACCTTTGCGAACATGAAATTGTTCAATTGATATGAAAACAAAAATTAAAAAAACATCCGGCATTCACACCGGATTTCAAGATGTATTTTACGAGTACAGAAACATATTATGCATATCAATAAATTTAATGATGCATTTAAGTGTGAAGATGAGTGCACATTATAATGTAAATTGATTATCAATAAATATTGCATAAAACAACTCACCATTGAGTCAATGTTTATATTTTGAACAGGGAACCAATTATGCATATAAATGCATCAAATAATGAAGTTAAGTGGGATGAGAAGTGCATACTATACTGAAATAAATAGGCACATCTCATACATTGAACAGAAGTAAAGATGTATTAATTACATCATGTTTACAATGTACGTATCATTACATAGGAAATTAAAATGCAGTAAAAAAAACAACTGCTTTAATATCTTGACATTATGAATTTCTCTTTGTTCAAGGGACAAGTCAAGCTAATGAAGCTATTGTGACCAAACATCTCATTCCACAATCTATAAAGGCTCTTGGGACATTTTGATTCCTCAACAACCACATCTTCTAAAAACTAGACTCTTCTAAGAGAACATTTACTTTTATCCCATGTAAGGTACAAAAACCATATATTGCGCCCGCGAATATTGCAAGGATGACAAGTTATGCATCAACTAAGCAGATAAGTGCATACAGTTCAATTCGAACATGCAAATTAAACATACTGGTGTAAGATGCAGGTAAATTTGAAGCATAAAAATCAAACAAACAGAAAAAATACAATACATTCTAGACAAAAGGAGTACATGAAAGATGAAAAATGAGCTTAATTAATAGCAGATCTATATTAGTGATGACTTTTGACTCAATTAATAACCATTTGGAAGTGAAATAAGTTAACTAACAACACAAAAGACATATATACTCTGTATTTAATTAACTATTACATAATACTGAATGAATGCATAGTACACCTATAAATGATGCATATTGTATCACAAATACATTCATCATTCATGTAACCCAAGAATAACCTAGTTAACAACAAATTTAGTAATTCACTCTTTGCATTCTAATTTTAAAACACTGAAATTTATAAATTAAATAAAAACAACATTCGAAGAGTAAAAAACTACAATTTTTTAGAATGAAGTTTGGAGCGATGGATAATACTTCGAATACATAACATATGAGACAATGATGAATACTAAAAAATACTTTGTGCTATCAGAATTTGAAAATGAACACAGAGAGCTTAATACAATGAAGAGATTAAGAAAACGCCTATAATAGCATATTCGAATCCACAGTCTTCAATTAATAATAGACCTATTGCAAATAAATTGTATTAGGTTGAGAAAAAACAGTGGCTTGCGAATAGAGATGGAGATGGAGTGAAATTTTAAGATGGACATAGCAGAGAATTGAGTTTAATTATAAACTTATGGTTGGAAAAGAAGCAGTTCGAGTAACGGCGTAAACTGTTGATCGATGAAAATGTCGATGATTCAAGCTTTGATGGAATGATGTAAGTGGTTGATTGAAGAATATGGATGAAAAGGAAATTATAGAATAGCAGCAGTTATGGAAAGGAACGTGATTCTTTTCCAAAAATGAGATAACAAAAAAGACTAATGAGCCCCTCAACTGTCTAAAAGCATCAAGATTGAATGTAACGGCAAATCAATTAGAATAGATGGCCAGGATTAGTTTGTAGGTTAGTAAATTAAGCCAAGTTTGTATTTGATCTCTAATATATATATATATATATATATATATTAGAGAGAGAGAGATTCCCTTGTCCAACAGTTCGGACAGGATTCGCTGTCTGAACGCCGCTGTTTGGGGCGGTTGCCGGTGGAATTTTTTAAAGAAATTTTTTGATCATGTTCCTCATCAAGTTTAGTTTAGGCCTTTTTATTTCAATATTACTAAAATGAATGGAAAAGACAAAAATGTGACATCTTTTGAATTTTTCAAAAAAAATGATTAAAAGTCATTTAACCCTTTTATTTTATCATACATTTATTATTTTATTATTCCTTTTATATACTCCGTACTATATTAGTAGTTCACATTTTGCAAGCCACCAGCACCTTCGCCGCCGCCGCCGTCACCAGCACCACCGTCGCCGCCAGTCACTATCTCAGTGACTCCAGTCAAAGTGACTTCGGGCGTCACAGTGACTCCGTCGCCACAGTGACTGCGCCGTCATATTGACTCCGCCACGCCAGTGACTCCCGCCCCCAACCAAAGTGACTGCCAGTCCATCGATCACAGTGTCCCCGACCAAAGTGACTGCCCGCCTACAGTGATTGCCCGCCCAGCTCCGTCCACCGCCACCACTTTCCGGCCACCGTCATCTGGACCACCTGGCTTACCACAGCCGTCACCAACCCCCTCCCTAGTCCCCAAACCCCCTCCATAGCCCCTAGCACCCTCTAGCCCCACCCCCTGCCCCAGCCAACCGCCCTTCCCCCATCCAACCTCCCTGCTCCTTCTGCGACCAGTCTAACCCAGATCCTGATCCACACCTTCCCATCCCCGATCAGCCCAGCCACGACCGGCCCACCATCTCCCCGCTCAAGTCCCAACATGTGCCGCCAAGCCGTCGCAACAAGCCACTGCCTCAGAAGCCATAGTTGCCACCCCTGTAGCCAAACTAGCCGTAGGACAAATCAGTTCGCTGATCTGACGGTCTTAGCCGAAACCTAGCACCATGTCGTTGCAGCCGTCGTCACAAAGTTGTTCGCCGCTACCGATTTCGTCCAGAGTAAAGAGAAGAAGAAGATTGCAGGCCTGAAGGAGATGGCTAGGGTTGGCGGCGACAAAGACACCAGCAATGACGTGGGTTGGCTGCGATGAAGACAACGGCGGCGGTGAGCCTGGCCGCGACGAAGACAGCGGTGTGCGGTGGCTGTGATGAAGTTGGTGCTAGTCGTCTCCTTCAATGGCATCTCGTTGTCGTTGGTTGGATCTGGGATGAAGAGGGAGGTGCTCGTTAATTAGATCTGCGAAGAGGGAGGCGTAGTCTTAGTTGAATTAGATCTGTGAAGAGAGAAGCTCCTTAGTTGAATTGAGTCATATTTTTGGAAAATGACAAATCAGTCATTTTCTTGTCCTTTGAAAGTGTACGAGTTATTTTTGTGCCATTTTTTCTTTAGTTTATCCATAAAATTTAAAACATTCAGCTCAAAATTCGATCGAGAAGGCAGTCAAATAATTTTTTGAAGTTAACTCCACCAAATTATACATAGAAAACGCAGTCACTAGTTTGAGTTTATATTGGGCAGTTTCACGTGAGGGTGCGAGTACTATTGCAAGATGAAGTGTAGACGAAGATATTTCATTTTGTATAAATTTTTGTTGGGAACAAGATGTGCAGAACCAAAAAGATTTTAGATATGATGAGGATCACATCGCATTAGGTTTTTTTGGTTGAATAATGTATGTTAGGATTTTCATTCGAACAATAGATATTATGATTTGGAATTAAATATTATTGTTTTTGAATAATAGCTAACTGCAAAGAAAACAGTTAGTAGAGAAGGTAACCAAGAAGGACCAAAGGAAACAAGGTGAAAGAAATAAACGCCACCTGGGGGTGCGGATGGCATAAACCCACTTGATGATCCTACATGTGGAGTACATTGTCGCTTTGCTTTATTTTTTTTGCATTGATAATTAAGCTGCGCAGTCTCATTTCGACGTTTATGCTGGATATCAGGGGGAACCCTTGACCCAAAACCAGATGAGCCAGTCATAGGGACTCAGAGGAACTATACATTTTGTAAAGTAATAACAGGGATAAGAACAAAAACAAAAATCAATGAATGGAACATAACTAAATACCGCGAGAAGACTCCAAAATTGAGGACAAGAGAAAATGATATGATTGATAGGAGGCTTCTAAAAAACCATTATGGTGACACAATATAAAACCCGCTGCTAAGTACTATTCAACAAATAAAGCATTTGGTAAATTCAAATCAATAATTTTCACAGGTTGCAAGAAATTCAATTCTTAAATATCAATACCTACATATTAAAATCAATGATTTTCATTGGGCAAATATGAGTTCACGGGAATCCTAGGTTTTCGATTCGAAAATTGTGACGGTGAAAAAGAAAAATAACAATACCTACATATTTCGTATGCTACTTCTCAGGAATTTTTAAATCTTGTCTTAAAACCCAAAATTTGGATGGAACAACGTCCTCACCTAATTAAGGTTAATCCCAGATGTCAAATCCCACTGGGAATACGGAAAAACATATTTAAATAGATATATTATCAATAAAAGAAAGGGAAAAATCATCTAGTATGAAAAAACAACTAAAATGATCATTTATAGTAGCTTCAATTAATTAAACCAGAAAAGTGACTCCAACGTTACTTATTTTGATTAATATACAACTCATTACGCGAATTCAAAGTTTACGTGTTTGGTGAAAAATTGCTATTAAGTTTGATAAATCAAAAAATGGGTCACCAAACATAAAAATATACTCCGTATATTTTATATTACCTCCGTCTCAATGAACTTTGCACTACTTAAGTTAGGTGAGAAATAAGAATAGTAAAAATTGTGTGGTTGAAGTTTGTGCAGAGGAGATAGAAATGAGTAGAACCACAAAATAATTACTTTAATGGGAAAGTGTCGAAGTTATTTGAGACAACCAAAAAAGGAAAGATGGAAAAGTCCAATGGGACGGAGAGAGTATATAACTTATAAATTTAAAACTTTTTTGGAAATAATTGCAATAAGTAACATTTTTATATAATTTTCAAATTCAAAATAATTGTGCATCAAAAAATAGTATTGAAAAAATTTGTACCCAAATCTACCAATCATATGGTCATGTTTTTGCAAAAAGAAATGGTTCATGATGTGGTGTATTGACTGAACATGGTTGCAAAGGACCCCATTCTTGACACACGAAGGTAATGGTAGCGAAACTTAATAGGACCTTTTCAATTAATTACCCAAAAAAATATTTATGTGCCTTGAATAGACTCAAAGGGAGAAAGTCAATCGCTAAACATAACAGGACATTAACAAAGTCGCACAAGAGTAAAAGAGTACTAACCAGTTGAAGCAACCGAGGGGCAACACAATTCAAAAAAAGGGCAACAAGATCCAAAATTGTTACAGTGGTAATCAAATGTCATTAGTTAGTGAAACAGATCCGGTAAAACACACCACAAAACAAAACAGGCTCCATCACAAAAAGGCTTCACCACAGAATGGACATGCTTAGCTAACAGTTACCCAAGACAAATCATACTACTAAACAATATCGTATAAGAATTACATTCAACCCTCACAAAATCTATCATAAAGAAAAGATAGCAAAGTTTATACAATAAGAAAAGAGTCCTGAGTTACGAATATGCAATAACAAGAGAGTCCTGAATTACAAAATAACAAACCACTCAAAGAGGTAAAGGACATGCCTTATCGAGATTAAAGATCATTATTTGATAAGTGTTTTCTTAGTGAGAGTTTACTATGTAAGTCACAGATAAGGAATAAAATTTTGAGCTCGGGAAGTATATATTGCAGAATACATTTTGAGCAGGCAGTCACGTCACCCAAAGCTAAATAGAATCTCAAATACAAGACCCCCTCCCCAAAAAAAATTGTCGTTACTCATCAATGACACCCAAAGTTATACCATGCGCGAGGCTATATGCCCAATCCAAAGTAAAATGATCTTTAAGTAGCGATTGAATTTTAAAGATGGCAGAATTATGAGTTCAGGATTTTACAAGACAAAAGGGCGATTTGGATTTTACTAACCATAAGTATATTACATATTACAATTAGTTTGACAGGGATATGCAGTTGTTTGCACAAAAGGGGCACCATAGTTAGTGCAAAAATATCTTTATTTATATCAAAAAGTAGAGGGGCAAGTCGTGGTCTACTTTTCAATCAATTATAGTCATAAGTTTCATCTTGCACCAAAAGATAATATACACATGATACAAAAGACCCATAAGTTAATGAGTTAAAACAATCACTCCAGAACAAAGAGCAATAATGTCAATCATGGGGAAGATGGGGAAACTGGTGGGAGTGTTATTTTTGGATGAGTAACCCAAGCTTGCTTTCGTTGCAGAGTAGTAGCAGCCAATTGTTTCAGGAAGATGGGGAAATTGGTGGGAGTGTTGTTCTTGGATGACTAAACCATAATGGAATGACAAATGTGGCAACCACGCGCAAACCAGGAGACAGTAACAGGTAAGAAGAGAAGCCACGACATCGTATTAATTTGGGGTGGGGTCGCTTGAAGAGACAATAATTTGTTTCGTGTTCATTTTAACAGAGAAGTTCATCATCATCATCATTACCCCGGTGCCGTAAAAGCTTCCACACCTTCGATGGGGTAGGAGGGGTCGGATATACGCAGTCTTGCCCCTGTACTAAAGCACAAAGAGACTGTTTCCGGATGGCCCATAGAAGCTAACACCTCATAATCCAGAACACTTATAGTTTTAAAAGCATTTTTAAAATCAAGCACAAAGTCAAGAGTCTTCAACTATGTAAGAAAAAGAAAAATATCTTCCTAAATATGAAGCACATGTGTATTAATCACTTAAATCTTGAAAAAGTCTATCCGTTCCACCAAAATGCGGCATCACAAAAAATATTAGAACCAATGGGAGAACCTAAGTGCATAAATTTATCGTGTATCCCAGATTTTTTCTGGAATATATCCCCACAATATAAATTTATAAACTATAAAATGTGATAAAAAAACTATAAAATGTGATCAGTATCCCCAACTGTAATTAAAAACTTTATTTATAACAAACGTGTTTAGACTGGACTTTTTTGAACAAAAAACTATTTTTTGTAACTGGAATATACATATATGTAGTATAAATTAATTTGGACTAAATGACATTGAAAAAATGTGTACCCTTTTAGGCTGAACATATTATTTTCAGAAAGATGCTAATTATATAGCTGATTAGTTTTCAGATGACATTGAAAACTCACAGTCCTGTTTTGGCTCAAGGAGAATTTGAATTTGAAAACTCAGTTTATACATTTGATGATGCAAAACTAATTATCTCGGCTATACGATGTCGAAATAAAAACAACGAGCAAGTATAATAAAAACTAACAATGACATCTGAAAGATTGAGTGATGATAGTTAATGCAAAGAAAAGATTTTAACTGCTCATATAATTGTAAGCACCTGCAAAAGATATGTGCACATTCTGGAATATTTTAGTTATAAACTTAATGGTGAGTCACAAAACTGGTGGGTGACATAACTCTATTACCTAACACGGTAGGGGAGAAGGTGTAACACTTGGGACAAAAATGCTATTCATATTCCTATATCCCTATTGGATGCTTCAAATGCTCAGAAAATGAGTTAGATTTAAAGAAGTCCAAAACATTAACTAAGCACGCCTTTTATAATTATGTATGTCTGCAGAAACATGGGAGAGTAAGATCTTCTTATCCTAGAGGAACTCTTATCAGGTTAGTATTGGTGAAAGAATTTGGAAAAAAGAAAAAAGAAAGATAAATGCAATATGTTTTGCCACTCAAATAAATAACACAAACATTTAAGTTGTCGTATTTACTCCTAACACAAACATTCCAGACTAAATCATATAATGACATACTCAAACAGTTTGGTCAGTAACATACATATACCCACAATTTTTTTCATATGAATGACATCAAAGTTTTTGGTTTAACTTTAAGGCAAGAAAAATTGTCAAACGACAAGCAATCCCTATAAAGGGATTTTAGTTGGCATATATTTTTTTTTCTTTTACCCCGGAAGGCAAACCACCAAAATCAGTGGGGCAAATGCCGGGGGTCAGATGCCATGTTTTATTAAGATAAGAGAGCTACAAAAAAGAGGGGGACTAGGCCAATACCTCTTTAGAAAACAGCAATACATCTGAAAATTAAAATCTAATCGAAGGAATTCCAAACAGATCCATAAAATAAGCACGTTGGGCTTGAATAGGTAGAGAATGCGGCCCATTAAAGATTTTTTGGAGGTGGCCCGTATGCAAAGAGGCAAGATAATGGGCTACCCAGTTACTTTCTCGCAGACAGTGTCCGAATACCATCTTCTTCCTATCTGCACTCAACTGACTTTCCTGAAGGAGGTCCGACCATCTTCGGGTTTCCTTATTCCGCAACAGTTCCACAGCTTCACTCGAATCAGATTCCACCTGAAGATCAACAAATCCTTCATTATCCGCCCATTTCAGAGCATACATCAGCGCTTTAAGTTCAGCTTCAACCGGAGAAGAGGCTGTGACTGGGAAGCTCGTCGCGCAGATGATTTCGCCTCTACAGTTTCTGATTATCGCTCCACCTGTCGCGCCTTGAGCTAAGTAACTCGCATCAGTATTCATTTTGTTCTTGCTTCGATGTTTCCGCCATTTAACGATTTGAAAAGAGCTGAATCTAAAATTTGCATTAGGTTGTATCAATCGTTCTTCTCTCAAAATCTTGAAATCTGTTCGATTCTTCACCGGGGGAAAGCTTAAGGACCAATTTTGAGTATATAATTTAATTTGGATAATAATACTATTAGCATTAGGGGATGAGACCCCATCACCCCAAATCAGATTAGTATAATTTTTCCAAATAAACCAACAGATAATACCTGACAGATTGTGTTTGAATATATTCATAATTCCTTTTTCACCTGACAGAAGCCACCATTTCCTGAATACTTGTATGATAGAATCATTAGCTGAGAATGGTATACCACAAATTGCCATGAAGTACCTCCAGATAGGCTTGACAATGTTACAATGAAAAAATAAATGGTCAAGACAATCTGAATGTTTCCTGCACATCACACAGATAGATGGTTGGAGAATCATATTGAATCTGTTAAGCTTATCAGTGATAGGTAGAAAGCCTTTAGCAATCTTCCATTGAAGCATTTTAACTTTAAGCTCTTGTTGGGGGTGCCAAATATGTTTGAAAGTTAGAGTAGGCTGAAGTTGAGGTCTAATGTCATTGTAGGCAGATTTGAAAGAGAATTGACCATTAGCTTCCTCATTCCAAGTTAAGGTTCCAGTATTGTCAATTGTGCACATGTCAATGGCAGTGTCATGTATAGAGCATATCCTCCTCCAGATGGTAGAGTCTGTCACTTTAGGTAACATGTTATTATCTCTATTATATCTGCACTTGATAAAATCAGTCCACAGTGTATTGCCTGTTTTCCATTTCCACCACATTTTAATAGAAAAGGCTTTTTCAATATCAGAAAGGGACCTAATCCCCAATCCTCCTTCTTCAGTGGGGTAGCAGATATTCTCCCATTTGGACCAGTGGTGTTTCTTTTTGCCATTAGAAGAGCCCCAGAAAAAAGAGGCCATCTTGTTGTTTAAAACCTTAATCACCTTCTTTGGTAGAGTGTCCACTGCTAGAGTATGTAAGTGCATTGTATTAAGTACATGCTTAATGAGGACCAGTCTCCCTCCTTGAGTGAGATTTTTTTGCTTCCAAGGGGTGAGTTTATTTTCAAATTGCTTGATCAAATTACCACAATACTGAAACCTGTTAATTCCTTTGTGCAGGTTTACCCCAAGATATTTGATGGGTAAAGAGGCCAAGTTCATCTCCAGAAGGTCTTTGATGCTACTCAATCTGCCAGGTGAAGTTTTCCCACACACAAAAGAACTTTTGGTGAAATTAATCAATTGACCAGAAGCTGATTGATACTTGTTCAGAAAATTTTTGAAAATCAACAAAGATCTAGAGTCTCCATTTAGGAATATTAGTAGGTCATCTGCAAATCCTAAATGGGAGACAGGAAGGCCATTAACACCCATGTAATAGGGTTTAATCTTGCCTTTCTCCATAAGATTGTTCAGACCTCTAGAAAAAGCTTCTGAAGCAATAATAAAAAGAAAAGGGGAGAGAGGATCTCCCTGCTTAACCCCTCTCTGAGGCTTGAAATAACCATGAGGAGTACCATTAATCAGAACAGAAAGATAGGTAGCTTCCAAGTTTTTAACAATCAGGTTGATGAAGTGGTTATTAAAGCCAAACCTTGCCATAATTTCAGCTAGAAAAGCCCAGGAAACTCTATCAAAAGCTTTTGCCATATCCAACTTGATAATCATATTAGATCCCCTAACTTTTTTATCAATGCAATGGACCATTTCTTGGGCAATCAGAATCTGATCAGATATGTCTCTTTTTTGCATAAACCCTGCTTGTTCTCTAGAAATGATCTTGGGTAAAATGGCACTAAGTCTGCTAGTAATAATCTTTGTGCATACTTTGCTAAGAAAATTAGACAAGCATATAGGTCTGAATTCAGCAAAAGAGTTAGGACTGTCATTTTTAGGGATCAACACTATTAGAGCACTGGACATACCTTTAGGAATAGGCATTCCCATAAAGAACTCCTGAGTGGCTCTCCAAACATCCTCCCCAACTATATGCCAGCATTTTCTGAAAAACTTCCCATTGTAGCCATCTGGACCTGCTGCACTATTTCGGTTAAGATCCCAAACTGCTTCTTTAGTTTCCTCAAGTGTAGGCAGTTTGACAAGATTTATGTTATCATCCTCAGTAATTAAATGGGGAATGTTTTGCAGGATGTCTCCAAAGTCTCCCTCATTTTCAGAAGAATACAGGTCAGAGAAATGAAGGACAGCTGCATCACCAATGTCCTGGGTAGAGGTCAGATTGTTCCCCTGACTGTCATTAATAGAGGTAATGGTTTGAACTCTATTCCTAATCTTCACATATGAATGAAAAAATTTAGTATTAGAGTCTCCATCTTTGATCCACCTGATGTGAGCTTTTTGTTTCCAGAATTTCCTCTCCAATTTATACTTCTGGATAAGCAAGCTTCTTTTAAGGGCCCATGCCTCCCTAGTTGAGTCCCTAGGATCCTCCTCATAAGCTTTTTCTGTCAATAAAACTTCATTTTCACATTGTTTAACACTCTCAAAAATGTCACCAAAAATCTCTTTATTCCAAAGTTTCAAATCTTTCTTAAGACATTGAAGTTTATAAACCATGCCTCTCATACCCCCACCAGAGTTATAGGATGACCATTTGTTGGATATGAAGTCCATAAATTCAGAGTGAGCCAACCACATGTTCTGAAATCTAAATGATTTGGGGCCTGAATTGGTTGTATTCTCAAATTGAATTAGCATAGGATTATGGTCAGAAGGTGTTTTATTGAGTAAGGATATATGAATAGATCCAAAAGCATCAATAAAAGCAGTGTTAAGTAAACACATGTCCAATCTTCTCCACACTCTACCATTAGCCCTAACCCCTGACCAAGTAAATTTAGGCCCTTTGTGGGGCAAATCCACAAGATTACAAGCTGCAATACAGTCAGCAAAATCATTAACACCTCTCAGAGTAGGAATGGAAGTACCATTATGCTCACTATGTTTAGAAATGGCATTAAAGTCCCCTCCCACAAGCCAAGGTTCAGTCATAGATTGGGAGATGTCAGTCAAACCTTTCCAGAGATCTTTTCTAACCACATAGCTATGCCCTCCATAGACTGCTGTAATCCAGCCTTGAAACGAATTTGAGGTAATCATGAAATGAACAAACTGTTGATTCCAATTGAGGTTAGATACATTTACAGTAGAATTATTCCAAAACACCCATATTTTGTTGATTGGAGAAATAGCCACATCTGAGAAACCCAGTTCTTTTTTGAAGAAATCTGCTCTAGAATCATTAACAATAGGTTCAATGATTATCACTAAATGAAGCCTTCATTGTAAAACTAGGGAATGTAGTCTAGAGCTGGAGGACTCTAGACCCCTAGCATTCCAAATTAGCCAATTCATTGAGAAGAGGGGTGAATATTCTCCGTAGCTAGGCTTCTAGTTATTCTTTTAGATGCAGCCTCAGCTGCCCTCTTTTTTTCTTCTTTTTTCCCAGCCTTGGTGAGAACTTTAGTATAACCTTCTTCTACTTCTTCTTCTACTTCTTCTAATTGTGATGTGTTTTCTGCAGGTTGTGAAGATTTTTCCTGATTCATACCAGAATCATTTTCCTCAGTCTCTGTTGTAGTGTACTCTGGCTGATGTAGTGACAGAGAGTGGCCCTCATTAAGTCCTACTGTAGAAGGGGAGGTTATATTAGCCACCTCTTCTATAGAAGGTTTTGCATTTGAAGTATCTTCACCCTCTTCCCCTTGATGATCTACTCCAGCAATATCTAAATCAGGTGTGAGTATTTGCTCTTGGTCTGCTTTAGCTCTTAGGATTTGATTGATTAGTGATTCTGCCTTAGCTTTTAGTTCTTCCCAGTTTTGATGTATAGGTTCTGAAGGAAGTTTTTTGTAGTTCTCATCATCAGAGTGATAGCTCTTAGCTGCCAATTCAGGGTCGAATTCAACAATCTGAGATAACTTCCTCAGGTGACAATCATCCTTTATAGTATCATTTACCTGGTGTCTTGGAGTCTTGATGATTAACTGTGTCTGCTTCTGGGCTCTGGTTGCAAGAGGTTCTTCCATAATGATTTCTTCTACATCTTCTTCTCTGAAGTCTTCATGAAGAGCCTGAGTGTTTTGGACCTTTGAAGAGGATTGTTTTTCTGAGTCCACCATCTGAGATTTACCTTTTTCTTGAGTTGTAAATTTCCTAGGCTTTTTAGGGTCAGGATTTTTAGGAATCCATTGTTCATGTTGTTTATTAGCTGCAGGTAGTACTAGCTTAGCCTCTGTTCTTACTTGCTGATCTGATCTCTTTTTTGGGCATTGCTTATCATTGTGTCCAAGGTGGAGACAAGATATGCAATATTCTGGCCTATTTTCATAAAGAATAGGCTGTGAAAAACCCTTGGATCCGCAATTTATCCAAATCTTCTGTGGCATGTCTTTAGATAAGTCGAGTTCAACGCATATCCTTGCCATAGCCGGCCTAGCCAAATTGGCTGTGGCTGAGTCGATTTTCAGAGGTTTTCCTATTAGTTTAGCAATTTCAAAAAGGGCTCTAGTATCTTGGAGATGAATAGGGAGACCTTCCAAACCTATCCAAACCGGTGCAATTGGTGATTCAACATTAGGACGAAATTCAGGGGACCATTTTGTCACACGCATAATATTACCATGAACAATCCACGTTTGCCTATTCCAGCAGCGCAAGTAGTCTTCCTCCATATCAAATCGAATTAAAACATGCTTTGGATCCAAAAGCCCTAATTGAAACTTGCCTTTGAAACCAATGATTTCAAAAGCTTTACGCATTATAATCAGACTAGGGCGACCCTTAAAAAAATATCCAACAAGCGCCATCTTATGCTTATCTGCCAAAACATTAACATCATCTTCAGAGAAAGATATGGCCGGCATACCCTTAAATCTCGAAGCTTCAGCCTTGATAATTCCTTCTCGATTAGCAACTATGTCCGCAAAAGAACGTCCAACCCATGTCTTCCCTATCTGTCCTGGTGGTTGTGACGGCGGCCGAGCCACCGCCGAGGAAAGTGGTTCCGTCATAGACAAAAATCGCCAGACCTAGTTTTTCCCCTTTTTCCCTTCTTCTCTATCTACCCATTTTAGTTGGCATATATGAAATTGAAGTCTGTATCTTGGATTAGAGCTTACGATCAGTTTTACCGCTATGGGTGGACCGATGGTCTCATTCCCAATTGATATCTGTGTTTACAGACCATCTTAGACAGTGGGGAGTGTAGGGCTACGACTAAAGTTGGCCGGCCTGATTATGGCTATGTTTGCCACTAAATTTTGGTGTTTATATATATAATTTTCTTAAAGGAACTCAGGTCTTTTCTCATTCAAATAATAGATTTTGCTTTGTACAATACTTTATCCATCTAATGAATTTTGGTATGTGATGTACAAAGTATACACCTTGAAATTTAGTTTGTAGTTAAAGTATACTATTATTAGTGAGTGGAATACAAACTTCAGTTTATACTCTACACAGATTTCATTTTCCAAATACTCTATAATGTTTGAAGACAACATCTATAATGTTGCTACTCATCAACGGCCCCTAAAGCTTCACTATACCCATAAGCCCATAACACATTTTCTTCATAAAGGAACTAAAGAAAGCAGCTATATAATCCGGAACAGTATCTTTCAGATGACACTTATCGATAGAAATCCTAATAAGTACACTGTCAAGCAATTCCAATTAAATATAGCAGTTGTATGACAAAAGAACATCCCAAAAAGGGGTTTTCCATCTACTAATAATTCTATGTATACGAGGGAACCTCTGCTATCCACTCAAAAGTTAAAATGCAAGGATTGCTCAAGGAGACTCAATTCAAATAGACTATTATTGTACTGTTCAGTGTTTATCGCAGTTATAAATCTACCTGCCAACTAATTAAAATCCATGGACAAAGAATTACAATAACAACAAGTAAATTCACACTGAGTTCTTACACTTATCTTTAAATCTAGTTTGGTTTTATGGATGATAAGTAATCCATTTTTTGGATGAATGCCAAATACACAAAGTATAGTGTTATCATAAAGGTCAGGCTAATTTTATGGAATTATAACAATGAATGCACCTATATGTGAATGCATCGAGTCCCTCTATCGATGAGGTAAATGCTTAAAACCAAAACCCGTTGACCCTAAAGTCCCCCTGGTTCAGTTTGTGAGATGAAGAGGAATCCAAAAACTGAAGACGAGAATGATCGGAAAATAATTCGGGGCATATAAACCGCAAAACTCAAACGAAGCACCCAACAAATGTCAACCCCAACACAACAGGTAGCAAAGGAAATCAATTACGCACCTATTAATAGCAAATAAGCATACCAAAGTTAAGGTCACCTACCAGCAGAGGAACGGGTGAAGTTTCTTGAATGAAAATATGGGAGAGAAAATGGCACTCACCTTGAGCATACAGTCGTCCGTATGTAAAAGATAAAAGATACGGTTGGAATGAAGGCCATAAGTCGGAGGAACATTGGCTGAACACGTAGGGAAAGGGCGTGGCGCAAGGAGAACCACACACGCAACACCTGCTTCAGAGGCGATGAAGCACGGAGAAGGGAGAAGGGAAACACGGGAGACAGAGCTATGAACAGGGAGAGATAGAAGACTGACTTAACGACAAATGGGCGGAATTCAGAGATGGCCATCCAGGTCACTCTTTATATAAGTGGGAGATTTAGATTGATTTTTCATACAAATCAGGAAGATAAGATACACACAAAATGTCATGAACGTGCTATTGAAAAAATGAAGGGTATGTTTACAAGTTTTTTCGTAGAAATGGTGAGAAGTGAGAACACTGGCTAATTGTCTGCTCCATATTACTTTTCAAATTTTGAGCTTTAAATAAAAACGTGTATGAGATATAATTCTGCAAATAGAAGTAAAACATGGAGTGAGTAGGTTTTCAAAATTTTCTAAATAAGTATCTTTCAAGGTTGGACAAGGATACTCCTGCAGGTTTTGGCAGTTCCAATGATGGTATTAAAGTCATTGTGTGCCTCAAATCAAAATCAATACTAGCACTACTACGTAGTACTTGTATAATGCAGTAGAGTTCGTACCCACAGTGAAAAGAATATTTCTCTCCTATGAACTTGTAACCAAAGGGGTTTTTTAGATTGTTTGAATGAGAATAATTGAACACTAAGATGAACAACTTATATGAGTTTTAATTAATGAAATGGAAGATTTGAGTTTTCTAATTTCCACTCGTTGATATGTTTGTCGATCCCTGTATATCTTTAACTTATCATCTCTCAAATACTCAATTGAAGAGTATATCAAATTCATCGAGGGTAGTTATTAACGATGAGACCATTCATTAACATCCCTTGCTATTAACCAAATATAGAACATTGTCATATACCGACTTGATAGTAGCATTTAATCTCTTAACTCATTGATGAAATCAATTGAGATTGATAACCTCAACACCACGGTTTCGGTTTAACCAACATAGTTAATCCCGCTTAAGGCCATCCAATCAGTCGCCACCAGAATCTGCCAAAAAAATCAAGAATGCATCCGCCATCAATCTGATGCCGTCGTCGCCATCACCGTCGGACTAACCCACCACCAACGACCGACTCGATTATGCAAAGGAACTAGAAGATAATTAATTATACTCCCTCCGTATCAAAATAATTGTCCCAGTTTTCTTTTCAGGATGTATCAAATTAATTGTAATGTTTCTGTTTTTGGAAAGAAATTCACCCTAAAAATAGCTGCGATACTACCACGGTACCAAAATCTCTTCCTTTTTGTAAAGTTTACAATAATTATCTTAAACTGTGTGAAAAAAAATGAGACAATTATTTTGATATGGTAGTGTACTAATAAATTAGATTAGGGATTTAGGTGTATCAGGGGTAGAATAATGTTAATTATTGTGTATCCTATTTAAGAAAGATTTAGTATGGACTCTTAGAGCATCTTCAATGCTAAAACGTTAACCGTGCATACGTGGCATGAGAGATAACCAATGAAAAAACAATAAATTGAACATCTCTCTCCTTATTTGAATGATTTTATATCATTTTGGTAAGTTTTTCTTCACAATGTCAAGCACAATGTCTAGATGTAGACATTGTGCTTGACATTGCAGGGAAAAACTTACCAAATACACATAAGACCGTGGAAAGACGGAGAGAGAAATGTCATAAAATCAATCTTTTGTGTCTATCTCTCTCATGTCACATGTGCACCGTGTACATTGTAGCATTGGAGAAAATGAGTAAGCTCAACTGTTATTAAAGGCAATTGGACTAAAATGTCCTGCACGTGTATGTTATAGAGACTTTGAGAGTGTAGGCGTGCAAGTGTTTTCTTAGAACGTATAAGAACGTAACGCTCTAATCGTTACGTTCAAAGATTTATCTATAAAACTTAATCGTTCCACTCCACGTATCTAATTTGAACCATCTCTTTTTCTTTACACTAATAATTCAAAATTTTAACCTTCAAAACAAAATTCAAAAATTTATTTTATTTCGTAATTACTTCAGTCGGCAATTGATTGCTAAATTATAATTACAATTTACGCATCTGTGTTTTGTCATTACCAAATATATGTGACACTTGTCAAATTAGCACTAGTGAGAAACTTTATACTACGTGGGCCGTATTTGTTATTCTCAATTTCTCATTAACTAGCAAAAATATGATTTTCACAAAACTTAAAATACATGTATGCTTGTACAATTTAATTTGATCTAATGAGTTTCTATCATTTATCAACAGACAAGATACAGGAAAAAATAATAGATTACGAGGGTAATGCTGAAAATAACAAAATGAGTTGAATCTAGTGAAATTATATATGACTGAAACGGATAAATTGATGGCGGACCGTTCATTTTAAAAGTGACAAATATTAAGACCCCGTTTGGTAACCTCGTTTGGTCACAAGATTGAGTTCCGTAAATGTAATCGGTTGATTTATAGTCTGCATATGTTTTGTGAGGGACAAAAGAATGAATTGCTGGCGAGGGACTAGACAAGGGACGCACTTGCGCCGCCTTATCCACCCGTTGTATACATGCATCTAATATAAGTGGTCAGTCATTAGCCAAAACAAGGTGTTCTTTCTTTCTCTTCATCTTTCGTTTTCAACATATTTTGATCACTTTCGTTATGGTTATTGAATTGTACTCCCTCCGTTCCTAAATAAACTTCCAACTTTCCTTTTTCGTCCGTTCCAATTAAATTTTCATTTTCTCTTTTTGATAAAGAATTTGTGATTCACAACATTTCTTACACATTTCTCTCTCCTCTGCACAACTCTCCACCACACAGTACCCACTTTTCTTAAATTGTGTGACAAAGTGGGTTGGAAGATAAAATAGGAAAGGAGGTAGTATCATTCTTGCAGTGTCAGCTCAATCATCAAATAAGATTGTGGAATACGGAGAAGAATCAAAAGCGTAGCAATGCAGACGTGGATCCACGTGGAAACTGAAAACAGTACGATTCCTTTACCTCCCACTAACCAGCTGCCGAATTTAACTGTTATTAGCGCTGGCACCAGAGCCGTGCTTACTGTGAGGCCACTGAGGCATGGGCCTCAGGGCCCCAAAAATGTCTAAAATTTAGGGGCCCAATATTTTAGCTATTTTCCTTTTATATGTATTATATGTATTTTTAAATATAAAAGACATGTCTTTGTTAAATTCTCGCTGCTGCGTTTGAAAATTGAAATAGTCGACAAATTAACCAATGAAGTTAGAAGAGGAACAGTCGAACTAGATTACTAGAGCTGATGGGCGGTGCACCGATAAAAGACATGCTTTTCAGTTTTCAGTTTTTTTGTGAATAGCTTTTGAGTTTGCAAGTTCTCACTTTTGAGAATTCAGTTTGTAAAGTAAGAGAGTTTATGGACCCATTTTGAATTTGTTTTGGACACAATGAAAAACTCTTGTTTTGTCTTAATCGAAGTAAATATAAATTGTTCGAGGGTTGATTTAAGATCATATTGCTGGACTCATACATTTAGAAAAGAAAAAAATCCACTTTTGGTCTCATGACTATTATACCACTTCCACATTTAGTCACTTACTTTCAGATTGTCTACATTTAATCCGTGACCATTATCCCATCACCACCCCTCATCCTTCCGGCCAAAATTCCAGCAAATTTAATTCACTTATCAGCCTCAGAATCAGTCTTTGCAATAAATTTTATATAACGTTGGGTTTTTCATATGAGTCTTTGCATTAAATTTGGTTTTTCATACCTAAAATCTGCATTAAATTTGCCGGAATTTTGGCCAAAAGGACGAGGGGTGGTGAGGGGATAATGGTCACGGACTAAATGTGAACAATCTGAAAGTAATGGACTAAATGTGGAAGTGGTATAATAGTCACGGGACGAAAAGTGAAATTTTTTCTTTAGAAAATTAAGTTTGAACTTAATTTTGACTATTCAAATGAGCTGAGACGCATAATTAAACAATTCCGTTTTTTTTTATATTTAAAACTTACATTTTAAGTAGGTTATGTCCTCTAGTTTAGTGACAAGAATGCATTATTTAGCACATTTGTTTAACTAATATTAGGATATGTCGCAAAAAAAAACTAATACTATCATATCTATGATTTCAATAAATTGTGTTTTATTTATCTTGAGTTTGACCCGATAGAGCACTTAGCGTCTTATTAAGGATCGTGAGACTTATGTTACATATCTTAGAGGAAGGATTCAACATGAATTGATACAATTGTTGGCAAAGGAGGTTAAGAAAAGGATACAAAAACATACATCACATACTCCCTCCGGTCCTTAATTAACTTTACACTTTCCTTTTTGGGTCGTCCCGTATTAAACTTTACGCTTCCTTATTTTGCCTTATTTGGCAAACAAATCTACACCAGACAGTGCAAAACAATGCCTAATAGTGTCAAACAGTGCCAAACAGTGTACTCTACAGCAAAGTCAAATTTATTTCCTTAATATGTGTGAAGTCAAACTGTAAAGTTTAATAAGGACCGGAGGGAGTATATAATCTTGTTGACAATACCTGTTACAGTAGCCAGTGCAGAAAGAAAGTTCTCAAAACTTAAGTTGATAAAGACATTTTTGCGATCAAGCATGTCTCAAGAAAGGTTGAATAGATTAGCTATGTTATTAATTGAGAAGGAATTTATTGAACACCTCGATTATGCCGACTTGATTAATACCTTTGCTGCTAAAACTGTCTGACGGATTGTACTTAATTAGTTACTTTTAATACATTTGGTATTTTTATATTATACTCCGTATAATGTAAGAATTTTATTTAATTAGCAATTTTGCGATGTTACATCTTTAACTTAAAAAAGTTATACTGCATAAAATTGTAATTTATTGGGGCGTTTTTATGAAGTTCGACTCAGGCTCGAGTGTAGGTAGGATCAGCACTGGCTGGCACATCCTACTCATCCATCGACTACCTCTCATCTCTTTTCCATCCTTTCTCTAAGTCAATAAGTTAATTCTTGATCATACATTCATACTATCACTTGAGACGAGACAAAACACAGATCACAATACCACCGAGCTAGCTCTAACCGCAAAGGCGGAGTCAAAGGGTGTCAGGGTGATCAGCCGATCCCTGAAAGTTTGAAAGTATAGAGCTATGTAATATCTTCGATGTGATGTGTTATGGTTCCCGTAACTCATTACGAGTAAAAAAATATGACTTCTGGAAAATCAGCATTATCTACCTAAAATCAGAAAAATTTGATGCGTAATATTGATTATTTTCCCAAAATTTAAAAATAGCTTATACGGAGTAATTAACTGATTACGTACGTAACATGACTCAGAAACAGAGCAAAGAAAATGTATCTTATTGTTACGAGTGTCTATTTATCTAAGCTATAAATGAAACATTCAACTCAGACATTGTCTAAATTAAAATGATTCACCATTTTCATTTCGTATAGTTGATTTTCAACCTGGTGGACCGTTTTTCTTGCTCCGCCACCGTCTCTAGGGACTAGGGGATGGTCATTTGAGAAAACTTTCAAATTTACTGATGGAGTTATGGGACTAAGCCCAGAGCCTAATCAGCCCAAGCCCCAAACTTGGACTCGTGGATCCAAGTCCACAACCTGGAGCCTGTCAGCCAACCCAGCAGGGAGTCTGCCAGTCCGGTCGACCTCCCAGTCCGAAAGAGTAACGGTCAAGCAATAAATGCGCTATAAATTATGTACTTAATTTCGTATTAATGTTGTAATTAATTAGTCATTATTATCGGTAGCGGTTACGATTTGTATACGCCTATAAAAGGCGGGTTGTTGCTATTAGAGGAAGCAAATTCTATAGGTTATTTCTGGCAACTAAATCTCCTAGCTATTTTCCATTCTTGTTCTTGCTTTCCTAATTCCTGCTTGAGTGTTCTTACGTAGTTTTCCTACAAGCCTACGAGCGTCCTATTTTGGACCAACATTGGTGCTTTCGTTGAGAGCTTCTGTCTCTCTCACATCACTTTAGTAGGAAAAACCCCAAAAACAGGAATTTTCAAGAAAAAAGGGTGGAAAAAGACCGAAGGTTTTTGAAAATTTTTCAGATCCTTCGAAAACTGATTCTAGATATGGAGTTTTCCCGGAAAAGCTAGCAACAATCTGAGACGGAGCTTCGAGTTAATCTGAAGGTTAATTGACATTCACATTTTTCGAAAAGGTTGATATACTTTAGTTCTTTGGGGTTGGATTATCCGTTCGAGTGAGGAGTCCGACTCACTTACTCGCGGATTCGATCTTTCTTTTGGAGACTAGGTTGAGGCCTAACTTGAGAACTTGATGTCACTCTTTTCAAGTAGTGAGTCCGACTCACTTACACACTGAGCCGTGGTTCGACACCAGGCCAAATGCTCTATTCCACACTAGTTTCTTTTATGTGTAGGTACAAATGAATGAAGTGAGGGACTGATGGTCTTACCGTCTTCAAGGAAGCAAATGACGAACCTGACGAGTCTGAGCCTGACGAGAAGAACAGTTCTAGCCATTCTACTCGCTGATGGCGACCATTGCAGTAAAGGCTGAGGATCTCACCTCTTGCTTCATCTTGGGGCATCAGATGTACTCTTTTTCCCTTCAATAGGATTTTTTTCCATTGGGTTTTTTCCTAATAAAGGTTTTTAATGAGGCATCTCCCCAACATGAACAAAGGCGGGGGATCTTCTAGTCGTGGAGAAGAGCAACTGACTTGGACTACTCCCTCTTAGCCGAGTCTACTACTTGACTAAGGGAGTGGGGGACTCATAATGGAGTTATGGGACTAGGCTCAGAGCCTAATCAGCCCAAGCCCCGAACTTGGACCCGTGGATCCAAGTCCACAACCTGGAGCCTGTCAGCCAGCCCAGCAGGGAGCCTGCCAGTCCAGTCGACCTCCCAACCCGGAAGAATAACGGTCAATCAATTAATGCGCTATTAATTTTGTACTTAATTCCGTATTAATGTTGTAATTAATTAGTCATTATTATCGGTAACGGTTACGATTTCTATACACCTATAAAAGGCGGGTTGTAATTCAAATTAGAGGAAGCAAATTCTATAGGCTATTTCTGGCAACTAAACACTTTTTTTAGCTTCTTTCCTTATTTGCATTATTTTTCTGATTTCCTGCTTGAGTGTCGTACGTAACTTTCCTAAAAGCATACGAGTGTCCTATTCTGGACCAACATTTACCTTCTTTATAACTTCAAAATTATAGCAAGCGGCTTTAGAGATCTTTTCAGCTTTTATCACTTATTCTTGCATTCAGTTTTTGTTTTCCTTACAATTGTTTTGTTTGTTTTTTGTAGTGGTAAACTACTTTTTTCTCTCTTTCAGCAAAAAAAGTGTACTAAAACGTCATGATCGCACCCAACTTTACTAAAAGAAGTTGGCCGGGAGAGATGTGTTTGAAGCACTTGGATCGATCATTGCATGCAGAAGTTTGAAGTGGGAAAAAGGGATATAGGAAAGGTAAAGTCGATAGAGTGGAGGCACTATAAAGGGGAGTATCAATTCAAAGGGGTAATAATGGTGCCAGCAGAATCTGATTCATCGGCAACAAGCGAGGAGGAAATAAGAATCAGGATCTTTACTTAACTAGAAAGTTGAAAGGATCGTGTATGATATGTGTGTGCCGACGTGCACTGTGTTCTCGAATCCCAAATCATCTGCCACCTACGTGTGACGTGTCCATATAATTGTGGCATTCTGTTATCCTCCCTCCGTCCTGGAATTATCTTAATACTTTTCTTTTCGATTCGTCTCAAATTTATCTCATCTTTCCTTTTTTGGCAAAGAATTTGTGGTTCACAATCATTCTTACACATTCTTACACATTTCTCTTTCCTCTGCATAACTTTCCACCACACATTTCTCACTATCTTAAAACATGTCTCACTAAAAGTGGCATTCCATTTTAACAAAACTCAACCCTAATGTTTTTAATTCGTTGCTTTATTAATTTGTACGTTCTCTGTATTCTTTTGTTTATTACACTTTTCCCCTTTTTGAGAGGTAGTATTTTTTACTCCATCCGTCCCCCAATTAAGTTACCACTTTTCTTTTTGGACATTTCCTAAATTAAATTCACACTTCCTTACTTTCCTTATTTGGCAAATTATCTAAATCAAAACAGTGTCAAATAGTGAAAAACAATGCCAAACAGTGTCAAACAGTATTTGAACAGTGCAAAACAGTGCACTCCACAGTAAAGTTAAATTTATTTTCTTAATACGTGAGAAGTCACATCGGGAACTTAATTGGGGGAAGGATGGAGTATTTGTTATACTTTGTCTCTGATAAATTTTAGGTTTATTAGAAATATTCAATTAATTTTACTTTTTCTACTTTTCATATTATCTTTCACTTTTCCATATATATTGTTCATACTTTTTGTGTAGTATTCAGGTTTGATCGATCAGTTCCTAGACCTCAGGCATCATATGAAGGCTGAGCTTCGTCCCATGAAGGAGTCATTAATGCACACCGGACTTATATTTATGATTACATTTAATTCATAATACTTCGTATATTAGAATTCATATCTTAGTCTATTAAATTTTAATTATTAGCGTATTTATGCACGATTATTCTTTGCATTTATAGGTACAACCCCTCACTTATAAGAGGGGCGTCACACTCTCATTTGGAGGACAACTTTTCCAAGTAGAACTCTCTGACCATTCTCTTGTGTGTACATACTGCGAAATAATATACTACCTCCGTTCCTATTAAAACTTCCAAATAGGTTTGGCACAGAGTTTAAGATAGTGGGTATTGTGTGGTGGAGAGTTGTGCAGAAGAGAGAGAAATGTGTAAGAAATGTTGTGAACCACAAACTTTTTACTAAAAAGGGAAAGTGGAAGTTTTAATTGGAACGGATGAAAAAGGAAAGTTGGAAATTTATTTAGGAACGGAGGGAGTACTACGTATGAATTAAGAAAAAAACATTAGAGTATATCATATTCTCAACTTTGTATATGTTCACCAGGAAAAATGACTTGGACATCGAACTAATAAAGAAAAGTGACTTGGACATCGAACAAATAAATTATGCGCGACAAAATTTTATTTTGTTGCATTTGATTAAGCGTTTGGGAAACAAAGATTAAAGTATAAAATTTGGGGATAAGCTTACTTCATTGAACGAAAGTACGTTCTTCCTCCCCATTTACTATGTCATTCATATCCTCTAACTTCCTTGTCTATTAATGGGTATTGGGTAAATCAATCTATAAAAACGGTCACATATGTGGTTGAACTACACATGCTATTCTAGACGTTGATTGATGGAGTTTAATCCAATTACGAGAGCTAAATCTACTAAGATATCAAACTATGGCTGCGTAAGGCAGTATTAAATAATCTACCTTAAAAGAATAATTCAACTACATCATTCTGATTTGTCCATATGGACAAAGGTATGGTACTTTAAGGGTACCATAGAATCTACCTTATTATTATTCGGAAGAATGATTTCTCGATCCTTTCATAGGGTATTTAAAAGAAGTATTTATAGACTCTAGGAGTTAGTATCATAGGAGGAAACTACTACATTAAATGTTACGGAGTATTAATTATACATTAGTTCGAATAGAACTCGTGTAGCGTCTTGGCCATTGTGCAATGATTATCTCCTTCAAGTCTGTTTCCTGTCGAGTTCTGCCTGCTACCAAATAACTATACTCAAATAATAACCCACCACGTAAACCCTAGGAATATCTCAACCTCACTGGAACTCCGCCCAGGCTCGAGGTCTACTGTCCAGTCCAGCCTGACTGTGGGTTCCTATCGTGGGCCTGATCCCTAATCGGGCCTAGCGGTTTATTCAATATGAATCCCGTTCAGGGATTGATCCTGTTTATGGGCTAATCCTGTTAATCAGGCTAATCCCGTTAAGGGCTGGTCCCGTTCTGGACTACGTAATTGGGCCATGGTCAGGGTCCATGGTACCATCATTGATGAAATGTTGTTTTTATTTGATAATAGTTTTCAGAAAGTATAAGATTTTGCGCTATCATTTTTATACCTTGAAAATCATTTTGAGAACCAATCTTAGATATAGTATTGAGTTTAATCCAACACGAAATAGTAAATATAGATATAAATATGTATGAACTCTCTGTTTTTACGTGGAAGTCTGAAAGGGAGAAAACAAGATTTTTTAGGTTAATGTCCAAGCCATCACCATTATTACATAGCACAAAAGCTCCAATTAATGGAGTATTAGGCTATTCTAGAGAGAAGGACCATTAGAGAAGAAGGAAACAGATCACCTAAATGGAGGGAAACTTCCCCTATTTATAGGAGAATGAGAGGGGTGCAAGACCACCCTAACGGGCTAAACAGGCCGAAATGAGCCCGATAGGTTGAAATGGGCCTCAGTGACCGGGCTTCGTACTTGGATAATGTATTAGGTTCCTGAACAGTAGTAGACCGAGATAATATATCCCAACATATAGTATTTACAAATATCATTTTTAGTCTTTATTTTTATTCAATTTTAGTCGTATATTTATTATTATCTTTATAGATTACTGTATTTGTAGTTTTACATTGATACCTCCCGTACTATCTTTTGGCTTCATCTCTCACTCGACACAATCCACTTTTGAGGGAGTCAATGTTGGCTGGACCGAAAAATAATTATACTAAACTCAAACATTATCACAGTAAGTTAAATATGAAAAATGGAAAAATGTATATTAAGCTTCTACTCAAGTATAGCCCAACCTAGATTTGCAAAGTGGGCCTTTGTCCAGCCAATTCCATACTAGAAATCAATCATACTGTTTATATTATGGGATAATTCTAAACAACGCATAATAAATAAAGGGCTTAATTTGGATAACTGTTTTCTTAACCGGAGAGATGGTAGATTTATTTAAATAAATGAGGACCCACCAATGATTTGGTATGATGGGCATTGGATTCCGTGGGGGGGTGATGATTATGGAGCGTCGAAGATGGAATGACGGAGGGTGGAATTTTTCGTGCCGATAAGGTTTCAACAAACGGTTTTAAATTGCTTTTTAGTTTTCTGTTGCTGTCCTTAAGGTCAGCCGACCAGTGTTGATTACAGTAGTTAGCACATCGTTTTTTGTCTCCACTTTCCTTCCTTCAGCAGCTTCCTTTCCCATTATTTATGGAGAAGCTCCTCATTATTTGTCTACTTCATATTGTGTGCTGTCGCGCACCAATCAGTTTTAATTTAGGGGTTTCCCCTAAAAATTACTCTCTCCCTCCCAAAATGATCATTCTTTATTTCTTTTTTGAGATTTCCTAAAAAAATGATGGTCATGTTTCCCTTTTTTGAAAGAAAAATGTGTTCAATATCATTTCACTTTATTAAACTCAAATCTCAACCACAACTTTTACCTTTTCAACTACTTTATTAAAACTTGTGCTCAAAAGAAATGAGATCATCAGATTGGGACGGAGGGAGTACAAAACTAATACTAATTTTAAAAAATGTGACTAGTTTTAAATATTGACAAAAATGTGATTAACGAAGTCATATTTTTTGATCTCATATTGTCACTACAAGTTTTTTATGTCACTGTGAATTTTTCATGTAACTGAGAATGTGTCACTTTCAAATTTTTATGTCACTTCAGGATGTCACTGCTCGTGGAAAATGTCATTGTGGTTGACGGAAAATTTTCCTGGAATGTTTTCGGACACCCACCACCCCCAACTTGTCACTGCTGGTGCACCATTGCCTTTGATCTACATTTAACTCTACGCACAACCTCCCTAGCCCCTAACCCACTCCCTGCCGGTAGCCCTAAGCACTAGATATCCAGTCCCACTCCCCTGCTATACCCATGTCCTTCTCTCACACACCTCTCTGACATTGTGGACAACGAATCCAACATCAACGGTCCCAAATCAGAACTGTGGTCCAGGTTTGGCGGATATGGCACCGACGACACCAAATAGGAGTCATCGTCCATGGAGGACAGTGGATCTGGCACCAGCGGCCTTAAATCTGAATCGTCGTCCATCGATGATGGTGGATTCAGTCACAGTGGACCTCCATCGAGGACCACTGGTCCAGCAGAGGCACGGTTGCTGTGACAAAGAAGAAATAGAAGAGGAAAAAGAGTTGTGACGGCGGCAGGAGTGCAGCAAAGGCGGAGAATATGTCTGGTCTGCGTCGTCTCCTCTAATCCATTGCTATGTACAGTTGCTAGGGGAAGAAGACAGCGATGAGGCGATGGTTCGATGGAAACAAAAGTGGTTAAAACTTCACGCTAAGTTGACGACGAAGGATAGAAAGAGTTCGGTCATATTTTTGTCTAAGTTTTAAAATAAAGTAATAAGTAATTACCCTAAAAGGGAGTAACACATCGATAAAATTCCAAATAAGAGGTGATGTTGATTAATTCCCTAAATAGAAGCTATCCGTTATAAGAGGTGATGTTGATTAATTTTACCCCCTTTTATAAAATAATTTACATTATCTGCCAACTTACTTTTTCTTTGCCATATTTTTGTGCAACCCCACCTCTTTCACTTTATCTCCCTCTTCTTTTGCCTCATTCATTTTCAGATCTGATTTCTCTCACTTCTCCATCTCCGATGCGTCAGACTACAAAGACCCCAAGAGTGGATCTTTTCCTCCAATTTCGGCCACCGGCAGACGACGACGGCGGCGGCGATCCTCACAGGTAAGTTATAATCTCTTGCTCTTTGGTCTTCTTCTTCCTCTCCTCCTCCTTTTCTTCTAAATTCCCCTTCTTCTTTTCTCTTATGTTAATTCAATCGATAGTGGAGCTTTAAGGAGCTTTTTGTTTTCATAAAGAAATTGGTGGCTTGTTGTTTGATTAGGGCCAATTTTTTTTTTTGCTTTAATTATCCTCTTTCCTAGATGATCTGTATTTACATTTTTATTTATTGAGTTTTGGTTTTCTCTTTCAATTGAACGATTGACTTTTAATTTCTTTCTTGAGTTAGTTCGGTTGAGTAAAATTGTTTTCTTCTTTTAATTTCTTTTGTGAAAGATTGACATTTATTTTACATTATAGAATATAATTTTTTACATTTAGTTTCAGTCAATATTTTTGTAGAAATTATTTTCTGGTTTGAATCTGAAATTGTCATAATTGCGATTTTAAAGTGTTTTTATGGTATTAAGATCAAAATATTACTCCTTTGTAAATCAAAATTGCAATAATTGAAATTGCCATTATTGCCATATTTTTTAAATATAAAAAGATATTTTCGCATTTAGTGTCATTTGTATGGCACTATCTCCGGATGGAGATATATGACACTTGCTGATAAATATTTATACTGTCATTAATTGCCAAAATGACAATGGAACTTCTTCTCTTTTAATATGAATGCCATTAAGATGACATTCAAGGGATGAGATGTTATTCTAAAGCATTCTTAATTTCTAGATCTGAGATGATGGAGTCAAAAGAGGCTATGGGATGGAGATGGCGGTGGCGGAAATAGAGATGGCCGGTGGTGACCCTGGAAAGAGGCAGCGGCAGAGACGGTGGTGGCAGCGGCGTCCGGCGACTGCGGAGACTGGCGGCGTCCGGCGACTGCGGAGACCGGCGGCGTCCGGTGACAGTGGAGACCGGCGGCGTCCGGAGATAGCGGAGACCGGCGGCATCTGGCAATAGTGGAGACTGATGGTGTCCAGCGACGACAGAGATTGGCAGAGTCCGACGGCAGTTAGGAGCGGCTGGTACTGTCCTGGCAGGAAGGAAAAATATGTT
>CAMAPE010000048.1:335000-340000 GCA_945859875.1 Cuscuta europaea | reverse complement strand
GGTCATCCGCATATGCAACATGAGAAATCTTCAAACTACCACATTTGGGGTGGAATTTAAAGATTGGATCCTGTGTTCTAACATTCAACAATCTTGATAAGTATTCTAAACAAAGAACAAAGAGAAGGGGAGACATGGGGTCACCTTGCCTCAGCCCCCTTTTACCTTTGAAATGTCCACGTAGTACCCCATTAATTGAGATGGAGTAGGAGGGAGTGGTGACACACTCCATAATCCACCCTATGAATCTCCTGGGAAAGCCCAAGTGTGATAGCATTCTAGACAGGAACATGAAATAGTATCATAGGCTTTCCTAAGATCAACTTTAATCATACATCTGGGAGAGATTCTTTTTCTAGTGTAGCCTTTAACCAATTCTTGTGCAATAAAAACATTATCAATCATAATCCTACCATCTACAAAGGCCCCTTGGGTAGGATCAACCAGGTCAGGCAAACAAGGAATCATCCTTTTAGCCAGAACCTTTGTGATGACTTTATAAACAACATTGGTGCATGCAATAGGTCTAAACTCAGCTGCTGTGGGAGCATGATTAGTCTTGGGAATCAAAGCAATAACCGTGTGGTTAAGCTGCTTTAGTAGTTTCCCTGATCCAAAGAAGCCTTTGACAGCCTTAGTCAGGTCATTACCCACAACATCCCAATTTTCTTTGAAAAAAGCCGAGGTGTACCCATCAGGGCCAGGGGCTTTGTTATCACCAATATCAAATAAGGCCTCTTTAATATCAATGTCAGTAAAAGGAGCAAGTAAGCTATCCGCTAAGACAGGAGATAAAGTCTTACCCGAATGCACAATGTTTTCATCCAAAGGAGAGCTTGGAAAGTGTGTACCAAATAATGAGGTGTAAAAGTTGACCAATTCGCATGCTACTTGGTCCAAAGAAGTAGTGGGCTCCCCATTTTGAAGAGTTAGAGAAGTGATTGAGTTCCTAACATTGTTCTTCTTGACAATAGCATGAAAATATTTGGTACATTTATCACTTTGAACAAGGTGAGTAGCCTTAGCTTTTTGTCTATAAAAATCCTCCTCGGCCTTTTTAAGGTTGATAAGCTTCTTTTTACAAATTGCTAAGTCAGTCTTAATAGCCTCATCCATTGGAGAGAGTATAGATAGTCCAAGAAGGTCCTTATACTCTTTTTTAGAATCCTTAACCCTTTCGGAAAGATGGCTAAAACAGTTTTTGTTTAATTCTTTGAGTGGTTTCTTTAACAGTTTCAGTTTTTGGGCAAGAATGAATTGAGAACTTCCATGGACAGCCTTACACCAATTAGATGTGAGGGTAGTCTTAAAAGTCTCATGTTTGAGCCACATGTTGAAAAACTTAAACAGCTTTGAGCCCACATTATTGGTTTGACCAAGAGTAACTATAGAAGCTACATGGTCAAACTCAACTTCCATATCATTAAAATGAGTATTACAAGAGATCCCATGGGTACCCCAAAGGGGGTTCATAAGGACTCTATCAAGTTTCGCCCAAAGGGATCCTCTATTCCAAGTAAGGAATTCACCCGTGGAAGGAGAATCAACAAGATTAGCTTGTACCTTAAGATCATTCAAATGTTGGAGATGGTAGGCTGAGGGGGGGGGGGGGGGGTAGGCCCCACCCTCTCATTGGGACCACATACACAACTAAAATCTCCCATGACAAGCCAAGGGCAGTCAATGGAAGATTCCAATTGGGCAATGTGATCCCAAAGTGCCTTCCTCTCAAGCACCGAATAAAGAGCATAGACAAAGGTAATATAAAAAACCAATTGCGTAGTCAAACATTTAAGCTCACAATGGATATGTTGTTTATCTACTTCAATGACCTTAACATTAACAAGATTAGGATCCCACAAAATAACCATACGACCACCATCAATCTTGTCAAAGTTTGTAATAAAGGATCAAGAAGGCCATTTATTGCGCACAAACTTTTCAAGATTAGCAATGTTCAATTTGGTTTCAAGCAAGCAGCAAATATTAATATGATTAGAGTACACAAATTTAGAGATAATGTTTTGTTTGGAGACCTTGTTTAGGCCTCGGACATTCCATGAGGACACTAACATCAAAAAGATTTGGTTGTAGTCTTCCTACAACCCCTCCTTGGATTCCTAGCCTCGGCCAAAGGGAGTTTCTTGGGCTCTCTTGGGGTGTACCTATTAATAAACAACAAATAGTAAGGTAATTCAAAGAAAGAAGAAGTAAAAACATACCCATCCTCGGTTGGAATAGTTCCCGGTAGAGATCTTAAGCATTTTTGGGTGAGGGAGATGGCCTTTGTGTTAGTAGGCTGGTCTTGAACACTAAGATAGTTGTCAAGCCTAACCATAGTCTCCTTAACCTCCTCACAATGCATAAGATGAATCCTTGGTGGCTGCTCTTCAAGTAGTTCCACTTTGGTGATAACATCGTCTAGGTATGCATCTCTCACATCATGGACCACACGGGTTTGATCAAGTTTGACCTTCCTAGGGTCCTTTACTTTACATGAATTCCCTCTCGGACAGCCTTCCTCAAAGAACCTGTTTAGATAGTGTCTATAGACACCTCTCATGAAAGTAGGCCCAAAAGAATACCCTTGATCAATAGGCTCCACATCCGGAAGACTTTCAAGACAATCTTTTGTGAAGAACACCCCGGGCTCTTTAGTATCAACCAGATTCAAGTTATGGCCAAGCTTGATCACTTGTGCTTCCTTATCCACTTCATCTATATGCTTGACTTTAATGATAGGACTAGAGAAATCTAGTGCGGGATCCATTTCAATAATAACTTCATCGGAAAAGATCTCATCAAATGCCTTAATGCTCCTCACGGTTGGCATTGGTTGGTCATCTTCATCTTCTTATGTGGCATATCCAGGGGATCTCCCCCTCTCCCCTCCCTTTGGCCCTCTTTTTCCATACCTCACACTCCTTATGAGTTTGAAAAAGGGGTGTTCTTTTGAAGGAGCCTTCACGGGCAGTTGGTGTTTATCATTTTCTTCTATCATAACTTGCTTTCCTTTGTCCCGGACATGATTTGCTTCAATTTGTATGGAATTAGAGCATTCTGCCACTTGTTGAGGACTATTGGCCTCTGCCTCTTTCCTTTCTAAATCAGCTAGTACCTTGCAAGTAAAACAATGGTGGCCAAAGAATTTACAATGAAAGCAATAGTTGGGAAAAGTTTCATACCTCACCCTTTGCGTGTGTAGTTTACCATTTGGCAGCCTGATTTGGAATTGTAGAGGAGGAGGTTTAGATGCATCCACCTCAATGAGGACTCTAGCAAATGAAGATCTAGCTCTCTCAAAAGTAACTCTATCCGTAGTGATAGGTGTTCCAACTCTATATGCTACTTCACTCATGATTTCTTCTTCCCAAATTCTCATAGGCAAGTGTGGAAAGAGAACCCATATTGGGACCTTTAGGAATTCCTCATCATCCATGGAGAAGTCCTCGGATAGAGTTTTAAGATGGACTGATTTTCCAAGTAAAGTATAAGGGCCTTCCATGAGGACCTTAGCCTTATCTTCTTCATTTTGGAACTTAAAGATGACCCAACCCCTATCATGGGATCTAACACTGCAAGAGACTCCCCATTTGTTCACCATGTCATGGATGTTTTTAAGACCGGGGAAACGCCCATCAAAATATGCTACAAGACAATACCCCCATATTTCAATCATGGAAGACATCTTTAGGTTGGTGAGGTCAATGATGTCTCCCTTAGGTTCAATGTAGCGTAACTTCATGCCCTTATCCGGCTGTCTATTGTCCTTGAAAAGGGACACAAAAGTAGGAGTAGAGCCCGGTTTACCCCACTTAGAGTGGAGGTTGCCTTCTTTAGAAGCTAATGCCGCGGCATTAACATTGTCCTCTTGGACGGGAATTAGAGTACCCTTGTCCATAACTTTCTCAACAACATCAATTTGAGTAGTAGGTGGCATTTCAATAACTTCGTCCAAAAGAGCTTGAACCGAAGGATCCACAATATAATCCGAAACCACATTTTCGATTAAAGCATCATCAAGCAAAGTAGGAATTACCTCAACTTGGCTAGGTATGTCTCGGGTAGCATCATGAGTAGTAGTATCCGTTTCATTTGGAGAATCAGCTTGTTGAACCGGTACTTGAGTATCTTCAAGAATTGGTCCAATATCCGAAGTAGGAGGGTCATCCCCAAGATCCGGAGTTGGGGAAGTAATGACATTAGTGTTCTCAAATGTAGCCACGGCTTCATCTTCTTCGTGGTGGCTCGTTTCAACCACCTCAACATTTTTCTTGGACGATTTTGCACCAAGCCGAGATGAGGTTTTGGTAGGGCGAGAAGGAGTTTTCTTCTTCTTCCCCCCCATGGTGAAAGGGGTAGCTAAGAGGCAGCACCCCCTCAAGAAAAGAGCATAAGGCGTACCTTCTTCAAGCTTTTGTCCGTACCAATGGTGGTGACCGTTGGAGAAGGTGCAAAAAGTCAACGGTGGCCGATGATGAAACAAAGTGGAAAAAGTTAATCCTCACAGCTTGGGGATGCTAGAACTACTTCCAAATCCAAATTTGAGCAAGAGATTCGAGCTGGAGAGGCGTTGACCTTCTTTCCGTGAATAGTATTTCCGAACTCAAAAATGTGCGATGAAGAGCTAAGATCCTCGGAATGAGCTCAAAAATTCGATATTCTGCTTCCTAATCAAGAGTAGGATGTAGAAGAACCAATATCCAAGCTCAAACGAAAGATTCAAAGGTGGAAGATCGGTAGAAATGAGGGATTTCCGTGAAGAACAAGAGCCTACACGCGGAAGTGTAGTGAAAGAAGCTCTCTTACCAGATCTTACCGAGTTCTAAAACTTGTTTTCAGGCGCTGGTTTCAAAATATCAAGGATGATTGCCAAATTACTAAAATACACTGTATTTACGTTAAAAGTGCTCTATTTTCGCTGAAAACACTAAATCATAGGGATAAGGCTAAGTATTTGTGACACTCATATCTTGCTGTGTGTTTACCTATTTGGAGAG
>CAMAPE010000048.1:327500-332500 GCA_945859875.1 Cuscuta europaea | reverse complement strand
TACACGAGTTCGGAGTGAAATCCGAAACATTTGTGAATATATGGTTAATCTGTAACTTTTAATTAATGCATTGTAAATTAAGTTGGAACAATAGCTTTAGAGCTCCGATCTGTCTTTCCAACGAGATATAATACGCTCCAAATGGATCAACACACAGCAAGATATGAGTGTCACACATACTTAGCCATATCTCTGTGATTTAGCGTTTTCAGCGAAAATAGAGCACTTTTAGCGTAAATACAGTGTATTTTAGTAATTAGGCAAACATAACTTGATATTTTGAAACCAGCGCCAAATGACAAGTTTTAGAACTCGGTAAGATCGTTCCAACGAGATATTAAACGCTTTCCACGGCACAAAATAGAGCAAGATATGATCGCATCAAATTCTACACGAGTTCGGAGTGAAATCAGAAACATTTGTGAATATATGGTTAATCTGTAACTTTTAATTAATGCATTGTAAATTAAGTTGGAACAATAGCTTTAGAGCTCTGATCTATATTTCCAACGAGATATAATACGCTCGAAACGGATAAACACCCAGCAAGATGTGAGTGTCACAAATACTTAGCCTAATCTCTATGATTTAGCGTTTTCAGCGACAATAGAGCACTTTTAGCGTAAATACTGTGTATTTTTGAAATTAGGCAATCATCCCTTGATATTTTGAAACCAGCGCCTGAATACATGTTTTAGAACTCGATAATATCTTTCTAACGAGATATTAAACGCTTTCAACGGCACAAAATAGAGCAAGATATGATCGCATCAAATTGTACACCAGTTCGGAGTGAAATCAGAAACATTTGTCAATATATGGTTAATCTGTAACTTTTAATTAATGCATTGTAAATTAAGTTGAAACAATAGCTTTAGAGCTCCGATCTATCTTTCCAATGAGATATAATACGCTCCAAACGGATAAACACACAGCTAGATATGAGTGTCACAAATACATAGCCTTATCTCTATGATTTAGCATTTTCAGCGAAAATAGAGCACTTTTAGCGTAAATACAGTGTATTTTAGTAATTAGGCAATCATCCCTTGATATTTTGAAACCGGAGCCTGAAGCAAATTTTAGAACTCGTAAAGATCTTTCCAACGAGATATTAAACGCTTTCAACGGCACAAAATAGAAAAAGATATGATCGCATCAAATTCTACACGAGTTCGGTGTGAAATCAGAAACATTAGTGAATATATGGTTAATCCGTAACTTTTAATTAATGAATTGTAAATGAAGTTGGAAAAATATCTTTAGAGCTCCGATCTATCTTTCCAAAGAGATATAATACGCTCCAAACGGATAAACCCACAGCAAGATATGAGTGTCACAAATACTTAGCCTTATCTCTATGATTTAGCGTTTTCAGCGAAAATAGAGCACTTCTAGCGTAAATACAGTGTATTTTAGTAATTAGGCAATCATCCCTTGATATTCTGAAACCAGAGCCTGAAGACAAGTTTTAGAACTCGGTAAGATCTTTCAACGATATATTAAACGCTTTCAACAGCACAAAATAGAGCAATATATGATCACATTTAATTTTACACGAGTTCGAAGTGAAATCAGAAACATTTGTGAATATATGGTTAATCTGTAACTTTTAATTAATGCATTGTAAATGAAGTTGGAACAATAGCTTTGGAGCTTCGATCTATCTTTCCAACGAGATATAATACGCTCGAAACGGATAAACACACAGCAAGATATGAGTGTCATAAATACTTAGCCTTATCTTTATGATTTAGCGTTTTCAGCAAAATAGAGCACTTTTAGCGTAAATACAGTGTATTTTAGTAATTAGGCAATCGTCCCTTGATATGTTGAAACCAGCGCCTGAAGACATGTTTTAGAACTCGTTAAGAACTTTCCAACGAGATATTAAACGCTTTCAACGGCACAAAATAGAGCAAGATGTGATCGCCTCAAATTCTACACGAGTTCGGAGTGAAATCAGAAACATTTGTGAATATATGGTTAATCTGTAACTTTTAATTAATGCATTGTAAATGAAGTTGGAACAATAGCTTTAGAGCTCCGATCTATCTTCCCAACGAGATATAATACGATCCAAACGGATAAACACACAGCAAGATATGAGTTACACAAATACTTAGCCTTATCTCTATGATTTAGCGTTTTCAGCGAAAATAGAGCACTTTTAGCGTAAATACAGTGCATTTTAGTAATTAGGCAATCATCCCTTGATATTTTAAAACCAGCGCCTGAAGACAAGTTCTAGAACTCGGTATGATCTTTCCAGCGAGATATTAAACACTTTCAGCGGCACGGAATAGAGCAAGATATGATCGCATCAAATTATTTACGAGTTCGGAGTGAAATCAGAAACATTTGTGAATATATGGTTAATCTGTAACTTTTAATTAATTCATTGTATATGAAGTTGGAACAATAGCTTTACAGCTCCGATCTATCTTTCCAACGAGATATAAAACGCCCAAAACGGATAAACACACAGCAGGATATGAGTGTCACAAATACTTAGCCTTATATGTATGATTTAGCGTTTTCAGCGAAAATAGAGCACTCTTAGCGTAAATACAGTGTATTTTAGTAATTAGGCAATCATCCCTTTATATTTTGAAACCAGCGCCACATGACAAGGTTTAGAACTCGGTAAGATCGTTCCAACGAGATATTAAACGCTTTCAACGGCACAAAATAGAGCAAGATGTGATCACCTCAAATTCTACACGAGTTCGGATTGAAATCAGAAACATTTGTGAATATATGGTTAATCTGTAACTTTTAATTAATGCATTGTAAATGAAGGTTGAACAATAGCTTTAGAGCTCCGATCTATCTTCCCAACGAGATATAATACGATCCAAACGGATAAACACACAGCAAGATAAGAGTAACACAAATACATAGCCTTATCTCTATGATTTAGCGTTTTCAGCGAAAATAGAGCACTTTTAGCGTAAATACAGTGCATTTTAGTAATTAGGAAATCATCCCTTGATATTTTGAAACCAGCGCCTGAAGACAAGTTCTAGAACTCGGTATGATCTTTACAACGAGATATTAAACACTTTCAGCGGCACAAAATAGAGCAAGATATGATTGCATCAAATTCTACACGAGTTCGGAGTGAAATCAGAAACATTTATGAATATATGGTTAATCTGTAACTTTTAATTAATTCATTGTAAATGAAGTTGGAACAATAGCTTTACAGCTCCGATCTATCTTTCCAACGAGATATAAAACGCCCAAAACGGATAAACACACAGCAGGATATGAGTGTCACAAATACTTAGCCTTATCTCTATGATTTAGCGTTTTCAGCGAAAATAGAGCACTCTTAGCGTAAATACAGTGTATTTTAGTAATTAGGCAATCATCCCTTGATATTTTGAAACCAGCGCCAAAAGACAAGTTTTAGAACTCGGTAAGATCGTTCCAACGAGATATTAAACGCTTTCCACGGCACAAAATAGAGCAAGATATGATCGCATCAAATTCTACACGAGTTCGGAGTGAAATCAGAAACATTTGTGAATATATGGTTAATCTGTAACTTTTAATTAATGCATTGTAAATTAAGTTGGAACAATAGCTTTAGAGCTCTGATCTATATTTCCAACGAGATATAATACGCTCGAAACGGATAAACACCCAGCAAGATATGAGTGTCACAAATACTTAGCCTAATCTCTATGATTTAGCGTTTTCAGCGACAATAGAGCACTTTTAGCGTAAATACAGTGTATTTTAGTAATTAGGCAATCATCCATTGATATTTTGAAACCGGAGCCTGAAGCAAATTTTAGAACTCGTAAAGATCTTCCCAACGAGATATTAAACGCTTTCAACGGCACAAAATAGAGAAAGATATGATCGCATCAAATTCTACACGAGTTCGGTGTGAAATCAGAAACATTTGTGAATATATGGTTAATCCGTAACTTTTAATTAATGCATTGTAAATGAAGTTGGAAAATATCTTTAGAGCTCCGATCTATCTTTCCAATGAGATATAATACGCTCCAAACGGATAAACCCACAGCAAGATTTGAGTGTCACAAATACTTAGCGTTATCTCTATGATTTAGCGTTTTCAGCGAAAATAGAGCACTCTTAGCGTAAATACAGTGTATTTTAGTAATTAGGCAATCATCCCTTGATAGTTTGAAACCAGCGCCTGAAGACAAGTTTTAGAACTCGATAAGATCTTTCTAACGAGATATTAAACGCTTTCAACAGCACAAAATAGAGCAAGATATGATCACATCAAATTCTATACGAGTTCGGAGTGAAATCAGAAACATTTGTGAATATATGGTTAATCTGTAACTTTTAATTAATCCATTGTAAATGAAGTTGGAACAATAGCTTTATAGCTCCGATCTATCTTTCTAAATAGATATAATACGCTCCAAATGGATAAACACACAGCAAGATATGAGTGTCACAAATACTTAGCCTTATCTCTATGATTTAGCGTTTTCAGCAAAAATAGAGCACTCTTAGCGTAAATACAGTGTATTTTAGTAATTAGGAAATCATCCCTTGATATTCTGAAACCAGATCCTGAAGACAAGTTTTAGAACTCGGTAAGATCTTTCAACGAGATATTAAACGCTTTCAACAGGACAAAATAGAGCAATTTATGATCGCATTTAATTTTACACGAGTTCGGAGTGAAATCAGAAACATTTGTGAATATATGGTTAATCTGTAAATTTTAATTAATGCATTGTAAATGAAGTTGGAACAATAGCTTTAGAGCTCCGATCTATCTTTCCAACGAGATATAATACGCTCGAAACGGATAAACACACAGCAAGATATGAGTGTCATAAATACTTAGCCTTATCTTTATGATTTAGCGTTTTCAGCAAAAATAGAGCACTTTTAGCGTGAATACAGTGTATTTTAGTAATTAGGCAATCGTCCCTTGATATGTAAACCAGCGCCTGAAGACATGTTTTAGAACTCGGTAAGAACTTTCCAACGAGATATTA
>CAMAPE010000048.1:297500-322500 GCA_945859875.1 Cuscuta europaea | reverse complement strand
CACCCGACCGGGTGCTCCTCTCACCCGACTGGGTCTCCAAAGCAGAATGTGCAGGGGTCGATTTCAACTGAAAAAAATGATGATGCAGCAGTGCAAACTTCCCGGAAATTGGCTGTGAGTGTCCAAACTGAACAAGGGGCTTCGCAAATTGTCGTGCATAACTCAAGTGAGGACCACGGGGCCACCGACCTCGAGGCTATGGGAAGGATTGTGAGGAGTTATAAGGACTTGCAACAAGATGATGTTGTTATAAAATGTGAGGTGATAAACGGCAAGACACTCAAGTTGGTTGTCAAACCGTTTAAATCCGTACATGCTAATGTGATTCGAGTGGACAATTTCCTTCGACTTACGGATTATTTGAATAGAAAGGGTCTCACTTTTACTGTTGAATGTCTTGAGGGCTTGACGGGTGTTACAAAGAAGAAAGGGGAGGTTCGCTTTGATTCAAAGTTCACTAAACCTTTCCGATTTTTCCTGAGTTGTCAAATTAGGGAAACCTAATATTTTGTTGATGTTGCTTTCTTTAAGCTTATTATTGCTCCTAGTTTTCTAGGATTAATATGTTGATTTGGGAGGACTTTCGTTTTGAATTTGTGGTATCCCACACACGGGGATATGCACTTTGGTTGTAACATTGACTTGTTATTTCTTTTGGTGTTAATATATACTTTACATTTCACCAAAAAAAAAATTGAAACCAGCGCCTGAAGACAAGTTTTAGAACTCGCTAAGATCTTTCTAACGAGATATTAAACGCTTTAAACAGCACAAAATAGAGCAAGATATGATCACATCAAATTCTGCACGAGTTCGGAGTGAAATCAGAAACATTTGTGAATATATGGTTAATCTGTAACTTTTAATTAATGCATTGTAAATGAAGTTGGAACAATAGCTTTAGAGCTCCGATCTATCATTCTAACGAGATATAATACGCTCCAAATGGATAAACACACAGCAAGATATGAGTGTTACAAATACTGAGCCTCATCTCTATGAATTAGCGTTTTCAGCGAAAATAGAGCACTTTTAGCGTAAATACAGTGTATTTTAGTAATTAGGAAATCATCCATTGATATTTTGAACCCAGCGCCTGAAGACAACTTTTAGAACTCGGTATGATATTTCCAACGTGATATTAAACGCTTTCAACGGCACAAAATAGAGCAAGATATGAACGCATCAAATTCTACACGAGTTCGGAGTAAAATCAGAAACATTTGTGAATATATCGTTAATCTGTAACTTTTAATTAATGCATTGTAAATGAATCTGGAACAATAGATTTAAAGCTCCGATCAATCTTTCCAACGAGATATAATACGCTCCAAACGGATAAACACACAACAGGATATGAGTGTCACAAATACTTAGCCTTATCTCTAGAATTTAGCGTTTTCAGCGAAAATAGAGCACTTTTAGCGTAAATACAGTGTATTTTAGTAATTAGGCAATCATCCCTTGATATTTTGAAACCAGCGCCGACTACAAGTTTTAGTAATCAAAAAGATCTTTCAAACGAGATATTAAACGCTTTCAACGGCACAAAATAGAGCAAGATATGATCGCATCAAATTCTACACGAGTTCGGAGTGAAATCAGAAACATTTGTGAATATATGGTTAATCTGTAACTTTTAATTAATACATTGTAAATTAAGTTGGAACAATAGCTTTAGAGCTCCGATCTATCTTTCCAACGAGATATAATACGCTCGAAACGGATAAACACACAGCAAGATATGAGTGTCACAAATACTTAGCCTTATATCTAAGATTTTGCGTTTTCAGCGAAAATAGAGCACTTTTAGCGTAAATACAGTGTATTTTAGTAATTCGGCAATCATCCCTCGATACTTTGTAACCAGAACCTGAAGACAACTTTTAGAACTCGGTAAGAGCTTTCCAACGAGATATTAAACGCTTTCAACGGCACAAAATAGAGCAAGATATGATTGAATCAAATTCTACACGAGTTCGGAGTGAAATCAGAAACATTTGTGAATATATGGTTAATCTGTAACTTTTAATTAATGAATTGTAAATTAAGTTGGAACAATAGCTTTAGAGCTCCGATCTATCTTTCCAACGAGATATAATACGCTCCAAACGGATAAACACACAGCAAGATATGAGTGTCACAAATACTTAGCCTTATCTCTATGATTTAGCGTTTTCAGCGAAAATAGAGCACTTTAAGCGTAAATACAGTGTATTTTAGTAATTTGGCAATCATCCCTTGATATTTTGAATCCAGCGCCTAAAGACAAGTTTTAGAACTCGGAAAATAGAGCAAGATATGGTCGCATCAAATTCTACACGAGTTCGGAGTAAAATCAGAAACATTTGTGAATATATGGTTAATCTGTAACTTTTGATTAATGCATTTTAAATGAAGTTGGAACAATAGCTTTAGAGCTCCGATCTATCTTTCCAACGAGATATAATACTCTCCAAACGGATAAACACACAGCAAGATATGAGTGTCACAAATACTTAGCCTTATCTCTATGATTTAGCGTTTTCAGCGAAAATAGAGAACTTTTAGCGTAAATACAGTGTATTTTAGTAATTAGGCAATCATCCCTTGATATTCTGAAACCAGAGACTAAATACAAGTTTTAGAACTCGGTAAGATCTTTCCAACGAGATATTAAACGCTTTCAACGGCACAAAATAGAGCAAGATATGATCGCATCACATTCTACACGAGTTTGGAGTGTAATCAGAAACATTTGGGAATTTATGGTTAATATGTAACTTTTAATTAATGCATTGTAAATAAAGTTGGAACAATAGCTTTAGAGCTCCGATCTATCTTTCCAACGAGATATAATACGCTCCCAACGGATAAACACACAGCAAGATATGAGTGTCACAAATACTTAGCCTTATCTCTATGATTCAGCGTTTTCAGCGAAAATAGAGCACTTTTAGCGTAAATACAGTGTATTTTAGTAATTAGGCAATCATCCCTTGATATTTTGAAACCAGCGCCTGAAGAAAAGTTTTAGAACTCGGTAACATCTCTCCAACGAGATAATAAACGCTTACAAGGGCACAAAATAGAGCAAGATATGATCGCATCATATTCTACACCAGTTCGGAGTGAAATCAGAAACATTTGGGAATATATGGTTAATCTTTAACTTTTATTTAATCCATTGTAAATGAAGTTGGAAAATAGCTTTAGAGCCCCGATCTATCTTTCCAACGAGATATAATACGCTCGAAACGGATAAACACACAGCAAGATATGAGTGTCACAAATACTTAGCCTTATCTCTATGATTTAGCGTTTCAGCGAAAATAGAGCACTTTTAGCGTAAATACACTGTATTTTTGTTATTAGGAAATCATCCCTTGATATTTTGAAACCAGCGCCTGAAGACAAGTTTTACAACTCGCTAATATCTTTCCAACGAGATATTAAACGCTTTCAACGGCACAAAATAGAGCAAGATATGATCGCATCAAATTCTACACGAGTTCGGAGTGAAATCAGAAACATTTGTGAATATATGGTTAATCTCTAACTTTTAATTAATGCATTGTAAATGAAGTTGGAACAATAGCTTTAGAGCTCCGATCTATCTTTTCAACGAGATATAATACGCTCCCAACGGATAAACACACAGCAAGATATGAGTGTCACAAATACTAGCCTTATCTCTATGATTCAGCGTTTTCAGCGAAAATAAAGCTCTTTTAGCGTAAATACAGTGTATTTTAGTAATTAGGCAATCATCCCTTGATATTCTGAAACCAGAGCTTGAAGAAAAGTTTTAGAACTCGTTAAGATATTTCCAACGAGATATTAAACGTTTTCAACGGCACAAAATAGAGCATGATATGATCGCATCACATTCTACACGAGTTCGGAGTGAAATCAGAAACATTTGTGAATATATGGTTAATCTGTAACTTTTAATTAATCCATTGTAAATGAAGTTGGAAAATAGATTTAGAGCTCCGATCTATCTTTCCAACGAGATATAATACGCTCGAAACGGATAAACACACAGCAAGATATGAGTGTCAAAAATACTTAGCCTTATCTCTATGATTTAGCGTTTTCAGCGAAAATAGAGCACTTTTAACCTAAATACAGAGTATTTTAGTAATTAGGCAATCATCCCTTGATATTCTGAAACCAGAGCCTGAAGACAAGTTTCAGAACTCGGTAAGATCTTTCCAACGAGATATTAAACGTTTTCAACGGCACAAAATAGAGCAAGATATGATCGCATCAAATTCGACACGAGTTCGGAGTGAAATCAGAAACATTTGTGATTATATGGTTAATATGTAACTTTTAACTAATGCATTGTAAATGAAATTGGAACAATAGTTTTAAAGCTCCGATCTATCTTTCCAACGAGATATAATACGCTCCAAACGGATAAACACACAGCAAGATATGAGTATCACAAATACTTAGCCTTATCTCTATGATTTAGCGTTTTCGGCGAAAATAGAGCACTTTTAGCATAAATACAGTGTATTTTAGTAATTAGGCAATCATCCCTTGATATTCTGAAACCAGATCCTGAAGACAAGTTTTAGAACTCGGTAGGATCATTCCAACGAGATATTAAACGCTTTCAACGGTACAAAATAGAGCAAGATATGATCGCATCAAATTCTACACGAGTTCGTAGTGAAATTAGAAACATTTGTGAATATACGGTTAATATGTAACTTTTAATTAATGCATTGTAAATGAAGTTGGAAAAATAGCTTTAGAGCTCCGATCTATCCTTACAACGAGATATAATACGCTCCAAACGGATAAACACACAGCAAGATATGAGTGTCACAAATACTTAGCCTTATCTCTACGAATTAGCGTTTTCCACGAAAATAGAGCACTTTTAGCGTAAATACAGTGTATTTTAGTAATTAGGCAATCTTCCCTTGATATTTTGAAACCAGCGCCTGAACACAAGTTTTAGAACTCGGTATGTTCTTTCAAACGAGATATTAAACGCTCTCAACGGCACAAAATAGAGCAAGATATGATCACATCAAATTCTACACGAGTTCGGAGTGAACTCAGAAACATTTGTGAATATGTGCTTCATCTGTAACTTTTAAGTAATGCATTGTAAATGAAGTTGGAACAATAGCTTTAGAGCTCGGATCTATCTTTCCAACGAGATATAATACGCTCCAAACGGATAAACACATAGCAAGATATGAGTGTCACAAATACTTAGCCTCATCTCTATGATTTAGCGTTTTCAGCGAAACTAGAGCACTTTTAGCGTAAATACAGTGTATTTTAGTAATTAGGCAATCATCCCTTCATATTCTGAAACCAGAGCCTGAGGACAAGTTTTAGAACTCGGTAAGATCTTTCCAACGAGATATTAAACGCTTTCAATGGCACAAATTAGAGCATGATATGATCGCATCACATTCTACACGAGTTCCGAGTGAAATCAGAAACATTTGTGAATATATGGTTAATATGTAACTTTTAATTAATGCATTGTAAATGAAGTTGGAACAGTAGCTTTAGAGCTCTGATCTATCTTTCCAACGAGATATAATACGATCCAAACGGATAATTAACTTTTATTATTATTATTATTATTATTATTATTATTATTATTATTATTATTATTATTATTATTATTATTATTATTATTATTATTATTATTATTATTATTATTATTATTATTACTATTATTATTATTATTACTATTATTACTATTATTATTACTATTATTACTATTATTATTATTATTATTATTATTATTATTATTATTATTATTATTATTATTATTATTCTTATTATTGTTATTGTTATTATTATTATTATTATTATTATTATTCTTATCATTATCATTGTTATGATTATCATTGTTATTATTATCATTGTTATTATTATCATTGTTATTATTATCATTGTTATTATTATCATTGTTATTATTATCATTGTTATTATTATCATTGTTATTATTATCATTTTTATTCTTATCATTGTTATTATTATCATTGTTATTATTATTATCATTATTATTAATATCATTATTATTATTATCATTATTATTATTATCATCATAACTATTATTATCATTACTATTATTATCAATACTATTATTATCATTATTATTATTATCATTATTATTATTATCATTATTATTATTATAATCATTATTATTATTATCATTATCATTATTATTATTATTATTTGTATTATTATTATCATTATTATTATTATTATTAATATTATTATTATTATTATTATTATTATTAATATTATTAATATTAATAATAATAATAATAATATTATTATTATTATTATTTATATTATTATTATTATTATGATTATTATTATTATTATTCGTATTATTATTATTATTATTATTTTTATGATTATTATTATTATTAATATTATTATTGTTATTATTATTATTATTATTATTATTATTATTATTATTATTATTATTATTATTATTATTATGATTATTATTATTATTATTATTATCATTATCATTGCTATCATTATCATTATCATTGTTATGATTATCATTGTTATTATTATCATTGTTATTATTATCATTGTTATTATTATCATTGTTATTATTATCATTGTTATTATTATCATTGTTATTATTATCATTGTTATTATTATCATTTTTATTCTTATCATTGTTATTATTATCATTGTTATTATTATCATTATTGTTAGTCCCTGTTTCTGTAACAGCAATGAATAATCGATCTAACAAGGAAGATTAAACGTTAAAGATGAACACAGAATGAATCACCGTAAAACCTCCTTTGATAAACCGTGGAACGTACAGCAGAATGATAAGCGTAAGGCTATGAATAATAAGTACGACGTTCAGCCTTTTCCTAAACCTCGGCTCCCTTTTTATAGGCGAGGTTTAGGTTAGGCGTACCAGGCTTTTGGCCTGTTTAAATGGGCCTAACACTTGGCCTGATTTCTATCTAATTTATGCACTATTTAAATACAAGGATTAAATATAAAGCTAATCTATGACCAACTTGATTCACAATTAAATATCTCCAACAATCTCCCCCTTTGTGATCAAGTGTCATTCTCTTATTGCTTCTGTGATTTGAAGTAGTGCTTCCTTAATCCAAGTGCATGTTCATATTGTCTTAGCATATTTCTCTTTTCGAGACGATCGTCAATGGCCTTTAAAATTGTCTCTACAGTAGAGTGTTCCTTTTGAACATAAGACGATGCCTCTTGAAGATTTTCCTCTAGCTTTGCCTTCATCTGTAGAATCTGCTCTCTGATTATCTTCAGTGTTCCGTCACAGTACTTTTCGATTTCACTGACTACCATCAGACGCTTTTCGTTCTTGTGGTTCAGGTAGGTGACTGCTGGCGGTTTGAAGAAGATGTGATAGGCTGGGAAATCTTCAAGTTCTGGACCATACAGTTTTGGCTTTGTCAGATTTGTCTTCTTCAGATTGCATTCAATAGCCATTTGTAGGTCATGTGAGGAGTGTACTCGGATCTGTCTAAGCATGAATCTCTTGATAGCTGCGAGGCCTTCGCTGTATACTATGTTCTGCCTGACTGGAAGGTATCTGTAGGCCATGAGCATTTGGTAGATGTCATCCGGTTTCAGCATGATGAAGTCGTTCTCTTGACAAGTGAATTCGCTTCCATCAGTACGTTGAAGTCTGAAAGTGTAGAATGTTACTCCATGATAGTCTTCAGCCTTCACTTGTAGAATTTGATGAATCGGGAGAATATTCGACTTCAGATCTTGTTCCATTAGTTCTCTCTGTGTACCGGTTGACCTTTGTAGCAACATATGCAGATGACCTCCAGCCTGCTTTCCTTTCAAGTGAGTAAGGCCTCTTAGCTTCAGTTCGTTCAGTGGCTTGACTTTGTCTGGTCTACGCCAGATATGCTCTCTGATTTCTTCTTGGAAGGGGGCTTTGATACGAACATTATCCCAGGGTTTCTCTGTCTTGGGCAGTCTTCCCGCTGTTTGTCTTACGACTGATTCAAGAGTCTTCTGGGATTCCTTATAATTCTCCCCTTCCTTGCGTTCATCGTCCTCGAGCCGTATAATATCTTCAGAGCATCTGTTGATCAGCTCTCGTAGCCACCAGTTTCTTTGCATGTCCTCTTGCTCGGCTTCAACCTGGAGATCATCCCATTCTGTCCATTTTCTCGGCCATTTGTCGTATATCACCGCCTCTTCCAGTGCATCATAGATGTCTTTGCCTGGGGAGATATATGGAGTTCTTTGTTTAGGCGGTGATTGTTCCTGTGTAGCACTACCGGGTTCACTAGGATTGCCCGTTGACATCAGCTTAGAACTGGGTTCCAACTGATGGCCTGATGGAGAAGATGTACCAGTGGTATCATCATCAGGACTTCCATCCCCTCCTCGGTTGGTATCCATGGGAGATACGCCTCGGGATGTTATTTCTAGCTCGACCACGCTAGATAGTTTGGCTGTGGATGGTGGCTGTTGGTTTGTTGAGGTTTCAGGTTGAATTGGCTGTGGAGTTTGGCTTGGTAGAGCAGTTTGCTCAAGTGATCGAGGTCGCTTGTTCTCCCCCTCATGAGGATCCGAATCATCGGGGTCCTCATGGGAACGTTTGCGACCACGAAGACTCTCCTTGCAAGTACTCTTGGTTTCGGGTGAGGAAAGAAGAGCTTCTAGTATGGCTTGCTGATGAAGAGTGAGGTTGTCTTCTGGGGTATTTAAGAGGTTATTCAGCAAAGCCGAAGCTAGGGTGTCAAAGGATAGGGAGGAGAGATCGATGGAGGGTGTGGTCGGGTGTGGGGAGAATACTGGTTCTGTATTCTGGGTTCCCCGAGAAATAGAAGGGATAGGAATTTGGTTGATGGATTGGTGGGATAGAGGGGTGGAGGATATGGGTTGTGTATGGGAGATGAACGGTTCAGGGGAAGGTTGGGGTGGTGTCTGTTCAGACCGAACCGCTTGGGTGGTCCTAAATTCCTGTGCTAGAGCGGTCATTGCATCTTGCACCCATGGTTTAATGGTGGAATCTAGGAAGCGATTTAGTAGAATGTTTACGTGTTCAAAGGTAGGGTGACCAGTTACGGGGGTTGTAACTGTTGACACAGCATCAGTGAAGATTGCTGATGTGTGGCCTACATTTATTGATGGAATCATTATGGGCGTAGCAGGGCTTCCAACTGTCATAGCTTGCGCTCTGGTTGTTGCGTTCAGGGTGAGTGCACCTGTATGTGCTGTGAATAGTGTAGGTGTCCTAGAAAAGGAAGAAAATGTGGGAAATGTGACACCTAGACTCGATGTGAGTGAAGAAGGGGTTTTGACCTCGGGAGATAGGTCAATTGTATGCTCAACTGATTCAGAAGGAACCAACGAGGGGGTTGAGTCCCGTTCTTTTGAAACAATAGCCTTTTGAGAAGCAATTGAGTGGCTGGGAGTGGGCTGTGCATGCGCAGTTGAGCCAGATGCTGCGACTTCTACTCGGGAACCGAAAAGATCGGCTCCTATGCTTAAGGATTCAGCTCGGCTTATCTGGATAAAGGAGTCGCAGCCCGCAAAGATGTGCTCGTCTGCCTTATCAAACAGACTCTTTTTCGCTCGGGGCTGGGGCTTGGCCTTAGCAATCTTGTCATTTTTGACCTTAGCCCTGGTTTCTCGGATGACAACTTCTTCCTGGTTGATTGATGTCTTGATGGAGTGAGCTGCCTCGTCGTAATCATCCTTGGAGCAATTAGTCTCGCTCGGATCAGCTCTTGGTTTAGCTGTTTCTTTTATGGTGAAGACTTGAGGTCTGCGAGCTATGATTGGTGTTGCGTCTTCAGCAGTAATTCTTCTCTTCTTTGGAGATTCGACGGGCAGCTTCCCTTTTCTGATCAGTGCATATGTGAGCTCCACATCATCACTATCGTTGTCATCATTGTCATCATCCGAGTCAGATTTTTCACTCTCCGTGCCCACGCTCTCGGAAGCCTTGTCGTCAGTGTTTGTTTGGGCTCCACTAGATGATTCACTGGCCGTTTCCTCAGCGTCTTCTTCGGTGCCCTCAGCCGCCTGACTCGTCTCTAGAGAGTCGTCAGACTTCCCTTCATTGGGCAAACCGGCCACTGGTTTCTGTGGCTTTTGGGCTCTCTTAGGACCCTTACTAACACTCGGTTTTGTCCCTTGGGTAGGTCCAGCTAGGTTTTGCTGAACCATAGGGACGGTCTTCTCGATTGCTTCCTTGTATTGCTGAATAGCTGGGTTTGAAGATCTCACAAGGTTGAGCAGAAACCCAGGAATCCTCAGACCGTAGGTCGGGTTTTTGTCCGCTTTGAAGTATTGCAGCTTTGGGGCTTTGAAATGTGGATCCGAGCTGCGTTTTGGGATTGTTGAATGCTCAGCCATGAGGTCGTTGATGATCAACCCAAGCCACCTAGCGTACGGAATGGTACCTGGCCTATTCTTTTCTTTGGCCTTGACCAGGTCCATTAGCTCTGAGAAGAAGAGTTGTGCCATGTCGTAGTTCTTGTTGAAGGCAATGCCATGGAAGATGAGCAGTATCTGCTTGTTGCATTTGTCGAATCTGGCATGCTTCGGCGACAGGCACTTGTTCACCAGCCCGAAAAGATTTTTCCATGGGTGACGGAGATATGCACCGTTGAAATTTGACAGTTGTGGCAGTAGTGATGTGTAGCCAAGGGATGCCACGTCTTTGAGCAGATCAGGGATGGATGGCAGTGCATCATACTCGTCATGTATCGGCAGCGATAGAGTAGTCCGTAGAGTGGATGGTGTCAGAATCACCCGCATGCCGTTCAACTTGGTCTTGATCTTGGAACGATCCTTCAGTGAATCCGTGTGCATGTGACCCCAAAATTGTTGTAGGTATATCTCTGGCACTGGTTTGGCGTTGTGAAGTGCAGGCCAGAGATAGTGACCTTTCATTATGGCCGGAATGATCGGGTTCTGGCACTTGAAGACTGACAGGTCTAGCTGGAAATTGTTGTCCAGCACCTTGATCCATTTCCCTTTGGAGTAGATGGCATCATCGATCTGTGCTGTAGTGTTTCCTGCCATTTTAAACTGTAGAAGCAGGGGGTCAGCATATGAAATTCAACAGTTTGATTTGATTGAAAGAGTTTGATTTGCAGTTGTCAGTTAAGTTTATACAGGTGGAGTTTTGAAAAAAATTCTAAGTCCAAATCTCGAAATCTGAATCTCGAGATTATAATTTCGAGATCCAAATCTCGAGATCTTGATTTCGAGATTCAAATCTCGAGATCAAGATGTCGAGATGCAGATCTCGAGATCTTGATTTCGAGATTCAAATATCGAGATCAAGATGTCGAGATGCAGATCTCGAGATCTTGATTTCGAGATTCAAATCTCGAGATCAAGATGTCGAGATGCAGATCTCGAGATCTTGATTTCGAGATTCAAATCTCGAGATCAAGATGTCGAGATGAAGATCTCGAGATCTTGATTTCGAGATTCAAATCTCGAGATCAAGATGTCGAGATGAAGATCTCGAGATCTCGATTTCGAGAAGATGAACCGACGATTTCGAAGAGTTTTAATCCACCCGCAAAAACATAAACAGATATAGTAAACATGACATACATTCAAACAAAAACAACCTGATTTGATTTCGATTTTGAGAAGTTACAAGGTTTTTCGAGAAAAAAACGTTCGTTTTTGGATTTCGAATACAAACAAATTTCAACTGGATTTCGAGATCGAACGTTCGTTTTCGAGAGAGTGATTGCTATTGAGCTTTAACTACCTTCGAAGAGTAGTCGAGAAAGAGAGAATGAGATTGCGAGATCGTAAGGTTTAGAGGAAGAAGAAGGGTCTGAGAGCTCTGTCTTTGCGAAAAATCCGAATGAAAGAAGGAGAAGGGTTTTTGCGAGGCTTATATACGCGAGAAATTTTGGACCTCTTCCGAATCATTTGAGCCCGAATGATTTGGCTGACACACAGTGCCCTTTTAAAAGATTTTCGAGGCCCAAACAGTAAAGAATTTAGAGCTCTCCCTTTATCAGTGAAAATAAGCTCCCCCTCAAACAGTGAAAATTTTCTCCCCCTCAAATATGTACAAATGCAACGCACACACACTATTTTTCTGTTCTTTTTGATTTTTCACACATACTCAACACATGCAACACACGCACACTATTTTTTTTTTCATTTTTCTGGTTTTCTCCCCCTCAACACATGCAACACACGCACACTATTTTTTTGTCATTTTTCTGGTTTTCTCCCCCTCAACACATGCAACACACACACAAACACTTTTTAGATCAGTGGAGACATAATTAAACGGGCTCGAGGTTCAACATGCCCAACTTGGAGACTAGGAACTGGAATCGTTTTTCATCCAATGCCTTAGTGAACAAGTCAGCTAGTTGAAGCTCTGAGCTTACAAAATACATGTCAATGTCTCCTTTCTCCACATGATCCTTGATGAAATGATAGCGCAGGTCGATGTGTTTGGTGCGGGAGTGATGAACCGGGTTGCTGGTGATGGCTATGGCGCTTTGAGAGTCACTGTAGATCGGGATATGGCGGAGTGTGTAACCGTAGTCCTTTAGCTGGGTCTTCATCCATAATATTTGTGAACAACAGCTAGCAGCCGCGACGTATTCTGCCTCGGCCGTAGATGTTGACACACAGTTTTGTTTCTTGGAAGACCAGCAGACTAACTTATCGCCCAAGAATTGGACAGCTCCCGATGTACTTTTGCGGTCCATCCGGCAACCAGCAAAGTCAGCATCCGAATATCCGACTAGGTCAAAACCTGAGTGCTTGGGATACCAAAGGCCTAGATTCACAGTGCCTTTGAGATATCTCAGAATTCTTCGAACAGCGGTCAGATGGGATTCCTTCGGATTTGCCTGAAAGCGTGCACATAAGCATGTGGAGAAGACAATGCCAGGCCTGCTTGATGTGAGATAAAGCAAAGATCCAATGATGGCCCTGTAGTTTGTAGCATCAACTGGCTTCCCGGAGGGATCTGAGTCCAGTTTGTTGTTGGGGGACATAGGTGTAGTCATGGAGGATTTGCCATCAATGTTGAATCTCTTAAGCATTTCCAGAATGTACTTAGACTGATTGATGAAGATGCCGTCAGAGAGTTGTCTTACTTGCAGGCCTAGAAAGAAATTCAGTTCGCCCATCATGCTCATTTCGAACTTGGTTTTCATCAGTTTCTCAAAGTGTTTGCACAGGCGTGGATTTGAGGAGGCGAAGATAATGTCATCAACATAGATCTGAATCAGGATGATGTCAGACTTCTGTCGCTTGATGAAAAGTGTGGTATCAATCTTCCCTTTTGAGAAACCTGAATCAACCCGAAATTCGGTTAAGGCATCATACCAAGCTCTTGGTGCCTGTTTTAACCCATACAGAGCTTTCTTCAGCTTGTACACATGGTCGGGATATCTGGGATCTATGAATCCTTCGGGCTGAGCGACATAGACCTCTTCTTCCAAGACTCCATTCAGAAAGGCAGTCTTGACGTCCATTTGAAAGACAGTAAAGTTCTTGTGGGCTGCATACGCAAGAAAAAGGCGGATTGCTTCAATTCTTGCTACGGGTGCAAATGTTTCATCATAGTCTATGCCCTCTTGCTGATTATATCCTTTGGCGACCAGTCGTGCTTTGTTCCGTATCACTATGCCTTCTTCATCCTTCTTGTTCTTGAACACCCATTTTGTGCCAATGATGGTTTTCTGAGGGGGTTTAGGCACGAGTGTCCACACATCTAGTCTGTCAAACTGATTGAGCCCATCTTGCATGGCAATCACCCAATCTGGATCAGCGAGTGCCTCTAAGACTTTGGACGGTTCATTCTTGCTTAGAAAGCATGCATAGTGACATTCATTTGTTGTTGCTGATCTTGTTCGCACACCTTGACTTGGATCACCTATTATTTGTTCAATAGGATGTGCTCTCGTCCACTTCCTCTCATGAGCTAGAGGAGTTGGAGTAATTATTGGTTGATCTGAGTCCTGATATGAGTTTGAAGGCTCTGGGGCAGTTGTGGTGTGTAGTGGAGATGATTCCGGACTTATGGCAAAGCCGTGATCATCCACACCTCTGGGATTGGTTTGAGGGGTTGAGGGTGTGGATGGTATGTCATCTGGTCCTGTGAGGAGCGGAATCTCTGCTGTTGGAGTTGATGTTGACTCTGGAGTGTATGCAGGAGGTGGAGATTGTGTGTTCTCGTAAAAGTTTCTGAAGAGAGAGTCGAGAATCACATCGTCGTGTTCGGTGTTTGGTTCAGCTTTATCAGAAGCTACTGGTACAGCATTGGATGGATCGGTCTGGAGATGTTCAATAGCAAAGTCTGCCATTTCATAGAATGTAACGTTTACACTCTCGATGACAGTCCGCTTGTCTCTGAGATAGACTCGGTAAGCTTTGGATTGCAGTGAGTAGCCAATGAACACGCCTTCTCTGGCTTTGGGATCCAGCTTACTTCTCTCTGTCCGATCATTGAGTATGAAGCACTTGCAGCCAAAGACCTTGAGGAAAGAAATATCAGGAGTTTTGTTGATTAGGATCTCATATGGAGTCTTTTCGAAGCGTTTGTGGATGAAGGTTCTGTTCTGAATGAAGCACGCGGTATTGATTGCCTCTGCCCACATGAAGTGAGGCAGTCTTGATTGAATTAACATGGTGCGTGCTGCTTCAACAAGGGTTCTGTTCTTTCTCTCAACAACTCCGTTCTGCTGGGGAGTTTTAGCTGCTGCAAATTGCTGAGTGATACCGAGTGATTCATAGAACTCAGTGAGAGTCTGATTTTTGAACTCGGTACCATTGTCAGTTCTGACAATTCGAACACTGTGCTGTAGCAGTTTCTGGATCGTTCTGATAAAGGTCATAATGATTTCTGCAGCTTCGTCTTTTGATCGGAGAAATTTTGTCCATGTATACCTAGAGAAGTCATCAACGATCACCAGAGTGTATTTGCGACCGTTGATGCTTTGTACTCTCATAGGTCCACACAGATCCATGTGTATTAGCTGCAACTGATGAGTAGATGAAGGTTCAGTTTTTGACTTGTGGGAGCTTCGCGTCATTTTGCCCATTTTGCAGGCACTACAATGATTTTCAGCGGAAGACTTTAGCAGAGGAAGCCCCTTGACAAGTTTATTGGAGGACAAGGTTGATAGATGTTTGAAGTTCAGATGGGAGAGACGTCTGTGCCATAGGTTGTTCTGTTCAGTTGAAGCTTTGGACAGCAGACAGATGGAAGTGGTGGATTGGACGCTTTTCAGATCAATAGTGTACAGATTTGATGTTCTGTAACACGTTAATAATGTATTCCCGGAGCTGTCAAGAACACAACATTGTTTTGCAAAGAACCTCACTTCCATCCCGCTGTCACAGAATTGTCCAATGCTCAGTAAGTTGTGTTTGAGCCATTTGACGAATGAAACATCTTTTATTGTGACACTGGCACAGACGACGTCCCCATACCCAAGGATAGGAGATGAGGCGTCATTCCCGAATCTGACATTTCCTCCGTAGCAGTTGGTGTAGTTGCTCAAAAGGTGCTTTATTCCGGTCATGTGGGTTGAGCATCCTGAGTCTAAGTGCCACACATGACCGTCCTGCAAAACAATCAAATAGGATTAGGTACCCAACTTGGAGTGGGTCCTTCCTTATTATCAAGAAACACCTTTTTAAATCTTGCTTTGAGCAGTGATCCAAGGTCAGCTGCTCTTTCAACAAAAGATCTATCTTCGATGGGCTTTCCAATTGCCAGATCTGCTTTTGCAGTGTGTCTGGTTTTTGGAGTCCACCTAGCACTTTCCATTTTGGTGGGTCTGATGTTGTGAACCCACCTTTCCATTTTAGTCCTTGTGGGTCTATGTTTGGGGACCCACCTTTCAGTTGCAGTTATGATGGGTCTTCGATTTGGACCCCACCTATCAGTTTCAGTTATGATGGGTCTACGATTGGGAACCCACCTTTCAGTTTTAGTTTGGATGGGTCTTCGATTTGGACCCCACCTATCAGTTTCAGTTATGATGGGTCTACGATTGGGAACCCACCTTTCAGTTTTAGTTTGGATGGGTCTTATCTTGGGGACCCATCTTTTCGTTTTAGGTGCAGGAGGAGAGTAGACAGGTGCTTTGTGATTGAACGGATGTTTCTTGAGTTTGGTTTTAAAAATCTCCTCCTTAGAAAGCCGATTAACATGTTTCCTAGAATGAACTCTAAGGGCATATTTCATATCTGGAATACAAAACGTTCCCTTAGAAGTTCCTTTCTTGGTTTCTTTTTCAGGTTTAAGCTTTCTGGAAGGCTTAGATTTAACAACATTCATATCACATTCATAATTATGGGGATCTGGAACAGAATAACCATAAGCAACACTTGTATTAAAAATAGAACTTTGTCTAGAAGATGTCTCAGAAATATTCAGCTTGGGACTCAAGACTGAACTGTTAGAAGTTTGCTTTGTAGAGACAAAATTACAATTAACTTTTGAGTAAAATATTGAACTAGATCTAGGGCTGGCACTTTTCTCAAAAACTTTCTTTTTGCCTTCTGCGATTTCCTTCCTCTTTTTCCTCCACTCATTCTTCTCTTCTCCTTCCTTATTCACTTCATTCCCTGTAAACAAAGGAGAAGAGAGATGAGTGGATGAACCTTTAAAAACATTGTTTTTCTCATGTGAGGTGTGTGAGCTGTCAGGCTTGGTCGTAGAAGGGTCTGTTTTAGCATGAAATTGCTCACTCAAATCATTAAATTTTTGAAGAAGTTCCTGCCAGTTGCGCTGAAAACCTTTCTTTTCAGTTTCAAATCTCTCTCTCGTTATCAAGAGTTTTTTGTAGGTTTTTGAGCTTTTGAGCCATGGGAAAAATACATGGTTCCTCACCAGTTTTAGCAATACCAACTCTTGGGGGAGGGTCTAGAGGGTGTCCTATGTGAGGAATATCTTTAGCATAGGGGTCTAGGCATTCACTAAAGCAGGAAGTCGGTTTTTCTTCTGAAAGTTGTTTTTCATTTACAGAGGGATAATCACAAGAAATCGCAGGTTTTGGTTTCTTTCTCTTTTCTTCTTCTGCTTCAGCATAATCTTCATCACTTCGAAAATACATTTTCTCGCCAAACCCTAGTCCCATGTAATCTTTGTTATAGAATTGAAGGCAATTAACTTTCTTAATATTACGTGGGTTGGTTATGCCCAGACCTGTTTTAGCATTGTAGAATCGGTCATCCTTTTGTTTGTTGTTAAGCAGAAAAACAGTTTGTTCAGATTGACCTCTTCTAGCAGCTAGATCTTCTAGTTCTTTTACTTTATTTAAAAGCGTTCTTCTTTTGTTATGCAAAAAATCGCATTCAGCCTTTGCTGTGCTTTTTTCCCGTTCACTGTCCTCAAATTTCTTAGTTAATTCAGCTATCTTAAGTTCAAAGCTTTCAAAATCTGAAGACACCTTTTTGACTTGATCTTTTGCAATTTCAAGTTGAATACTTAAGGAAGACTTTTGGTCTAGATTCTGTTTCAGAACTCTATGATTATTGTCTAGTCTCTCCTTTAGTTCTTTGATTAGATTGTCCTTTTCAAGTAAGGACTGCATTTGATTATTTAAAGAAGTATGGGAGGTACTTACAGAGCTTGTTGAGCACTTGCTTTCGGGGATCGCAGCATCACCCTTTATTTCATCTCCCTCCACTCGTGCCATAAGAGCATAGTTGTCTTCCTCTTCCTCCTCCTCAGAAGAATCTTCTGCCCAGTTCTCATTTTCAGCAATCATGGCAGAGGTTTCTTCTTCTTTCTGCACCATCAGCATTTTCTGCTTATTCCACAGCATCTTCTGCTTGTAGAAGTTAGCATCTTTCTTCTTTGGAAGGCGGCAGTCTTTGATCACATGTCCAGGCTTGCCGCAATTATAGCATTTAGGTGCTTCTTCTGCTGATGATGCCTTCCTAGAAGATCCTTGATCATGATTCTTCTGTTTGTAGTTTGAGGAGGAAGTTCTCAGCCTGTTGGAGGAAATGTTCTTCTTTGCAAATCTTTTGGCCAGCATTGCCATCTTCTTCTGTAAATCTGCTAGCTCAGCCTCTAGATCAGATTTGTCATCGTCACTCTCTTCATCATCTGATTCAACCACCACCTTCTTCTTTTTCTTCTTTAGTGAAGTGGTTGTCCTTCTAGGCTGAGCATCCATTACAAGAGCTAAGGGGTTTGTGGTGTGATGATCCTCAGCACAGGCAACCTCGTTGACGAATTGCTTCAGATGTTCATAGAGAGTGCAGAGGTCAATTTCGTCCAGATCTATCCGTGATCTGACATCCTTCACTGTCTTTTCCCAAGCAGGATGCAGGCTGGATAAGAATCTAATATTTAGTTCCAGATTGGACCTGAATACTTTGATCTTTCTGAGTTCATTTACCAGTTGAACAAGTCTGTTGTAAGTCTCATTCAATGGTTCTCCTGGTCCTGCTTTGAAGGAGTCATAAGCGATGAGAATTGTAGTCTTCTTTGTTTTGAGGTTGATGCTTGTGCCTTGTAGCAGCTTCTCTATTTCATCCCACATTTCCTTAGCTGTCTGCATGCTATCTATGAGAACATAAACCTCATTTGGTATTGCTTGAAGGAGGTACGTTTTGGCCATAAGATCACCACGAAGTCTGAGCTTGTCGGCTTCTGTGTATTCAGATGGCACTTTTCTCCTTATTTCTGGAAAAATAGGAGGATTGTTCTCTGGATCTCCACCAACTGAAATTAAAAGTTCAGCGGGTCCTTCAAGCAAAGATTCGAGCATTGCAGAAGAGTTCTCTTTGTGCTCAAGGAAGTTTAAAAATCTGTTCCTCCACATTTGATATTCTCCCTTCCTGAGGCTAGGAGGGGTACTGCTGTTCCCTTGTGCATTGTATTCTGAACCCATTGCTGTACTAAACTGACCGTTCGAGAAAATTGATCAAAAGATTTTCAGAGGCAGAATCTCGAAAAATCAGATGTCGAGATCTGAATATCGAAATTTCAGATTTCGATAAAGGAGGCCCGGTATCGAGATTTGGGCTCGAGATTAAGGATCTCGAGATTTGGGATCTCGAGATTTCAAATTTCGAGATGCTGATCTCGAGATTTGAAATGTCGAGAAGTTAATCTCTCGAAATCTTAATCTGATGAGTCAAATGTCGAGACCAGATGTCGAAACCTTTTCTCGAAATCAAGATTTCGAAATCCTAGATGTCGAAATCCTCAATGTTGAAATCTTTCAACCTGTAAAAATCAGATAATCAAAATCTGAAGATAGTTTCCTGTAGAGTTGAATGTCGAGATCTTCTGGTAAAGTTTTCAGCTCGAAAAACGTAGCAGAACCTGTGAAGAAATAGGATGTCGAGATGCCTAGCTCGAGATATCTCGAAATAAAAAATTGCGTAAAACACAAACTGAAGTATACCCTTTGATCGCTTTGAAAAGGCGATTCCAAAGGTGTAACTTTTACAACTTTTGAACAAGAAACAAAATTACAGAGCAAAAAATCGACAGAATGAACTACATTAACAAAAACAGAGTATTCTGCAGGAGTTCTTCTGATCGTTCTCGATCGGCTCTGATACCAATTGTTAGTCCCTGTTTCTGTAACAGCAATGAATAATCGATCTAACAAGGAAGATTAAACGTTAAAGATGAACACAGAATGAATCACCGTAAAACCTCCTTTGATAAACCGTGGAACGTACAGCAGAATGATAAGCGTAAGGCTATGAATAATAAGTACGACGTTCAGCCTTTTCCTAAACCTCGGCTCCCTTTTTATAGGCGAGGTTTAGGTTAGGCGTACCAGACTTTTGGCCTGTTTAAATGGCCTAACACTTGGCCTGATTTCTATCTAATTTATGCACTATTTAAATACAAGGATTAAATATAAAGCTAATCTATGACCAACTTGATTCACAATTAAATATCTCCAACAATTATTATTATTATCATTATTATTATTATTATTATTATTATTATCATAACTATTATTATCATTACTATTATTATCAATACTATTATTATCATTATTATTATTATCATTATTATTATTATCATTATTATTATTATCATCATATTATAATATGGAAGGAAATGAGCAGAAGATCAGGGAGAGAAAGTATAGTAGAACACTTAGTGATAGAGGTGTATTAGAGAGTGTGATAATGGTGTAATGAAGGTGTTTTGATTACAATGGAGAAGACTCCTATTTATAGGAGAAAAGCTAAGCTTATTAGGATTAGAGGATAATTGTGAACCACACAATTATCATCTAGAATCATAATTATGATTTACTAATTATTTATACAATGGTGATAAGTATTCCTAATCAGGAATAGTTGGAAGATGACTAATTCAATATATTTCAACACTCCCCCTTGAATGGTCATCTTCTAATTATTCTAGGGTATTAGTATCATAGTATTATAATGTACTGTCTCGTTAAAAACCTTTGTCAGGAAAAACCCAGTGGGATAAAATCCTGGCGAAGGGAAAAAGAGTGCAGTGCATTATATTACTCCCCCTCAATTTAACATATATCTCGAAGACGACACATTCCAATTTTGTGGACCAGTTCTTCAAATTTCTTCGGTGCTAATGACTTTGTGAATAAATCAGCAGGGTTGTCGCAAGACTTGATTTGTTTGACATCAAATGTTCCTTCTTTCTCAAGATCATGTGTGGAGAAAAGTTTTGGTGCTATATGCTTTGTTCTATCCCCTTTGATGTAACCTCCTTTGATCTGAGCTATACATGCTGTGTTATCTTCATAAATCACAGTAGGATTACAAGTAAAAGATTTTATACCACATTCATTTTGTATGTGCTGGATCATTGATCTCAACCAGACACATTCTCGACCTGCTTCATAAAGAGCAATTAATTCTGCATGATTTGATGATGTGGCAGTTAATGTTTGCTTCATTGATCTCCATGAGATAGCGGTATCACCATAGGTGAATACATATCCTGTTTGTGATTTTGCCTTTTGTGGGTCAGACAAGTATCCTGCATCGGCATAGCCAATTAAAGTGGCATTTGCACCATTCTTGAAATACAATCCAAGATCGATTGTACCATTGAGATAGCGGAATATATGTTTGACGCCATTCCAATGTCTTCTTGTCGGAGAAGAACTGTACCTGGCTAATAAATTTACAGAAAAAGCAATATCTGGTCGTGTATTATTAGCCAAATACATTAACGCTCCAATAGCACTCAAATATGGTATTTCGGGACCAAGAATTTCTTCATCATCTTCACAAGGTCGAAAAGGATCATCATGCACATTGAGAGATCGAACCACCATCGGGGAATTGAGTGGGTGAGCTTTTTCCATGTAAAACCGCTTCAAAAGTTTCTCGGTATAATTTGATTGGTGGATAAAAATACCATTTCTCAAATGTTCAATTTGAATGCCGAGACAAAATTTTGTTCTCCCAAGGTCTTTCATTTCAAATTCTTTCATGAGATATTTAGCAGTATTTTCAATTTCATTGGAAGTTCCGATTATATTCAAATCATCAACATATACTGCAATTATGGCGAATCCTGATTCAGATCGCTGAATGAAAACACATGGACTAATAGGATCATTTTTGTATCCTTCTTTAATCAAATATTCACTTAGACGGTTATACCACACGCGTCCAGATTGTTTTAATCCATATAATGACTTTTGCAATTTTATGGAAAATAAATCTCGAGATTTCGAGCTATAAGCATCAGGTATTTTAAAGCCTCCAGGAATTCTCATATATATATCTGTATCGAGTGAACCATATAAATATGCGGTCACTACATCCATTAACCGCATCTGCAGCCTTTCAAAAACAGACATGCCAATTAAAAATCGTAAAGTAGTAGCATCAACTACTGGAGAATACGTCTCATCATAATCGATTCCTGGCATTTGAGAAAAACCTTGGGCAACAAGTCGGGCTTTATATCTAACGATTTCATTTTTCTCATTGCGTTTACGCACAAACACCCATTTAAAACCTACAGGTTTTACGCCTTTTGGCGTGTGGATAATTGGTCCAAAAACATTACGCTTTTCTAGCGATTTTAGTTCTACTTGAATTGCTTCATTCCATTTTGGCCAATCGTTTCTACGACGACATTCGTCAATAGATTTAGGCTCATTGTCATCGTGTTCATTCATTATATCTGTGGCGATGGCATATGAAAATATATCGTTAACATCAATATCTTTTCTATTCCATTGCATTCCATTAGAAACGTAATTGATTGAAATTTCAAAATTATCAACGTTTCTATCTGTATCTGGAATATTTACCTCTTCAAAGGTGATTGGATCCTCTTTTGAGGTATCCTTATTATTGATGTTATCTTCAATGCCAATATTATCATAATGTTCATTTTCTTCTTGAGAAGGTTGAACTTCTTTGGCATCACAAACTACATCTTGCTTTTTCAATTTTCTTGGTTTCAAATCTTTTGAACCAAGTGGTCTACCACGTTTTATACGTATCATAGATTCATTAGCAAGAGTTCTTTCGCTAATCTCCGCAGGAATTTCTATTCGAGAAGGAGTATTCATAGCTGGAATATGTGACTTCGTCACTTTCTTTGAGTCTGTGAAAGCATCAGGCAATTGGTTTGCAACACTTTGTAAATGAATGATCTTTTGAATTTCTTGTTCACAAGCATTTGTGCGAGAATCAAGAAAAGATAAACATGTTGCATTCTAAGTAATATCTTCCGTACGTGGGTCCATTTCTTTATTATCTCCCCCTAAGGCTGGGAATACTGTTTCATCAAAATGACAGTCATCGAACCGTGCGGTGAATAAGTCACCAGTCATAGGTTCTAGATAATTAATAATTGAGGGAGATTTAAAACCAACATAAATTCCCAGCCTTCTTTGAGGACCCATTTTAGTACGATAAGGTGGAGCAATTGGTACATACACAGAACAACCAAATATTTTTATGTGTGATATATTTGGTTCTTTACCAGATATTAATTGCAATGGGGAAAATTTATGATATGCAGTTGGCCTGAGCCTAATTAAATTTGCAGCATGCATTATAGCATATCCCCATGCAGATGATGGTAATCTGGATTTCATCAATAATGGTCTAGCAATTAATTGTAATCGCTTAATTAAGGATTCAGCAAGACCATTTTGTGTATGCACATGTGGAACTGGATGTTCCACATCAATCCCAATTGACATGCAATAGTCATTAAAAGATTGGGATGTAAATTCCCCTGCATTATCAAGTCGGATTTTCTTTATTGAAAAATCCGGAAATTGTGATCTCAAACGAATAATTTGAGCAAGGAGATTTGCAAATGCAAAATTTCTAGTCGACAAAAGACTGACGTGTGACCAACGTGTTGATGCATCAATGAGCACCATAAAGTATCGAAAGGGTCCACACGGAGGGGCAATTCGCCCACAAATATCTCCTTGAATTCTTTCTAAAAATGCAGGAGATTCAACTCCAATTTTGTATAAAGATGGCCTGATAATTAATTTGCCAAGAGAACAGGCTGTGCATGAGAAATCACTTGATTGTGGAATTTTGACATTATTTAATGAATGTCCAAGTAAATTTTGAATAATTTTGTGCATCATAGTGCTGCCTGGATGACCTAAACGGTCATGCCACAAGATAAAGGAATTGTGGTCATTAATTTTAGATACCACATTTATCTCAATTGGACTGATATATGTATAATATAGTCTGGAGGAATATGCTGGCATTTTTTCTGAAATGTATTTATTGCCAGATCTATTTGTCGTTAGACATAAATATTCCTTTTGATTTTCAGACATGGTTTCAATGTGAAAACCATTTAGACGCATATCTTTGAAACTCAAAAGATTTCTCCGTGATTTACTGGAGTATAAAGCGTCTTTAATTATTAATTTTGTCCCTTTTGGGAGAATTACACAGGCTATTCCAGAACCTTCAATGAGTTTAGCAACACCTGAGATTGTATTGACATTAGCATCAACTAATGTCATATGAGAAAAATAATCTCTATGTCTCAAAATGGTGTGCGTTGTGGCACTGTCTATTAAACATTGTTCAAAGCCATTTGGAGAAATTTCAGTTAACTCCATATCTTTAAAAAGATAAAAATGAACAAATATTAGTTCAATATTGCAATATAAACAAGAATTTATTCATTAAAATGTACATAACTTTTACAACCGAAACAAGCATATCAAATAAAAATTACAATACAACAAACTTTTATTGTAGAATATATTACATAACAGAATAATTTCATTTTTATTATTATTATTTTTCACCCATGACGATGTCAGTGTTCATCTCATTATTATCCATATAGAAATCAGACATATTAAATGTGGGCATTGGTGGAACGTTTTCGTTGACGTAATTAGTTTCCACATTCTTTTCTTTTAGAGATGATTTATATAAGTCAACCAAATGTGTAGGTGTGCGACACTTATTTGCCCAATGTCCTGACGTGCCACATTTAAAACAAGTGACTTTAGCCTTTTCTGAAGATTTCGTCGGGCCTCTTGTTTGATGGGGGTTTTGCTTTCCCTTGCCTTTGTAAGAGCTACTACTCTGTTTGTTTCCCCAGCTAGGTCCATTATAACGACCAATACCACGACCACGTTTGAAATGTCCACGAGCACCACTATGGGTTTCATTTGATTCACGTTTTGAACCATGATTTTGTGGACCAAAACTAAAAGGGCTACAACCCGTGGGTCTCATATTGTGGTTTCTCATCAAAATGTCATTATTCGTCTCAGCAAGTAGTAATACTGATATTAAATCAGAATACTTTTGAAAGTGCTTTTGTCTATATTGCTCTTGTAAAAGCATATTTGAAAGATGCATAGTGGATAGAGTTTTTTCCAACATTTCGGCATCAGTGACTTTTTGTCCGCATAACTTCAATTTTGATGTTATTTGGAACAAGGCAGAATTGTAGTCACTTATAGATTTGTAATCCTGGAGTCGTAAATTGATCCAGTCATATTGAGCTTTTGGTAAAAGGACCTTTTGTTGA
>CAMAPE010000048.1:265000-295000 GCA_945859875.1 Cuscuta europaea | reverse complement strand
TACGCTAAAAGTGCTCTATTTTCGCTGAAAACGCTGAATCATAGAGATAAGGCTAAGTATTTGTGACACTCATATCTTGCTGTGTGTTTATCCATTTGGAGCGTATTATATCTCGTTGGAAAGATAGATCGGAGATCTAAAGATATTATTCCAACTTCATTTACAATGCATTAATTAAGAGTTACAGATTAACCATATATTCACAAATGTTTCTGATTTCACTCCGAACTCGTGTAGAATTTGATGCGATCATATCTTGCTCTATTTTGTGCCGTTGAAAGCGTTTAATATCTCGTTTGAAAGAACATACCGAGTTCTAAAATTTGTGTTCAGGCGCTGGTTTCAAAATATCAAGGGATGATTGCCTAATTACTAAAATACACTGTATTTAAGCTAAAAGTGCTCTATTTTCGTGGAAAACGCTAATTCATTGAGATAAGGCTAAGTATTTGTGACACTCATATCTTGCTGTGTGTTTATCCGTTTGGAGCGTATTATATCTCGTTGTAAGGATAGATCGGAGCTCTAAAGCTATTTTTCCAACTTCATTTACAATGCATTAATTAAAAGTTACATATTAACCGTATATTCACAAGTGTTTCTAATTTCACTCCGAACTCGTGTAGAATTTGATGCGATCATATCTTGCTCTATTTTGTACCGTTGAAAGCGTTTAATATCTCGTTGGAATGATCTTACGGAGTTCTAAAACTTGTATTCAGGCTCTGGTTTCAGAATATCAAGGGATGATTGCCTAATTACTAAAATACACTGTATTTACGCTAAAAGTGCTCTATTTTCGCTGACAACGCTAAATCATAGAGATAAGGCTAAGTATTTGTGACACTCATATCTTGCTGTGTGTTTATCCGTTTGGAGCGTATTATATCTCGTTGGAAAGATAGATCGGAGCTTTAAAACTATTGTTCCAATTTCATTTACAATGCATTAGTTAAAAGTTACATATTAACCATATAATCACAAATGTTTCTGATTTCACTCCGAACTCGTGTCGAATTTGATGCGATCATATCTTGCTCTATTTTGTGCCGTTGAAAACGTTTAATATCTCGTTGGAAAGATCATACCGAGTTCTAAAACTTGTCTTCAGGCGCTGGTTTCAAAATATCAAGGGATGATTGCCTGATTACTAAAATACACTGTATTTACGCTAAAAGTGCTCTATTTTCGCTGAAAACGCTAAATCATAGAGATAAGGCTAAGTATTTGTGACACTCATATCTTGCTGTGCGTTTATCCGTTTCGAGCGTATTATATCTCGTTGGAAAGATAAATCGGAGCTCTAAAGCTATTTTCCAACTTCATTTATAATGGATTAATTAAAAGTTACAGATTAACCATATATTCACAAATGTTTCTGATTTCACTCTGAACTCGTGTAGAATTTGATGCAATCACATCTTGCTCTATTTTGTGCCGTTGAAAGTGTTTAATATCTCTTTGGAAAGATCTTACCGAGTTCTAAAACTTGTCTTCAGGCGCGCGTTTCAAAGTATCAAGGGATGATTGCCAAATTACTGAAATACACTGTATTTACGCTAAAAGTGCTCTATTTTCGCTGAAAACGCTAAATCATAGAGATAAGGCTACGTATTTGTGACACTCATATCTTGCTGTGTCTTTATCCATTTGGAGCGTATTATATTTCGTTGGAAAGATAGATCGGAGATCTAAAGCTATTGTTCCAACTTCATTTACAATGCATTATTTAAAAGTTATAGATTAACCATATATTCACAAATGTTTCTGATTTCACTCCGAACTCGTGTAGAATGTGATGCGATCATATCATGCTCTATTTTGTGCCGTTGAAAACGTTTAATATCTCGTTGGAAATATCTTAACGAGTTCTAAAACTTGTCTTCAAGCTCTGGTTTCAGAATATCAAGGGATGATTTCCTAATTACTAAAATACACTGTATTTACGCTAAAAGAGCTCTATTTTCGCTGAAAACGCTAAATCATAGAGATATGGCTAGTATTTGTGACACTCATATCTTGCTGTGTGTTTATCCGTTGGGAGCGTATTATATCTCGTTGGAAAGATAGATCGGAGCTCTAAAGCTATTGTTCCAACTTCATTTACAATGCATTAATTAAAAGTTACAGATTAACCATATATTCACAAATGTTTCTGATTTCACTCCGAACTCGTGTAGAATTTGATGCGATCATATCTTGCTCTATTTTGTGCCGTTGAAAGCGTTTAATATCTCGTTGGAAAGATCTTAGCGAGTTGTAAAACTTGTATTCAGGCGCTGGTTTCAAAATATCAAGGGATGATTTCCTAATTACTAAAATACACTGTATTTACGCTAAAAGTGCTCTATTTTCGCTGAAACGCTAAATCATAGAGATAAGGCTAAGTATTTGTGACACTCATATCTTGCTGTGTATTTATCCGTTTCGAGCGTATTATATCTCGTTGGAAATATAGATCGGAGCTCTAAAGCTATTGTTCTAACTTCATTTACAATGCATTAATTAAAAGTTACAGATTAACCAGATATTCACAAATGTTTCTGATTTCACTCCGAACTCGTGTAGAATTTGATGCGATCATATCTTGCTCTATTTTGTGCCGTTCAAAGCGTTTAATATCTCGTTGGAACGATCTTACCGAGTTCTAAAACTTGTCTTTTAGCACTGGTTTCAAAATATCAAGGGATGATTGCCTAATTACTAAAATGCACTGTATTTATGCTAAAAGTGCTCTATTTTCGCTGAAAACGCTAAATCATAGAGATAAGCCTAAGTATTTGTGACACTCATATCTTGCTGTGTGTTTATCCGTTTGGAGCGTATTATATCTCGTTGGAAAGATAGATCGGAGCTCTAAAGCTATTGTTCCAACTTCATTTACAATGCATTAATTAAAAGTTACAGATTAACCATATATTCCCAAATGTTTCTGATTTCACTCCGAACTCGTGTAGAATGTGATGCGATCATATCTTGCTCTATTTTGTGCCGTTGAAAGCGTTTAATATCTCGTTGGAAAGATCTTACCGAGTTCTAAAACTTGTATTTAGTCTCTGGTTTCATAATATCAAGGGATGATTGCCTAATTACTAAAATACACTGTATTTACGCTAAAAGTGCTCTATTTTCGCTGAAAACGCTAAATCATACAGATAAGGCTAAGTATTTGTGACACTCATATCTTGCTGTGTGTTTATCCGTTTCGAGCGTATTATATCTCGTTGGAAAGATAGATCGGAGCTCTAAAGCTATTTTCCAACTTCATTTACAATGGATTAATTAAAAGTTACAGATTAACCATATATTCACAAATGTTTCTGATTTCACTCCGAACTCGTGTAGAATTTGATGCAATCACATCTTGCTCTATTTTGTGCCGTTGAAAGCGTTTAATATCTCTTTAGAAAGATCTTACCGAGTTCCAAAACTTGTCTTCAGGCGCGCGTTTCAAAGTATCAAGGGATGATTGCCTAATTACTGAAATACACTGTATTTACGCTAAAAGTGCTCTATTTTCGCTGAAAACGCTAAATCATAGAGATAAGGCTACGTATTTGTGACACTCATATCTTGCTGTGTCTTTATCCATTTGGAGCGTATTATATTGCGTTGGAAAGATAGATCGGAGATCTAAAGCTATTGTTCCAACTTCATTTACAATGCATTAATTAAAAGTTATAGATTAACCATATATTCACAAATGTTTCTGATTTCACTCCGAACTCGTGTAGAATGTGATGCGATCATATCATGCTCTATTTTGTGCCGTTGAAAACGTTTAATATCTCGTTGGAAATATCTTAACGAGTTCTAAAACTTGTCTTCAAGCTCTGGTTTCAGAATATCAAGGGATGATTTCCTAATTACTAAAATACACTGTATTTACGCTAAAAGACCTCTATTTTCGCTGAAAACGCTAAATCATAGAGATATGGCTAGTATTTGTGACACTCATATCTTGCTGTGTGTTTATCCGTTGGGAGCGTATTATATCTCGTTGGAAAGATAGATCGGAGCTCTAAAGCTATTGTTCCATCTTCATTTACAATGCATTAATTAAAAGTTACAGATTAACCATATATTCACAAATGTTTCTGATTTCACTCCGAACTCGTGTAGAATTTGATGCTATCATATCTTGCTCTATTTTGTGCCGTTGAAAGCGTTTAATATCTCGTTGGAAAGATCTTAGCGAGTTGTAAAACTTGTCTTCAGGCGCTGGTTTCAAAATATCAAGGGATGATTTCCTAATTACTAAAATACACTGTATTTACGCTAAAAGTGCTCTATTTTCGCTGAAACGCTAAATCATAGAGATAAGGCTAAGTATTTGTGACACTCATATCTTGCTGTGTGTTTATCCGTTTCGAGCGTATTATATCTCGTTGGAAATATAGATCGGAGCTCTAAAGCTATTGTTCTAACTTCATTTACAATGCATTAATTAAAAGTTACAGATTAACCAGATATTCACAAATGTTTCTGATTTCACTCCGAACTCGTGTAGAATTTGATGCGATCATATCTTGCTCTATTTTGTGCCGTTCAAAGCGTTTAATATCTCGTTGGAACGATCTTACCGAGTTCTAAAACTTGTCTTTTGGCACTGGTTTCAAAATATCAAGGGATGATTGCCTAATTACTAAAATGCACTGTATTTACGCAAAAGTGCTCTATTTTCGCTAAAAACGCTAAATCATAGAGATAAGCCTAAGTATTTGTGACACTCATATCTTGCTGTGTGTTTATCCGTTTGGAGCGTATTATATCTCGTTGGAAAGATAGATCGGAGCTCTAAAGCTATTGTTCCAACTTCATTTAGAATGCATTAATTAAAAGTTACAGATTAACCATATATTCCCAAATGTTTCTGATTTCACTCCGAATTCGAGTAGAATGTGATGCGATCATATCTTGCTCTATTTTGTGCCGTTGAAAGCGTTTAATATCTCGTTGGAAAGATCATACCGAGTTCTAAAACTTGTATTGAGTCTCTGGTTTCAGAATATCAAGGGATGATTGCCTAATTACTAAAATACACTGTATTTACGCTAAAAGTACTCTATTTTCGCTGAAAACGCTAAATCATAGAGATAAGGCTAAGTATTTGTGACACTTATATCTTTTTGTGTGTTTATCCGTTTGGAGAGTATTATATCTCGTTGGAAAGATAGATCAGAGCTCTAAAGCTATTGTTCCAACTTCATTTACAATGCATTAATTAAAAGTTACAGATTAACCATATATTCACAAATGTTTCTGATTTCACTCCGAACTCGTGTAGAATTTGATTCGATCATATCTTGCTCTATTTTGTGCCGTTGAAAGCGTTTAATATCTCGTTGGAAAGCTCTTACCGAGTTCTAAAAATTGCCTTCAGGTTCTGGTTACAAAATATCGAGGTATGATTGCCGAATTACTAAAATACACTGTATTTACGCTAAAAGTACTCTATTTTCGCTGAAAACGCAAAATCTTAGAGATAAGGCTAAGTATTTGTGACACTCATATCTTGCTGTGTGTTTATCCGTTTCGAGCGTATTATATCTCGTTGGAAAGATAGATCGGAGATATAAAGCTATTGTTCCAACTTCATTTACAATGCATTAATTAAAAGTTACAGATTAACCATATATTCACAAATGTTTCTGGTTTCACTCCGAACTCGTGTAGAATTTGATGTGATCATATCTTGCTCTATTTGGTGCTGTTGAAAGCGTTTAATATTTCGTTAGAAAGATCTTAGCGAGTTCTAAAACTTGTCTTCAGGCGCTGGTTTCAAAATATCAAGGGATGATTGCCTAATTACTAAAATACACTGTATTTACGCTAAAAGTGCGCTATTTTCGCTGAAAATGCTAAATTATAGAGATAAGGCTAAGTATTTGTGACACTCATATCTTGCTATGTGTTTATCCGTTTGGATCGTATTATATCTAGTTGGAAAGATAGATCCGACGCCCTAAAGCTATTGTTCATACTTCATTTACAATGCATTAATTAAAAGTTACAGATTAACCATATATCCACAAATGTTTCTGATTTCACTCCGAACTCGTGTAGAATTTGATGCGATCATATCTTGGTCTATTTTGTGCCGTTGAAAGCGTTTAATATCTCATTGGAAAGATCTTACCGAGTTCTAAAACTTGTCTTCAGTCGCCGGTTTCAAAATATCAAGGGATGATTGCCTAATTACTAAAATAAACTTTATTTACGCTAAAAGTGCTCTATTTTCACTGAAAACGCTAAATCATAGAGATAAGGCTAAGTGCTCTATTCATTGCATGGCTTGCCTTCCGCAATCGCCTTGCAACGTATGATAATCTTAGTAGGCTTGATGTGATTAACATTTGTCCATTTTGCAAGGGTGAACCGGAGACGGTGCCACACCTTTTCTTTGGTTGTCAATTTACAGGCACAGTTTGGAGCAAAGTAAGAGCATGGATTGGAATACCTAGACAGATGTCTACTCTGGAAAGCTCAGTTAAGTGGATTAGGAAGGAGCATGCAGGTGCGGGGATCAAGGCCAAGGCAGTCAGAATTGCATTCATCTATACTATATACTGGTTATGGAGAGTTCGGAATGCCACCAGATTTGATGATAAGAAGACCCAAGAGGAAGACGTTTTTGCCAGGATCCAATACATGGTGTATAAGATCCTCTATAGTATTTACCCTCATGAGCTTATTACGTTTTGAAATTTTATAGGGTGCGGCTACATGCCTTTTTTGTGTGATTTGGGACTGATTGTATAGCCCACAGGTCTATGGTATATCCCATGTTGGGATAGCCCCATTTTTGTCCCCCACTTTTTTGCCTTACTTGTACAGAAACTCTTTTGGATGATATATATAATTACCCTTTATCCAAAAAATTGAAACCAGCGCCAGCAGACACGTTTTAGAACTCGGTAAGCTCGTTCCAACGAGATGTTAAACGCTTTAAACGGCAAAAAATAGAGCAAGATATGTTCGCATCAAATTCTACACAAGTTCGGAGTGAAATCAGAAACATTTGTGAATATATGGTTAATTTGTAACTTTTAATTAATGCATTGTAAATGAAGTTGGAACAATAGATTTAGAGCTCTGATCTATCTTTCCAACGAGATATAATACGCTCCAAACGGATTAACACACAGCAAGATATGAGTGTCACAAATAATTAGCCTTATCTCTATGATTTAGCGTTTTCAGCGAAAATAGAGGACTTTTAGCGTAAAAACAGTGTATTTTAGTAATTTGGCATTCATCCCCTGATAGTTTGAAACCAGCGCCTGAAGACAAGTTTTAGAACTCGGTAAGATGTTTCCATCGAGATGTTAAACGCTTTCAACGGCACAAAATAGAGCAAGATATGATCGCATCATATTCTACACGAGTTCGGAGTGAAATCAAAAACATTTGTGAATATATGGTTAATCTGTAACTTTTAATTAATGCATTGTAAATTACGTTGGAACATTAGCTTTAGAGCTCTGATCTATCTTTCCAACGAGATAAAATATGCTCCAAACGGATAAACACACAGAAAGATATGAGTGTCACAAATACTTAGCCTTATCTCTATGATTTAGCGTTTTCAGCGAAAATAGAGCACTTTTAGCGTAACTACTGTTTTTTAGTAATTAGGCAATCATCCCTTGATATTTTGAAACCAGCGCCTGAAGGTGTATCACTGGTCCGACCGGGCTTGCTACTGCCAGAAGGCCAGATTCTACTGTGAACCCGACCGGGTTTATCTCTGACCCGACCGGGTCTGATGGGCAGATTGCCAATTCTACACGAGTTCGGAGTGAAATCAGAAACATTTTGAAACCGGGTGTATCACTGGCCCGACCGGGTTTGCTACTGCCAGAAGGCCAGATTCTACTGTGAACCCGACCGGGTTTATCTCTGACCCGGCCGGGTCTGATGGGCAGATTGCCAAGACTGCTGTAAACCCGCCCGGGGTTTGCTCTGACCCGACCGGGCCCTCTGGACAGATTGTTAAGCCCGTAGTTCCATCTGCCCAGGACCCCCCAAAAACTGTAGAGATTGCTTCCGAGGTTGTCCTTGATGATGTGGAGAGGGTTGTGGTGAAAGAAAAGGATGTGAAGCAAAATGACGTTGTTATCAAGTGTGACGTGATAAATGGTAAGACGCTCAAGTTGGTGGTCAAACCGTTTAGATTCGTACATGCTAATGTGGCAATCATCCCTTGATATTTTGAAACCAGCGCCTGAAGACAAGTTTTAGAACTCGGTATGATGTTTCCAACGAGATATAAAACACTTTGAACAGCACAAAATAGAGCAAGATATGATCGCATCAAATTCTACACGAGTTCGGAGTCAAATCAGAAACATTTGTGAATATATGGTTAATCTGTAACTTTTAATTAATGCATTGTAAATGAAGTTGGAACAATAGCTTTAGAGCTCCGATCTATCTTTCCAACGACATATAATACGCTCCAAACGGATAAACACACAGAAAGATATGAGTGTCACAAATACTTAGCCTTATCTCTATGATTTAGCGTTTTCAGCGAAAATAGAGCACTTTTAGGGTAAATTCAGTGTATTTTAGTAATTAAGCAATCATCCCCCTATATTTTGAAACCAGCGCCAGAAGACAAGTTTTAGAACTAGGTAAGATCGTTCCAACGAGATATTAAACGCTCTCAACGGCACATTAAACGTTTTCAATAGCACAACATAGAGCAAGATATGATCGCATCAAATTCTACACGAGTTCGGAGTGAAATCAGAAACATTTGTTTATATAGGGTTAATCTGTAACTTTTAATTAATGCATTGTAAATGAAGTTGGAACAATAGCTTTAGAGCTCCGATCTATCTTTCCAACGAGATATAATACGCCCCAAACGGATAAACACACAGCAGGATATGAGTGTCACAAATACTTAGCCTTATCTCTATGATTTAGCGTGTTTAACTAAAATACAGCACCTTTAGCGTAAATACAGTGTATTTTAGTAATTAGGCAATAATACCTTGATTTTTTTAAACCAGCGCCTGAAGACAAGTTTTAGAACTCGGTAATATATTTCCAACGAGATATTAAACGCTTTCAACGGCACAACATAGAACAAGATATGATCGCATCAAATTCTACACGAGATCGGGGTGAAATCAGAAACATTTGTGAATATATGGTTAATCTGTAACTTTTAATTAATGCAGTGTAAATGAAGTTGGAACAATAGCTTTAGAGCTCCGATATATCTTTCCAACGAGATATAATACGCCCAAAACGGATAAACACACAGCAAGATATGAATGTCACAAATACTTAGCCTTTTCTCTATGATTTAGCGTTTTCAGCCAAAATAGAGCACTTTTAGCGTAAATACAGTGTATTTTAGTAATTAGGCTATCATCCCTTGATATTTTGAAACCAGCGCCTGAAGACAAGTTTTAGAACTCGGTAAGCTATTTCCATCGAGATATTAAACGCTTTCAACGGCACAAAATAGAGCAAGATATGATCGCGTCAAATTCTACATGAGTTCGGTGTAAAATCAGAAACATTTGTGAATATATGGTTAATCTGTAACTTTTAATTAATGCATTGTAAATGAACTTGGAACAATAGCTTTAGAGCTCCGATCTATCTTTCCAACGAGATATAATACGATCCAAATGGATAAACACACAGCAAGATATGAGTGACACAAATACTTGGCCTTATCCCTATGATTTAGCGTTTTCAGCGAAAATAGAGCACTTTTAGTGAAAATACAGTGAATTTTAGTAAATAGGCAATCATCCCTCTATATTTTGAAACCAGCGCATGAAGACAAGTTCTAGAACTCAATAAGATCTTTCCAACGAGATATTAAACGCTTTCAACGGCACAAAATAGAGCAAGATATGATCGCATCAAATTCTACACGAGTTCGGAGTGAAATCAGAAACATTTGTGAATATATGGTTAATCTGTAACTTTTAATTAATTCATTGTAAATAAAGTTGGAACAATAGCTTTAGAGCTCCGATCTATCTTTCCAACTAGATATAATATGATCCAAACGGATAAACACGCAGCAACATATGAGTGTCACAAATACTTAGCCTTATCTCTATGATTTAGCGTTTTCAGCGAAAATAGAGCACTTTTAGCGTAAATACAGTGTATTTCAGTAATTAGGCAATCAACCCTTGATACTTCGAAACCCGCGCCTGAAGACAAGTTTTAGAACTCGGTAAGATCTTTCCAACGAGATATTAAACAATTTCTACACAGGTTTAGAGTGAAGTCAGAAACATTTATAATAATAATAATAATAATAATAATAATAATAATAATAATAATAATAATAATAATAAAATAAAAATAATAATAATACCACTAATAATAATAATAATAATAGTAATAATGATAATAATAATAATAATAATAATAATTATAATAATAACAATAATAATAATAACAATAATAATAATAATAATAATAATAATAATAGTAATAATAATAATAATAATAATAATAATAATCATCATAATGATAATAATGATGATAATAATAATTATAATGATAATAATAATAATGATACTAATAATAATGATAATAATAATATTGATAATAATAGTAATGATAATAATAGTAATGCAAATAATAATAATGATAATAATAATAATGATAATAATAATAATGATAATAATAACAATGATAATAATAACAATGATAATAATAACAATGATAATAATAAAAATGATAATAATAACAATGATAATACTAACAATGATAATAATAACAATGTTAATGATAATGATAATAATAATAATAATAATAATAATAATAATAATAATAATAATAATAATAATAATAATAATAATAATAATAATAATAATAATAATAATAATAATAATAATAATAATAATAAAATATGGTCTAGTCTGGTCTGGTCTGATCTGTTTTAGTCTGGTCTGATCTGGTTTGGTCTTGTTTGGTCTGTTCTGGTCTGGTCTGGTCTGGGACGAATTACAGTCCAAGTAAAAACAACTTAAAGCTATTGTTCCAACTTCATTTACAATGCATTAATTAAAATTTACAGATTAACGATATATTCACAAATGTTTCTGATTTCACTCCGAACTCGGGTAGAATTTGATGCGATCATATCTTCCTCTATTTTGTGCCGTTGAAAGCGTTTAATATCTCGTTGGAAAGATCTTACCGAGTTCTAAAACTTGTCTTCAGGCGTTGGTTTCAAAATATCAATGGATGATTGCGTAATTACTAATATACACTGTATTTACGCTTAAAGTGCTCTATTTTCGCTGAAAACGCTAAATCACAGAGATAAGGCCAAGTATTTGTGACACTTATATCTTGATGTGTGTTTATCCATTTGGAGCGCATTATATCTCGTTGGAAAGATAGATCGTAGCTCTAAGGATATTGTTCAACCTTCATTTACAATGCATTAATTAAAAGTTACAGATTAACCATATATTCACAAATGTTTCTGATTTCACTCCGAACTCGTGTAGAATTTGATGCGATCATATCTTGCTCTATTTTGTGCTGTTGAAAGCGTTTAATATCTCTTTGGAAAGATCTTACCGAGTTCTAAAACTTGTCTTCAGGCGGTGGTTTCAATTTTTTTTGGTGAACTGTAAATATATAAATAGTAACCAAAAGTTATGTACATCGTGGCAAAATTAGAGGCATATCCAAGTATGGATATCCTATACATCAAATGCTATACTAGCAAACCTAGATCAGAGATCTAGCCAAAAGGAAAGTAGCAAAACAGCCAGCCATCAAGCCGTGACAAAAATTTTCAAAAATTAATCATATGGTATGGATAGAGAGAATAGAGAACTTTGTACACCATATACTTGATATGTGTAAACATCTCATCCAACTTCAAGGCCGCACCATCAAAACGAATTGCATTTCGAGTTCGCCATATCCAATATATAGTGTAGCTAAAAGCTATTCTTGTTGCTTTGGCTCTAATATGCGCTCCTTTGCACTCCCTTTGGGTCCACTTCACCACGCTCTTCAAGGATGCCATTTGTCTTGAAATACCAAGCCAATCTTTGACATTGTTCCAAAGCTGCCCTGTACATGTACAATCAAAATATAGGTGTGGTACCGTCTCCGGTTCACCCTTACAGAATGGACAAACATTAGCAACATCAAGATATATCATGTTATCATACGTTGGCAGCCTATTCCGAAATGCTAACCACATTATGAATGAGAATTTTGGAGGGATGTAAGCCTTCCAAATAAAAGACATCCACGCATGTGGTGTGGCTTTAAGTCTAAGAAGGTCATATACCTTGGAAGAGGATAATTTACCATTAAAAGTCATCTTTTCAAGGTATGTAGTGGTCTCGGCTATAGAAGAGAAATTTGAGACAATCATGTCCTGTATCAATGCCAATCTCTTCATTAATTGCGAATCCCTATTGTGTGGAACAAAGGTCCACACACAACCCCCATTTAGGTATACCCCATGAACCCACCTTACCCAAAGAGAGTCTTGTTTTGAGTGGATATTCCATAAGGTACGAGATAGTAATGCATTGTTCCAAATCTTTGTGTCCCTAATACCTAGACCTCCTTCCTTTTTAGGTAGACATACATCTTCCCAAGCCACTTTGCGTGTTTCCCCCCCAAAGGAAAATACGACAAAGGCTGGTAATTCTATCCAAGATGGTTTTAGGAACCGGAAAGATTCCTACTCAAAAAGATTGTACCCCTTGTATGACAGACTTTATCAACTCAACTTTTCCCGCATAAGATAAGGACTTGGTATTCCATGCATTTAAATAATCTGTAACCGTATCAATCAAAGGAGAGAATTGGGCTACAGAGATCTTAAGAGGGGCCAATGGTATACCTAGGTATCTAACAGGAAAGGATCCTTGTTGAAAGTCCACCAACTGTAGAATGGCAGGTAGCCTATTTGCTATGTTTCCTCCTACAAAGATATTGGATTTATCTTGGTTGACCATAAGGCCAGAAACCCTACCATAATCATGTAAAGAATCCACCAATATCTTAATAGATTTGAGGTCCCCTTTTGAGAAAAGCATTAGGTCATCAGCATATGCCAAATGTGAAATCTTTAGTTTGGAGCACAAAGGATGATACCTAAAATCAGGATCAGAGGTCCTAACAGTTAACATCCTAGAGAGATACTCCAAACATAAAACAAAAAGCATGGGAGACATAGGATCCCCTTGTCTTAGACCCCTCTTTCCTTCAAACCACCCATGTAGAGAACCATTTATGGATATGGAAAATGAAGAGGTAGTAACACATTCCATAATCCAGTTAACAAATATATTTGGCAGCCCAATACTTCTTAAAACATTTTCAAGGAATTCCCAAGAGACCGTGTCATATGCTTTCCTAAGATCAATCTTAATCATGCATCTAGGAGTGACCCTCTTTCTAGTGTATCCCCTCACCAGCTCTTGTGCAAGGAAAATATTATCAGTCATGAGTCTACCATTGACAAAAGCACCCTGTGATGGATCAATTACACTTGGAAGACAAGGTTCAAGCCTAGATGCAAGGATTTTGGTAGATATCTTATAGGTCACATTGGTACAAGAAATGGGTCTAAAATCAGAAACCGAGGGAGAGTGAGTAGTTTTGGGGATAAGAGCTACCACAGTATGGTTAACTTGTTTAAGCATTGTCCCCGACTCAAAGAATTCCCTAACGGCAGCACATACATCCTCACCAACTATTCCCCAATTTGATTTGAAAAAAGCTGATGAGTAACCATCTGGTCCAGGTGCCTTGTCATTTCCTATATCAAACAGAGCTTCTTTGATTTCCAAATCAGAAATTGGTCTAATAAGGTCATCAAAAAAGCTTTGATCTATTACATTTCCTGAAGTGATAATGTTAGGATCAAAGTCATGTGATCGTTGTGATGCACCAAACAAGTCCTTAAAAAATCTTACAAACTCATTTGCAACTTGGTTCATGGAATGGGTAAGGGACCCATCTTGTAACCGAATAGAGGCAATTGAGTTTTTTGCTTGTTTCTTTTTTACAATAGAGTGAAAATACTTAGTACATCTATCGGATTGAAAAAGATGGACAGCCTTAGCTTTTTGTTTCAAATAAGCTTCCTCGGCCTCCTTAATAAACAAGGCCCTTTTCTTTGCAAAATTCATGTCCTCTTTAAGAGCATCATCATTTGGAGTTAGAAGAAACAATTGGTAGATTCTTTGGTACTCCTTTTTAGATTCCTTTGCTCTAGCCGATATATGACTAAACTCATTTGAATTTAGTTGTTTTAGGGGCTGTTTAAGGAGCTTAAGCTTTCGGGCCAGTCTAAATTGTGCCATTCCCCCAACATTTTTCATCCAAACCTCCTTTAGGATACCAATAAAATTGTCATGTTTCAGCCACATGTTAAAGAACTTAAAAGGTTTTGACCCACTTTTTATTGTATTTCCAATTTTAAGCATGGCAGCCACATGATCAAAATCACATTCCATTTCAAAAAAATGGGCATTACATGCTACACCTTGGGCACTCCATAAGGGATTAATGAGAATTCTATCCAACTTAGCCCAAATGGCACCTCTATTCCAAGTGTAAAATTCACCTGTGGAAGGGGCATCATCTAGATAAGTTTGCATTTTCATCTCATTTATATCCTTCATCAAGTAACCCGTAGGTGGGGCAGAACCCCTTCTTTCATTTGGTGCACCCACACAATTAAAGTCTCCCAAAACAGCCCATGGTCCAAGGGTATTTGCATTTAGCCTTGTCAAATGATTCCATAGTACCCTCCTCTCTAGCACCGTATATAAAGCATAAACAAAAGATGCATAAAAACACACTTGTGTTGTTTTACATTTAAATCTAGCATGCACATGTTGAACATCAACTTCTATGATATCATCATCCACAAAACAAGGATCCCACATAAGAGCTATACGGCCACCCCCAATTTTATCAAAGTTTGTCACATAATTCCAATTAGGCAATCTAAAAAGCATAAAATTAGCAAAACTAGTTATAGACATTTTGGTTTCAAGAAGACAAAATATGCGTACCTTATTTATCCTTATGAAATTAAGTATAGTATTTTGTTTTGAGGCTTGATTCAGCCCCCTAACATTCCAAGTTGTAACTATCATAAAAAACATATTAGGCCTTACCTCCCTTACCCCTTCTATAGGGCCTATTCCTCTCTCTTTGGCTTTGCTTCCATTCCCGGTATTCTTGGCATCCTCTATACCTAGCAAGAAAAAGGTCATAGACATGTATTATAAAAGTAGAAGAGAATTCATACCCTTCCTCCGTAGGGAACACTCCGGGAAGAGATCTAAGGCAAGAAGTGGTGAAAGTGAGTCCTTTGCGTGCCAAGCTCTCCTCTACATCCAAATAGTTGTCCAATCTTGTTATTCCTTCCTTCACATCATCACCATGCATCAAGTGTATCTTCGGCTTTGCTCCTTCTTGGAATTCAATCTTTGTTATAACATCATCTAAGTAGGCCTCTTTGATATCTTGTGCAATCCGGACTGTTTTTCTTTTGAATTTTCTCAAGTCCATGACTTTGCTTCCATTGCCCATAAGATGTCCATCCTCGAAATAACCATAAAGGAAATGTCTATACACACTTGACATGAAAAGTTGTGTAAAGACATACTCCTTTTTCTTCTTTCTCACCCCCGGGATTGATTCCAAACAATGTTTAGTAAAGTGTATCCCCGGTTCCTTTGCATCCACAATTTGGAGAAGGTGGTTTAGTCTTATAGTAGGCTCGGTTACATCATCAATGTGAGCTACCTTAAGGATAGGCATACGTGCCTCATCCACTTCCATCTCAATAACCACTTCATCATCATAGAAGTCTTTGAAGCCTTGAATCTTCCTTGGTTGATCATCCTCTTTATCATGTTCTTGAACCGTTTCATACCCGGATGATAGCTCCCCATCCTCCCTTGGTTGTTTCTTTTTCTTTGGCTTCCTCTTCTTCTTTTTCAACCTTGCTGCCTTTATAAAGGGGTGCTCCTCTTGTTGGGTAGGGGTGTCTAATGTTGCGGCATAAGGTACGGCCTTAGACGTTCCCACCATCAAAGCCGCGGCCTTGTGGTTTGATGTCCCCACATGTAATGCCGCGGCATCATCTTCCTTGCTAATGCCTTTGCCTTTGTCCCCCTTTGCTTGTTCATCCTTCCCTTGTTCTTGTGCTTTCTTTTCTTCTCTTTCTTTCTTTTCCCTTTCGGCTATGATTTTGCATGTGAAAGCATGGTGGCCGTATGCCTTACAATTGAAGCAATAGTTTGGATATGTTTCATAGATGATCTTTTGAAAGTGGAACCTACCACTTGGCAGCCTTACCTTAAGCATGAGAGGTGGCGGCTTAGATGCATCAACCTCAATTAAGACCCTTGCATATCTTGAGATGGTTCTTTCTTGTGTGACCCTATCCGTAGTTAAGGGCACCCCTACTCTCGAAGCAATCTCACTTATAACCTCTTCGTTCCATATTTGCAAAGGGAAATTAGGGAACTTCACCCAAATAGGTACTTTTAGAAATTCTTCACTTTCAAAAGAGAAATCCTCCGATAACGTTTTGAGGTATAAAGACTTACCAAACAGCGTGTAAGGTCCCTCCATAAGAACTTTAGATCTGTCTTCTTCATTTTGGAACTTGAAAATCACCCATCCTTTGTCATGGGTTCTCACTTTGCAAGGGGCACTCCATTTTGAAACAAGTTCTTGTATGGGCTTGTATCCGGGATATCTTCCCGCAAAATAACCCACGAGGCAATATCCCCAAATTTCCACCATAGAAGGCATCACTCTCTTATGCAAGTCAACAAAATCTCCAATCGGTTCAATAAACCTTAGCTTCATTCCTTTTGTAGGTTCCCTATTGTCCTTGAATAGAGATGCAAAAGGTTTGGGCATTGGGGTCTCGGTTTGTGTCATGGGGATAGTTTTCCCAAGGGCAGCAACATACAAGTTATTAACATCCTCTTTTTCATGAGTTTGATGTTCAATTGCAGGCACATTATCAATCAGCACAATCTCCTTACTTCCCCCATCAACCAATCCCTCCTCTTGCCCCAAAACTTTGTCTACGGTAACATTTTCATTTGTGGCAGTTAGCATGTCATTTCCCTGTTTTAGATGGGGAATAGAAGTAACCTGAGGTTCAGGAGGTTGAGTGGCAAATTCAGGCTGAATTGGTCTAGAATCCCCCTCGGATTCACTAGCAAACTCCAAGCTCAATTCCGAATCACTAACTTGGTCCATGGCCGAGAGTGCATCTTCAATCTCCTTGTTTTTTGCCTTTTCTTTGAGCCTCGAGGACGACTTTGTAGGAGCTAGGGGCTCCTTCTTCTTAGCCGTGGACTTGGGCATTATGTTGTTTAGAATATGAGCCAAGAAGTAATCTTCACACCATGGAAGGGGTAGCTAAAAATAGCAACCCCTTCTAAACCGAGAAGCTTTGAGTTTTTTCAATAGATGGAGCTAAGAAATCCGTACCAATGGCTGCGTTTGTGAACAGTAGCTTGTTGTACGGCCTTCCTTGATGATGAAACAAAGTTGATAAAGTTGATATCCTCACCAAGGCGAACCCCAATCCAAGCTCAAAATCGGAATTGGCCTAGTGGATGATGAAGAAAAAATGCGTTGACCTTTTTCGTGAATAGTAGAGTTGCGAACGATTTGGGGAAGAAGGAGCGGGGATATCCCAGATATTACTCAACCAAGGTATGGAGGAAGTAATATGGAGGATATACAAGCTCCAGGGTGAAGATTGGTGGTGGTTTGCGGTGGTGTATTGCGGTTAAAGGTGGTTTCCGGCGTGAGTGAGCCAAGTTTTTGACCGTTAGGCCAAAAATCGGGAGAGTGAGCTCTCAACCCTCACTAGAACGGAAAATAGGCGCTTCTCGCTCAGGCGGTGGTTTCAAAATATCAAGGGATGATTGCCTGATTACTAAAATACACTGTATTTACGCTAAAAGTGCTCTATTTTTGCTGAAAACGCTAAATCATAGAGATAAGGCTAAGTATTTGGGACTATATTTCGCACGAAACATTTGTGAATATATGGTTAATGTGTAACTTTTAATTAATGCATTGTAAATGAAGTTGGAACAATAGCTTTAGAGCTCCAATCTATCTTTCCAACGAGATATAATACGATCCAAACGGATAAACACACAGCAAGATATGAGTGACACAAATACACAGTCTTATCCCTATGATTTAGCGTTTTCAGCGAAAATAGAGCACTTTTAGCGTGAATACAGTGAATTTTAGTAATTAGGCATTCACCCCTTGATATTTTGAAACCAGATCCTGAAGACAAGTTCTAGAACTCGGTAAGATCTTTCCAACGAGATATTAAACGCTTTCAGCGGCACAAAATAGAGCAAGATATGATCGTATCAAATTCTACACGAGTTCGGAGTGAAATCAGAAACATTTGTGAATATATGGTTAATCTCTAACTTTTAATTAATGCATTGTAAATGAAGTTGGAACAATAGCTTTAGATCCCCGATCTATCTTTCCAACGAGATATAATACGCTCCAAATGGATAAACAAACAGCAAGATATGAGTGTCACAAATACTTAGCCTTATCTCTATGATTTAGTGTTTTCAGCGAAAATAGAGCACTTTTAGCGTAAATACAGTGTATTTTAGTATTTAGGCAATCTTCCATTGATATTTTGAAACCAGCGCCTGAAGACAAGTTTTAGAACTCGGTATGATATTTCCAACGAGATATTAAACGCTTTCAATGGCACAAAATAGAGCAAGATATGATCGCATAAAATTCTACACGAGTTCGGAGTGAAATCAGAAACATTTGTGAATATATCGTTAATCTGTAAGTTTTAATTAATGCATTGTAAATGAAGTTGGAACAATAGCTTTATAGCTCCGATCTATCTTTCCAACGAGATATAATACGCTCCAAACGGGTAAACACACAGCAAGATATGAGTCTCACAAATACTTAGCCTTATCTCTATGATTTAGCGTTTTCAGCGAAAATAGAGCACTTTTAGCATAAATATAGTGTATTTTAGTAATTAGGCAATCATCCTTGATATTTTGAAACCCGCGCCTGAAAACAAGTTTTAGAACTCGGTAAGATCTTTCCAACGAGATATTAAACAATTTCTACACAGGTTTAGAGTGAAATTTGAAACATTTATAATAATAATAATAAAATAACAATAATAATAATACCCCTAATGATAATAATAATAGTAATAATGATAATAATAATAATAATAATAATAATAATAATAACAACAATAATAATAATAATAATAATAATAATAATAACAATAATAATAATAATAACAATAATAATAATAATAACAATAATAATAATAACAATAATAATAATAATAATAATAATAATAATAATAATATTAGTAATAATAATAATAATAATAATAATAATGATAATAATGATGATGATAATAATAATAATGATAATAATAATAATGATACTAATAATAATGATAATAATAATATTGATAATAATAGTAATGATAATAATAGTAATGCAAATAATAATAATGATAATAATAATAATGATAATAATAATAATGATAATAATAACAATGATGATAATAACAATGATAATAATAACAATGATAATAATAACAATGATAATAATAACAATGATAATAATAAAAATGATAATAATAGCAATGATAATACTAACAATGTTAATGATAATGATAATAATAATAATAATAATAATAATAATAATAATAAAATATGGTCTAGTCTGGTCTGGTCTGATCTGTTTTAGTCTGGTCTGATCTGGTTTGGTCTTGTTTGGTCTGTTCTGGTCTGGTCTGGTCTGGGACGAATTACCGTCCAAGTAAAAACAACTTAAAGCTATTGTTCCAACTTCATTTACAATGCATTAATTAAAATTTACAGATTAACGATATATTCACAAATGTTTCTGATTTCACTCCGAACTCGTGTAGAATTTGATGCAATCATATCTTCCTCTATTTTGTGCCGTTGAAAGCGTTTAATATCTCGTTGGAAAGATCTTACCGAGTTCTAAAACTTGTCTTCAGGCGTTGGTTTCAAAATATCAATGGATGATTGCGTAATTACTAATATACACTGTATTTACGCTTAAAGTGCTCTATTTTCGCTGAAAACGCTAAATCACAGAGATAAGGCCAAGTATTTGTGACACTTATATCTTGATGTGTGTTTATCCATTTGGAGCGCATTATATCTCGTTGGAAAGATAGATCGTAGCTCTAAGGATATTGTTCAACCTTCATTTACAATGCATTGATTAAAAGTTACAGATTAACCATATATTCACAAATGTTTCTGATTTCACTCCGAACTCGTGTAGAATTTGATGCGATAATATCTTGCTCTATTTTGTGCTGTTGAAAGCGTTTAATATCTCTTTGGAAAGATCTTACCGAGTTCTAAAACTTGTCTTCAGGCGGTGGTTTCAAAATATCAAGGGATGATTGCCTGATTACTAAAATACACTGTATTTACGCTAAAAGTGCTCTATTTTTGCTGAAAACGCTAAATCATAGAGATAAGGCTAAGTATTTGGGACTATATTTCGCACGAAACATTTGTGAATATATGGTTAATGTATAACTTTTAATTAATGCATTGTAAATGAAGTTGGAACAATAGCTTTAGAGCTCCAATCTATCTTTCCAACGAGATATAATACGCCCCAAACGGATAAACACACAGCATGTTAATTTCAGAATTTAACATTCAACAACCATAGCAAGAAGAATAAGAAGCAGATAGGAAGAAATTGACAAGATAAGAACCGAATCTGGTATACCGTATGAACCTGCCGCTACTCTCCCTGGAGAAGGAGAGCAGCGGCAACCCTAATTTCTCTCTATCTCGCCTCTACGTCTCTAAGCCTCTATCGATCAGTTTGGGTTCCCGTAAGTTAGCCTCCTTTTATAGGAGAAGTTAGTTAACTTACGGGTTACAAGGAAGCCCACGGGCTGATACACATTTGTGGCCCGTATTACACGTTTAATTAATAACTACACAAATACAAAGATAACTAACTAGATTGAACACCATAAAATATTCCCAACAATCTCCCCATTGGTGATCAATCGTGTTGAATCAGCATTGCAGCGCATATATCTTTGTCTTTGTTGTTATTGAGCTTCCTTTGTCTTTGAACTTAACTTCTGAGGAAGGCTATCTGAAGAAATCCTTGCAATATCCCCTTTGATGTCTTCTTGACCATTTTATCTTTGATGCCGGGGGTTGAGGGACCTTCTGTATCTTGCATGTAGTCCTTGCCTTCCAGAAGTTGCTCTTGATCAGCTTGGATGAAGTCCGGTGACGCCTCTAGAATGAATATTCTTTGGAGAATAGGAGACGCCCATGGAATTCATCTTCAGGACACGAGTATTTGACCTCTGTCTCCTCCACAATGTAGTCTTTTTGACTATTTGGAATGAATGCATTTGAGGAGAACTTGTCGGTGGCACAGCGGAACATAATGATTGTGGATTTGTGAGTGTAGCTGACCATTTGATTTGAGCTACGGAGATAGTAGAGAGAGTGTTGGAGGAGAGAAGTTTCCTAGAATGATTTTTTTGACAGTTAACAGCATGTGGACCACTCTCCCCCTCATGACGATCCGATGAATCGGGACGTCATGCTTTTATTCTTTTATTCTGCAGAAATAAAAACAGGAAAAACAAGCAGAATGTAAAGAAGATAACGTAGCCCCCCGGGGTCGTGAAGACGCCTGTTATTATCACTATAGAGAAAAACTCTTTAGCAATGGCCTGAAAATGTTGGTGATTCTTATGTTGCAACAGCAGGACTTCCTTCCAATTATTGGTCTACATCTATTATAGATGAGCCCTATGGAAGTTCTCGCGGGTCATGAAGACCTGCAACTGACTCTAAAAGTGCGTCTGTGTCCTAGAAAAATTTCAAAACATTTGGGAGTGAGTAACTAGACACGACGTGATCAATAAAAGTTCAGTGGCATGGGGCTGAGGCCACTGTAGTCAGTATTACTTGCCTCGTAAGGAGGTAGTAATGAGAGATGCGGTTCCCCGTGAAATATGATTAAACACTTGTCTGTTGGGAGACAAGTGAGTGGTCTAGGGTAGGGTTGTGCATGCGCCGTTTGGACAAAATGCAGCGACTTCTACCCGGGATCTGAATAAATTCAGTCCTGAACCTATGGGCATAGTCCAGAGTATTTTAGTGGCTAGGAGCAAATGGTCAATTCATAGCAGGAAATTGAGGTAGCAGACTCATCATTGATAATTGTTTCCTTCTCACTCGAGCCTTCTGCTTCCTAATGCTCATAATGTTCACTCACTCACTCGCTCACTTACGCACTTACGCTCGGCTTTGTCCCTTGGGTAGGCTTAGTTAGGTTTACTAAGCCATAGGGACATGTTCTCTCATTACTTTCTCATTTTCTCTCTGTACTCCCCCTCAACTGGAGCACTCGGTATGCTTTGTCATTGTTAGGCACCGGGGAGGATAACATTGAACACTCCCCCTAAAATGTTGCATCCTTTGAGAGATTCCTTGCTTTGTCGGTGTAAGGCGCCAGGAGGAGAAAACTGAAACTCCCCCTCAGAATGTGCAAGGTTTGATTGCTCACAACTTATCATACCCGCCATGTGTGTGGAGCAATCTGAACATGTACCACACATGACGGTTTCCCTGAGCTCATCATGTAGAATTTCAGCATATTGATGATCACATAATGTTGACGAGTCAGGGGAGGCTTCAGCAGTTGATTGTTGATTGTTGTAAGATGACCGTTGACGCGAGGTTGATTGAATTATCTACGACTTTCGGACCTTTACAGTTAGGTTTAGAAAATGTTTGACCTCAGGGTTGACTTTGAAAGAATTTGAACAGATTCGCCTAAGTTTAAACCTGGACATCGGTGATGTACAAAGTTTGTCGGAAAACTAACGTTTTGACCCTCAAAGACTGCGAGTGAGGGCGCGTGAGAATTGGTTCTGGGGCACAGCCCGCGAATTAACGTATATCTTCTCGTTAGCTTTCCAACAAAAAAAAGTTTGCTCAAATCGGATCACCGAGTCAAAAGTTATGACCAAAACAGTGCGGTGTCGCAGAAAATCTCTAATTTTGAGTTTTTGAGGAATTTCTTCGAAGTTGAGGTTCTCGATGATGAATATCGAGAGCAAGTGGATTTTAAACAAAATTCTAAGGCAATACTTCGAAATCCAAATCTCTAGGTTGCCTCGAAGAATAATGGCGAAATCCACCTACAAAACAAACCTCAGAATATCGAAATATGCAGAATTTCAAAATGTTTGAACATCGAAAACTTTGGAGTTTCGAAAACCTCATAATCTCGGAAACTTGCTGTTTGAAAAACATCAGAACATCGAAAACTCCTGAAACATTTATATAAGCAGGGAATCATTCAGAGATCCTTATAATGTAAAGCTTCGATGAACTGCAAAGGATGTCAAGATTCGAATTATGAGTTCCAAGAAACTGCAAACTTTGAAAGATTCAAAACATCGAGAAATTTTGAAAATCTCGAAATCTTCAGAATGTCGAGATCCAAAACATCGAGATCCCAAATGTCGAAATCCCAAAACTCGAAATTCCTAAACTCAAAATTCCAAAACTCGAGATTACAAATCTCGAGATCTTGATTTCGAGATTACAAATCTCGAGATCTTGATTTCGAGATTACAAATCTCGAGATCTTGATTTCGAGATTCAAATCTCGAGATCATGATTTCAAGATTCAAATCTCGAGATCTTGATTTCGAGATTCAAATCTCGAGATCAAGATGTCGAGATGCAAATCTCGAGATCAAGATGTCGAGATGCAAATCTCAAAATCAAGATTTCGAGATTCAAATCTCGAGATCAAGATGTCGAGATGCAAATCTCGAAATCAAGATGTCGAGATGCAAATCTCGATATCAAGATGTCAAGATGCAAATCTCGAAATCAAGATGTCGAGATGCAAATCTCGGGATCTCAAAAGTCGAGAAGAAGAAATCGAGTCCCTAAATGTCGAGATCCTGCAAAACGAAAACATTGATTTTTGAAAATCTGAAACCTGTTCTGAATAGCCCTGAAAGTCGAGATTCTCCTGTATCAGTTTCAAGCCAAAAACGTTTCTGCAGCAGTGAAAAATAAGGATTTCGAGATCTCAATGTAGAGATCTTCGAAATATAAAAATTGCAGAAAACGAAAAAAGAGGTATGCTGCTGGATCGGTTTTGAAAGGCGAATCCAACAGTATGATTTTTACAAAATTTCGTTCACAAACGAGATTACAGGAGCAAATCTCTACATTTAGAAAAACAGAAGAAAAAAAACAGAGCAGTTCTTCGTTAGATCCAAAAAATCGCAGACAGATCCAACCTGTTTCACGCCTCGGCTCTGATACCAAATGTTAATTCCAGAATTTAACATTCAACAACCATAGCAAGAAGAATAAGAAGCAGATAGGAAGAAATTGACAAGATAAGAACCGAATCTGGTATACCGTATGAACCTGCCGCTACTCTCCCTGGAGAAGGAGAGCAGCGGCAACCCTAATTTCTCTCTATCTCGCCTCTGCGTCTCTAAGCCTCTATCGATCAGTTTGGGTTCCCGTAAGTTAGCCTCCTTTTATAGGAGAAGTTAGCTAACTTACGGGTTACAAGGAAGCCCACGGGCTGATACACATTTGTGGCCCGTATTACACGTTTAATTAATAACTACACAAATACAAAGACAACTAACTAGATTGAACACCATAAAATATTCCCAACATGGCAGGATATGAGTGTCACAAATACTTAGCCTTATCTCTATGATTTAGCGTTTTCAGCTAAAATAGAGCACTTTTAGCGTAAATACAGTGTATTTTAGTAATTAGGCAATAATCCTTTGATATTTTGAAACCAGCGCCTGAAGACAAGTTTTAGAACTCGGTAAGATCTTTCCAACGAGATACTAAACGCTTTCAACGGCACAAATAGAGCAAGATATGATCGCATCAAATTCTACACGAGTTCAGAGTGAAATCAGAAACATTTGTGAATATTTGGTTAATATGTAACTTTTAATTAATGCATTGTAAATGAAGTTGGAACAATAGCTTTAGAGCTCCGATCTATCTTTCCAACGAGATATATTACGCTCCAAACGGATAAACACACAGCAACATATGAGTGTCACAAATACTTAGCCTTATCTCCATGATTTAGCGTTTTCAGCGAAAATAGAGCTCTTTTAGCGTAAATACAGTGTATTTTAGTAATTAGGCAATCATCCCTTCATATTCTGAAACCAGATGTAACACCCCTAAATTTCCCGCCCAAAACATTGATATATTTAAAAGAAATACTTTATTCATTCATCAAAGAATTGAAGAAATACAGCGGAAGTCTAAAAGGGAAATGGGTGTTACCGCCACATTCGGTCATCTCTTAACCGAATGCACAGGCAACTCAAAGTAAAACAACAAAAACTAATGTAATAATAAGTAAATGTTTGTTTCATGACTAGATTTAACTAAGGCATCTTCTAATTCGCACTCAAGCTCGAGCAATCCATCAATCCACATAGGTATCCAACTCATCACCTGATAAAATTTAAGGGAGAAGAGAGAGACAAGAAAAATAACAAAAATTAGCTTTAGAGCTAAGTAAGTACTACCCAACCCCGTAAAATAATCAAGTTTGACAAAAATAGTTTTTCATATAATACTATATATAAAAATACTCACACCACCGAAATTCTTTTCAAAACATTATATATCAACAATCTCAAATACCCTTATAATTAAAAATAATATTTATAAGCTCCCAACAATTAATTAATATCTCAAAAGAAGTATCACTTTTCAAAAATAACTTTTGAAGCTAAAAATATCACCATTCCGAAATCAATGTCACTTTCAGATTCTTTTAAGATGGGCGAAACTCAAGATTCCTCGAGCCCAATGAATCGTTGTTGTGTACGACTCATCCCGGAATTCCGGCTCCCACCGACCACCAATTGGAAACTGAACTTCACCCTTAAGTGTGCACACCCCCTAAAAGGGATTCCAAGCCCTCCGAGTAGTAAGAAGTCCAAGTAGTTCGGACAACGTCCCCCTACCTCACAATGGGTTAGAAACCCGGGTAATTAGAAACTACTACCGCGGCCACCAAAGAACTTTTAAAGTTCTCAAAAGAAATACCGGTAATCTCCCGCCACCAATATTTAACGGGATTCCTCCCGCCACCAATAATCATCATAAACCTAAACTAAACCCGCGGTATATAGCTCTAACCACCCACACCTCGTGTTTCTCTCGAGATGTCAATAATTATTGAAAAACATTATTCCTTGAAAAATCATCTTTCTATATATAGTCCTACATAATATCTATTTAATAGACACGTCCACCAAAAATTTACATTCATAAATACTCCACAATTCTTTTACATAAAAATTCACTCCAAAGTCATACTAGGGATTAAATCCCAAAATATACCTTCAATATTTCTCAAATTCTTAGTCACCCCAAATAGTACACATTCAAAATTCACACTTAATCACATAATGCATAATAAACATATAATATGAGGAAACAATTTTGGATTGGCAGAGAAACTTACCTTAAGTCCTGATGCTCCTAGTTATCCTCCTCTAATCCGGTCTCTAGATAATCACCTTTTTAATTAAATATGATAAATTAGTCACTTATTCTATTTGTAATTACTTTACCCGATTTTCTCCTTTTATTTTATTATTCACATTAACTTTGGTTAATCACTTTTTATTAATCAAATTACCTTATTAATTCAGCCATTAATTACAATATTTGAATTCTAATATTAAATAAAATATCCGAATATAATTAACTACAACATCCAATTTTTATTCAATAATCACCATTAATTTACTCTACTCATAAATTATTATCTAATTACTTTATTTATATTAACCCATTAATTTGTGAATTCAAATATTTTAAATATTTATATGAAGTCCAAATATCTAATAATTAATCATAAAAATTATTAATTGAATTAGTCCACTAATTACATAACTAAGTTATTTATTAAGTCTACATATAGTCAATTATTTATGCTAGCTAACCCATCCTTATTTTATTTTCCTTATTTTATTCCAACATCATTTTTAGTCCAGAATATTATTTTTCAATCTCAGTGATTTATTTATTTCACCATTAATATTAATATTTCCTTATTTAATTACTTAACTAGTTTTATATGGCCTAATTTAAATAAATAGACTAAGAATCGACTTTATAAATTAATAACCGTCTATAACTATAATTTGGGTCTATATTTGACCTAGGTTGTCCAGATATCTATTTTATAATTATTTCCATAATTACTCATTTAATTTCATATATCTATTAACCGGTTCAATTACAATTAAATATACTAAGTCTTAATATTTATTAATTATAAATGGTCCATAAGGTCCTAGTTAGTCATATATTTATCCTAGTTTACTCCAATATTTATTTCATAATTATTTTCGTCAATTAGTTAATTATTTTCTAAATGTGTACAAATTGGCCCAATTACAATTAAATCAATTAAAAATAGCTAAAAATATTATTTTTCAATTCTGGTTGGTCCGAATATGTATATTTATACTAGGTATTTAATTTATATTTTTCCAGATTTTATTTATTTGATTTACTATTTTATTTTTAATGTTTATTAAAACTGGGCCGAACTGGCCCATTAAACCGACCCGGCCCAAGAGTTCTGTCCCAGACAACTGGGTCATCTTCTCCAGGTCGTGATTCCAGCGACTTCGCCGCAAACTAGAAAACTCCGGCGAGCTATAACTTGACTTACAGATAACGGATTTCAACGATTCAAGTTGCAAAATGATCCTTGCGGCAAGACGAAGCTCCTCCACCCCTATCTACGGCAAAATATCTGCTTTTTATAAAGACCCGCTTCCACAACTTGCAACTCCGGCGAGCGATATCTCTCTCGTTTCACGACCGTTTTCTACGATTCTTTCACCGTTTGATTCGTCTCACGAAGGGGAAGGTTTCTAGAGTGTTTTCAGGGCTTGGTTCTAGCTAAAACGAATTGTCGAAAATATATATATATATATATATACATATATGTATGTATTGATCGCAGGTTTGAATGAATAAAATCGCAGGTTTGGCTTGCTATTTATAGGGAAAGATGAAGGTTTTAGGCTGTGTTAGAGTTGGAGTTGGAGTTTGAGTTAATTTCATTTGCACTTCTAAGAGTATTAGAAGTATATTAGCTATATACTTAGTATTATGTACGTACGTAGGTAGTTTAGTTTGTTTAGGAGTTTTGATTGCTAATTTATACGTATAAAAATTTATACGTACGTAGGTATTTTAGTTTAGGTTTAGTAAATTATACTACGTATTATTGTACAGTCCCTCCGTATTATTTTATACGTTACATCTATTATCGGACCATTTTTATCTGACTAAAATGTTGCAAATGTAAATTTTCTGTCTGGTTCACTTGTTTACTAAAATGTTGTTCTTATTACTGAAATATTTTTGTCTGACTCAATTATTTATAAAAATGTTATTTTCGTAATATTTTATCTAACTAATAAAAATTATTTTTATTTTTATTTAAATTTTTGGAGTGTCACATTCTACCCTCCTTAAAAGATGTTTCGTCCCGAAACATAAACTAAAATAACCAAATTCTTAAGTATTACATTCTATTTTTATTTTTATTTAAATTTTTGGAGTGTCACATTCTACCCTCCTTAAAAGATGTTTCGTCCCGAAACATAAACTAAAGTTAAATGACAAAATTCTAAAGTATCACATTCTATTCGCCTTAAAGAGAGGTTACGCGCTCGTAACTAAAACTATGACTTTAATAAAATTACTCAGGGTAGCATTTGAGCATATCATCCTCCGTCTCCATGTGGCGCTCTCAGCCAAGTGGTTAGACCACAACACTTTCACCATTTCGACCACTTAACTTCTTTTCTCACAAGTCTGCTAAATACTAAGGCATTCAAAAAGTCCCTACACTATTTGAACCGCAAAGTTCTTCACTAGGTCCATACTAAGCTCTAACACATATAGACATTCAAAGATGTCATCAAAATTCATATATTTCACAGGAGCAAGCAACTACATAAATTTCACTACTCAATCATATAAATCAATAACTTGAAAATCTCACATTATATCCTCACCGTGTTCCTAACAGGTTCTTTTTCCTAGTATATTCATTCTCCTAATTTTACAAAAACATTTTGAAAATCCCCGCATCGAAACTATAGTTTTCGTCAAAGATTTCGCACAACGAAGTTTCAGCACAAGGAGAAATTCCCAGTTAGTTGGACGAGCGCAAGGCTCAATTATGCACCAACCAGCTTAGACTATTATCGTCTTTGTGACAGAATTTCTCCCTACGACCTATTACCTCGTGTTCTAGTCCCTTCGGAAAGATCTTATCGAGTTCTAAAACTTGTCTTCAGGCGCTGGTTTCAAAATAGCAAGGGATGATTGCCTAATTACTAAAATACACTGTATTTACGCTAAAAGTGCTCGATTTTCGCTGAAAACGCTAAATCATAGAGATAAGGCTAAGTATTTGTGACACTCATATGTTGCTGTGTGTTTATCCGTTTGGAGCGTAATATATCTCGTTGGAAAGAGAGATCGGAGCTCTAAAGCTATTGTTCCAACTTCATTTACAATGCATTAATTAAAAGTTACATATTAACCATATATTCACAAATGTTTCTGATTTCACTCTGAACTCCTGTAGAATTTGATGCGATCATATCTTGCTCTATTTGTGCCGTTGAAAGCGTTTAGTATCTCGTTGGAAAGATCTTACCGAGTTCTAAAACTTGTCTTCAGGCGCTGGTTTCAAAATATCAAGGGATTATTGCCTAATTACTAAAATACACTGTATTTACGCTAAAAGTGCTCTATTTTAGCTGAAAACGCTAAATCTTAGAGATAA